>CM072816.1:105585357-106125196 GCA_036937905.1 Salvia rosmarinus | reverse complement strand
TCTCTCTCTAAAATAATAGCAGATATTATAACAAATCATCTTCCTTCCAATCCATTCCACACACACAAGGAAGTATATATATAAGTTGCAAAGCTCTCACTTGTTTCTCCACAACAATCTCCACCATCAACAAATTAAAATCTAACCTTTATATACCAATACATACATAAACATACATAACATACATAACATTTTCTCCACAACAATCTCTCATATCAAAATTCATCACCAAATTTAATATCGAATTTCATATATATCCAATACATACATAAACATACATAATAATAATGTACCAATACATACATAATATAACAATAATGTACCAATTCATACATAAACATAATGTACAATATATACATATATACATATATACAAATACATACATAAATATAATTTTAATATATATATATATATATATATATACATACAGAGGCGAAGGGCGGTGATGGCAAGTGGCGGTGTGGTCGGAGGTCAGCGGGCGGCGGCGTGGGCGGCGCGGGAGGCGTGAGGCAGGCAGGGGCGGGCGCGGGGGGGCGGTCATGCAGGACAGGACGGGAGGGAGACGGAGAGCAGGCGGAGGGCGGAAGGGGGTATGGTCAGGTGGATTGCGACAAATGAAATGGGAAGAAACGCTCGTAATATAATTTCGTAGCGCAGTTAGCGTAAATATCCGTCGTTAAATTTAAAACCCTATAGCGACGACTAACGAAAATTTTAACGACGAAAAATCCGTTGAAATATATGTGAAAATTGAAAATAGAAAATCTTTTTATAACGACGTAATAAACCGTCGTTAAATTACGACGGACTAACGACTATATAATCCGTCGTTTAATTTCTTGGCATTAAAAATTAAAAATTAATTTTAACGACGGAAAAATTCCGTAAATATTATTTAGAATAAATAAAACTAAAATTAAAATTAACGAGAACGTATCCCGTAATATTAATTAAAAATAAATATTAAAACATCCGTTATTTTACGACGGATCGGACGTTTTAAAATTGTACATTAAAAAATATAAAATCCATAATTTAACGACGGATTATGTCCGTCGTTAACTTTAACGACGTATTAACGACGATATGACGTCGTTATATATCCGTGAAATAGGCCGCCAAATTCCGTCTTAATAACGCCTCAAACCGTCGTTAACTTTTACGTCGTTATTCGTCGTTATTGTCAGAATGCGACCCCAATTATAATTGCTAATCTCATTGTCAGGTTTTTGTAGTGGATATTGCAAAATGGGGTTCCGAGGGTATCATTAGTAGCTGTGATTCCTCACGATACCAACAAAAAAAAGTAAAAAGTATTAAAGTTTAGAGGTATGGAATCAGGTAAAGAACAACCCATTTTGTGAAGTTGTTAGCAGTAAAACAAACAATTTTGACTTTAAGGTTGAAAGATTAGGAGCTTTTGCCTCGACAATTTTGGACTAATCCCACCTTTTCATTTCATTTTCAATTTTCTACTTGTAAGTTACCATAATATTATATTAGTAATGCTAGTAAAATCTGCAAAATGGGATGAACCCAGAACATCTAGTGGGTGACTCGTGAATATTGAACGACATGAAACTGTTGATACTTATTTATCTTTGTTATTTTACTTAATATTTAATTTTACAAATTGATTTACAAATAAATATAGTATAAAAATAAAAAGGAAAAGATTTCACTCATGCGAAGCAGGGGACAACAGTTTCTTTCTTTTATATGAGGAGAAGCCCACCCTTTAGATGTTCTAATAAGCCAAAGCTTTCAGTGAAATTTTCTTTAGAACTATACGATCATTCGCATTAATCTTTTAGGCGATTTGAATTTCCAACCTATGAAAACGTCTTATCAACTGAGATCATTTATTCGTATTAATCCTTTTAGGTGATTTGAATTTCCAACCTATGAAAATGTCTTATCAACTAAAATGTATTTCAAGGATAGTGAATTTTTTTATTGCTCTTTTAGTGAATTGATGTCAACTAAAGTTGCATTTCCTTTTTCCTTTTCCTCATTCCCTTTGTTATACATTAATTAAGCAAATTAAGTATGTTGGTTGCTTCGTACTACGGTGAAAATTACTCATAAAAAATTGGTTGACCTAATTATGGAATGAATGATATATTTTTCATAATTATAAGGGTATTTTTTACTTTTATTTTATTTATTTATTTATTTTGTTTATCCTAAAAAAATATTTTAAATAACGAAAAATAAACTTTTCTATCCCGGCCATTTCAAATGTTCCTTCAAACTTGAAATTGAAGTCTAAAGTAAATGTCTACAGAGTCCCATTTCAGTTCAAACTGCGTTCCACTTTCTCTTTAAACTGCAGCTTCCAAGAAAATCTCAAAGACTCAAACCAAACGTATCTCAAGCACTCTCATCTCCATTACTCGACCCCGCCTCCGCCGCCCGCAAACTCTCCACTTTCTTCCTCTTTATGGCTCCAGAAAACAAGCCTAATATCAGCGGAGTGCTGACGCACTGCAGGAAGTACGTGCGCTACAATCTGTACGGTAACCTTTTGAGGTGTCCAGTAAATACATCCCGCCGCTCCGCCCTCTCGGCCGCGGCGCCTACGGCCTCGTCTGGTTAGTACAAATGTCAAATTATGTGGCTTCGATGTTTCTGGACATGAATTCATAAGAATTTTTGTAGAGATTTAAGTATTTCCTAGAATTGATTGTTCGTCGTAGGAACGAAGTTATGTGGATTAAGTTTTAGAGAAGAGAAAGTCGTCATCGACCCTTTTTCGGATTGATTTTTGATGTAGTTCGGCCGTGAATAAAGAAACTAATGAGGAGGTTGCGATAAAGAAAATTGGGAATGCTTTTGATAACAGAATTGATGCCAAGAGGACTTTGAGGAGATTAAGCTCTTGCGCCATTTGGATCACGAAAACGTAGGATCAAATTCTGTAGTTCGTGATTTTGTGAATGTTTTGTAGATCCAATTTTGAGTTTTTCTTTTTTGTCGGTGTATTGAATTCAGCTTATTGCTATCAAGGATATTATAAGGCCACCAAAGAGGGAGGCTTTTAATGATGTGTACATTGTTTATGAACTGATGGATACAGACTTGCATCAGATAATCCGTTCGGATCAAGCGTTAACAGATGATCACTGCCAGGTCTGATTGCTTTTCTATGGTAGATTTAGAAACTGAGTTGTTTGATTTTGGCTTCTCAAATAGATATGTGTTTCATGTCACATGTAGCGAGGCGGATTGATATTTTGTTTTTAGACAATGAAAAGAGGAGAAATCTATGTAAAATGAATTCGCTTCATGAGTATGCTCAGTAAAGAGGAGAAATCTATGTAAACGAAACTCTTCGGTTAGCAAAGATTTAACTATCTGCAGCATAGAATTAATGAGAATGGATTGTTGAAGACTATTTGACATGCTAAGTAATTCAGTACAAATAAAAGTTTCAGCCTTTCTTCATATTATGCACTACCTACTTTCTTTTTCATATTAATTTTCCGAAATTGTTAAACAGACAAAGGAAATTTGAGTTCCCTAAAATTGTTCCTATCAATTTCCAATGTTGCCAATATGGTTTTGTGAAATTTGTTAGTTTTGCTAATGTTTTGTGTTAATATTGGCAGTACTTTCTATATCAGCTGTTACGAGGATTGAGATATGTACACTCAGCACATGTCTTGCATCGTGACCTTAAGCCAAGTAATTTATTTCTGAATGCAAACTGTGACCTTAAGATAGGAGATTTTGGTTTGGCAAGGACAACATCTGAAACAGATTTTATGACTGAATATGTTGTCACTCGTTGGTATCGAGCACCTGAGTTGCTCCTTAATTGCTCAGACTACACTGCTGCAATTGATGTATGGTCTGTTGGTTGCATTCTTGCTGAAATAATGACCGAGAACCCCTATTCCTGGAAGAGACTATGTTCATCAGCTGAGGCTCATTACTGAGGTATTATTTGGCCACTGTGAATTCCATTTCTCTGTTAAGTAATTGTGTAGCATAATTGTGAATTGGCAATATGTTTTTTGTGAAAACATTTTCTTTCTACAATTTATTAGAACTTGCACATCTTCCAATTTTTAAGGTTGATGAGGTTATGCTTATGATGATTGACTATTTATCATAGATTACCATTGATTTTGTAGTTTCAAATATCTGATAACAATACTTGAAAAGAAGAAAGTCAGAATGTTCATATTCATATTATCCAATTTTCTGCATATGGAATCTACTCAGTACAAATTTAGAGATGCTTAGTATTGTTTAAGTTTGTTAATTATCATTGAGAAAACACCCATCCTATTATTTGTTAGAACTTTCTACTATTTGGTTTTGCAACTCATATAAAATGAGGTGTGAATATATTTCTCGAGCAGTTAGTTTGAATTCATATTTATGAAGTATCCAAAAGTTAACATGAACATTATTTGGACCCATGCCTCCTCTTGAGTTTAAAAAAATAAAGAGATGGGGAGATGGATAGTGGGAAGTGCTACCTTATTCCTTTTATACTTTATAATTTTCTAACATGTCCTTTCTTTTATTTGCTTCGAAGCTATTAGGCACACCTGATGAAGCAAGCCTTAAATTTCTCTAGTGATAATGCACGAAGATATGTGAAACAGCTGCCCCAATTCCCGAAACAAAATCTAGCTGCAAGATTCCCAAATATGACACCACTGGCTCTGGATTTGCTAGCAAAGATGCTTGTCTTGATCCAGACCAACGGATAACTGGTAAAGGCATTTTCATTTCGATTTAACTTCCAAATTAGTTCTTTATCATTCTGCTGACATCAAATTTCTGATCCACGAGTTGATGATGCTCTTTGTCATCCGTATCTATCCACTCTTCATGATATAAATGACGAACCGATTAGCTCCACACCTTTCAATTTTGATTTCGAGCAGCCATCATTAACTGAAGAAAACGTTAAGGATCTAATTTGGAGGAATCGCTCGTTCAATCCAGACCCAGTCAGTTAGTTTTATGCATTCATACGTTTCCTTGTTTCTGTGTATTAAGATATTCTGTGTTGTCTGTATAAAAAATGTATATGCGTTTTCTCTGCTCGACGTGGAAGATTTCGTCGCCCAACTAGCTTTCTACTCATGAGGCAATCTCTAAAGTTTTGACTATGGAGATGAAACGGATCTTGCTTCTTCATGGTTACTTATGCATCCAGACATGTATAACAGATGGAGATTATGTTACTAACTTACTAGAAATACTATTGCTGTAATTCTTATGACTCTATTTATACTTAATTGGAATGTAACTGATATGAAGAGCTACTTATTACTTGCAAAGATTTTCAACCATTTTATGGCAAGATTTTCATCTCTCTCTCTCTTCAAGTTGCTGAAATTTGTTTTAACTGAAAGACTTTGGGACTAAACAAGATCATTACTGCAGATCCTTAAATTTATAATCTGATAAGATCAAGACAAGCTGCTACATGAAGAAGATATCCAGGTACAACTGTGTTCAAAACATTCCAAATTACAAATATTTGAGTACATGATCACCTAATGGATACTTCCTTCTGTAAGAACAAGTCTGTATTTCCACATTATCAATAGGTAAAGACTCTTCTGGAAATCGCAAGCCGATCCGTGGTCCGGCAGCTTATCACAGGGCTGTGGAACCACACCATTTGACACCCTTCAACATCGGTGCAGTTCCAGATGACCTTCTTCGCCTTCTTAGTCAGCTCGATTGTCACGTTAGATATGCAGATTCCCGTGAAAGGATCACCTGGGATTCCTCCAGCTTAGCTGCCATGGTCACATTCTCAGCAACCATGTCACGGTAGTTGATGTTCTGGATCACAGGAAGCGCATTCGGATCGTAGTTGTTGTCCGGTGAGAACCGTAGTTTCCGTCATCCAGAACGCCCACTTCATGGTTTTCATCGTCATCCTCTCACGTATATGTCCTTCACATACCGCCTCTTCCAACTGCTGTCTTGATCCGAACCCCGATTCTGAATTGATGGCGAGGATGTCCTCTGCTCTCACATCCTCGATCCTCCTGACATCTCGCTTCAAGGCGATCACAGCACTGAATGGAGAGATGCAAGTGAGCCTTCTGATCACCAGCTGCTTTGTTGGCATCCCGAACGCAATCCCATACTCGCCCAACCACTCTTCACAGCAATGCAATCGTCCCCAGACACGATGTAGCAGTCCTCAATCCAGTGTTTGTGCAAGAATCTGAGGTGTTTTCATGCCTGAATTAGCAATGAACTCACTATTTTGAGGCATATGATGTCGTCGTTAATTTCTCTTACATACCTGGATTGATACCATCTGTGTTTGGAGATGTTACAGGTGCCAGAATTGTTAGGCCTTGCACGATCACATTGCTGCATATATAACGTACAAAATCAGTAGTATTCTTGAGGCACAGTCCAGCATATCTAGATTTATGGTGCATCCGTAATTGGATTTAATAAGGATGGATGAATAGTACATCCGGATGCACACAAGGTTTTGTCACTAAATCTTAGCCAAAACAAACATAGTCGACAACTCAACCTGCTGTAGATAGGATGGACGTTCCACGAAGGCGAGTTGAGAAGAGTCAAGTTGGAAATCTGAATATTCTCCGAGTACATAATCTCGATCAGGTAAGGCCTAGTGTACTGTAGTTCCCCTTGTGAAATTTGTTCCACCACGATTCCCCTGACCATCAATCGTGCCATTATCCCTGAAAATCAGATCAAAATTGAGCTTGTCTGATTATGTAATCCTTCGAATACTTTTCTAAAATTGTTATGTATTGTCAGTCTAATCTATTACTCGAGATAAACGGGTGGAACTGTTAGATGTTTCTTGCTTTACCTGTTACAACGACATCGGTTAGGTTGGTACCGAAGATTAGACTGATGTATCTTCCACCCTCGGTGTCTCTTCCTCGACCGTACGATGGTAGTGGTTCTATTACAGCCCATTCACTTTCATCCTGCATCACAACATTGCACAAAAATTAGCATTCCTTTTAATCTTCTTTTCAAATCTAGCCTTTTGTTTTCATTAAAGAAACTGTAACTTTCGGTTCTTCAGTAATCTCTAAATCTGAGGTGGAAATTTTTAGCGAACTACTCTAACCATATCCCAACAGTCGAGATATAATTCGACAGTGCACATGCATAAAGATTTATTCTACGCCTTAAATTACGCAAGAACTAGAGAAAAAGTTAAAGCTATTTTTAGATGGTAAAAAATAAAAATAAAAAATCGATGAATTGATAACCTGAGAAGCGAGAAGGACAGCATCTTTATGCAGAAAGAGAGTGAAATGGCTGGTGAGATTGAAGCTTCCGTCAGCCAATTTCCCGGTGGAACGAAGAGCATGGATCCGCCATACGCCGCAAACTGGCCGAGATGATCGACGGCCGCCTGAAAAGCTTTGGTATTGGACGTGGTTCCATCTCCGACTCCTCCGAAATCCGTCAGCGACGCGCCGTGGGCGCGGCAGCTTCTGGCGCAGTAGCGGAAGTTGTCGTGATGGTGTAACCGTCCGCCATTTGATCTCAGGGGAACCGTGGCAGCAACGACCAAGATAATTACGTGTATTACCTGCGGAAATTCACAAAAAACGTTGCGTCTCTATTGAAATCATGTGCTGTGGTTTTGGGAAGGAATGAGAGTTCGTTTACCTGCAAACTTGTGACTGTTGTTGGCATTGTTGTAGAGAGTTTGTTGCAGTTGTGGGACGTGTGGGTGGTGTTTTGCTGAGGATGTGTTTGAGAGAGCATATACTTATTTGGGCGAGAGAGAGAGAGAGCATTTGATGTGCTTGCTGACTTAGTGATCTTGTGTATAGAATGAGAACAAAAGTATTTTTGATTAATTCTTTTCCATACCATGATAATTCGTAATCGCTATTTTAGATGTCACCAAGTAGATAAATTTTTGTTCAAGATGCAGTTACATTCCTTTTGACACTAGGTAGAATGAGAACCAAGCCGCCACTTACGGTCGTATTGAATAAACCTCACGCCTTCTGATAATAACGTAAACATAAAGCATGAAATCACACTGAATCGGTTTTCTTTTCAATCATTTTTAATGCTCAGCGAATTCAATTAATTCATTTCATATATTAGAGAAAGTTGATTAATTCATTTAGCCCCATCGAGTTCATCTACTATAACTGTTCTTAGTCCAAAACAATGGCGAATTTATACCTGCAAATGGAAAATCGGTTTACTTCAGTTATAAATTGTTACCTAAAATTGATAAACTTGCATTTGAAAGAGACCCTTTTGTAAATATGCAATGAAGAAGCAGGAATTACATTTTACCTAAGTATTCGGTTTACATGACTTCAACACGTACAGAGTTGGGAGCATGTCATTCTGGCAGAAAATTGAGGCGTATTATAAAATAAAACGTGACCAAACATTTAAATCAATTGGCTATACTTGCGGAGTTGTTAAACTCTAATATTCATGACGTTCAACAAACGCACATTTAATACCTTCTTCCTTTTTGGGTTAAAGTTTCATTGGAGTAGATGATTGAAAAGACTTGAATTTTATTTTACATAAACACACAAACAATTGAAATTGCGAGTGTGAGACAATAAATCTCAATAGACGAGGCAAAAGTCCTCACTTTTTATTCTAGTTGGTTTAGTTAAAATTATGATTAATTTGACTCTCTTTATAGTTAATTTAATTGAATAATCTTAATATTTCGACATTTTCTTGAAAACACGTCAAATCCGATTCTTTGTTGTTTTCTTCCCTTTCGTTCTTTCGAGCTTTCTTTCTAATTTTACATGCTCTAATGCTTTTATTTGGTCAACATATGGAATTAAAATATACTCCTTCGTCCGCCATTCAGCTCCTTTCTTGAGAATGAGAAGTTGTGTTGTGCGTAAAAGTAGGTGACACGAAATTCGAGATACTTTTAGTGTAAAATTGTTTCCTTTTAGAAGCGCTAACTGTTGACAAAAAGAATCGCCAAGAATTGACGGAGTAGATATTTTAATATCAAAAGCGTAAAATATTCACTTTTATGAAAATATTCACCGATACACATGTTTACCAAAATACTAATAGATCATGGTTCTTACCACTATGAAGCAGTTTCCCACAATTTTCAGGCTAAATTGACTCTTGCAGGCTTGCAGCGAGTGGGTCACATGAGAGTAATTCCTTCCAAATGTAGCTTTGGGGACGATTTCTTTTTCTGGGACATTTTAAGTAATTGATTAGCCTTTAAATTTAGAAAACATTAATCAGTGTTCCCCTACCCACCCACGCCTGCATAAAAGAATAAAATATATTTAACCCAGAAAAATAATCTCTCCCAAAGTGATGAATTTTTGACCCAATTTTTATTTAGGCCCCAACGTTACGTATTTTAAAACAAAACTTAAACATACCTCAAAATTGCATGCAAAAGTAATTTCAATTGCTAGAATTTTTGTGTGATTTTAGTTTAAATTTAACTGTCTGAAGCTAATGTATATATATATATATATATATATATATATATATATATAATATCAAGCAGTTATAACTAGTTTATTTGTGGCCTCATGCAAAATTCAACATGTGAATTCATGCAACAGCAGACAAAAACGATCAGACAATAAAAAATTCTTTAATTTTCGGTTAACAAGTATGAAAGTGTAAGAGATTCCCACATGAAGGCCATCAAAGTCAATTTCAAATGATAATAAGATGGTAAATATTTATTGATTTGTACTTTTGTAATCAAAACTTAAAAATATTAACTTTTAAATATTAGGATATTTTTAAAAGAGCTCAAATATTATGGCGATATCCAGTGTTTTCTCAAAATTTGGAGTGTTTTTTTACTTTTTAAGAAGACGAAGATTTGTTTTCTAAATAAAAATTTGGAGTTAACTCCAAGTGATGGCCTCATAAAGCTCCACTACCAAAATTGGCACCGTCTCATTTAGCTGGTTTTCCACCTTTAGTACCACAAATAATTGTTGGTTTTTTAATTAGTTTTCTATTTTGCAGACAGCACTACTGTCATATTGAATTTAATCCACTTAAAGAGAGGATCAAACTTGTCGATCGGATCTTTTATTATTATGTCTTTTATTTTATTTTTCATAATATTGTGTGTACTATGTAAGATATTTATGTTTTTATTCTACATTAACTTTTTTATAGAATACATTTCGGAAAATAAATCATTTATATAAAATAGCTTAAGTTTTGCCTTGTACAAGTATAATATGAAAGTTCACTTTTTCTATTTAACATATATATTTTCTATAGGTCCAGATCATAGGTATTCACATTATTGATTAATCTGAATTAGGCATTTTCTGAACAGCAATAATCAATCTTTTCACACACTAAATAATAATGCCAACTATTGAATGAAATAAGATTAGGGAAGAAAAGACGATCAACATTTTTGTAGGGCAGGTGATCTCCAATTATAAATAATATTATGTTGTCAATGACAAAATTTATTATATATATGATTAATATATGTATAAAATATTATTTGAAAGAGACTGAATATGAGTGATGCGTAGAACATACTTAAAAACGAAACACCTAAGTAACAAAAGAGAAAGCATAAACCATTTTTAAGAGAAAATTTTGAACATGCATGCCAATTTTGCCGCAAATTAAAAATGAGGTTATTATTGAAGCATTTTATAAGTCATGTCTAAAATCAACTCTACAAATTAATTAAATACTACTCTTTAAGACATTAAATTTACTTTACATTTTTCTAAATATGTGTCTTATTAATAAAAGTCGATGTAGAGGAATACCAATGCACGAGTAAAGATGTGAAAATGACAAACATTGAAGACTATTCAATTTGGTGGATGACTTATCTTTATTAAATAAAGAAAAGTACTATACAAACTTGTTCTCCTAAAATGGAGGAGTAAATTCTACTCTAAATGAAAATCTTCCTCAATTCATTCACATCCACATCTCTTAGCATGTAGTGCAAACATACGCGTTTCAACCCATTCTTTCACGCTTAAGTTAAGTACTAGGAAAATAATGATTTATAAATCAACTAGCATCCACATATAAATATCCAATAATCATATTCTAGAAAAATCAGTTGTTCAAAATAGAGGATTGGTTTAGGAAATCATGTAATAACTTTTAATTAAGTGCTATCTCTATCAACCAAACTATGAAATAATTATATTAATTAGATTTTAGACGAGGGTTCTATCTAATAAAATTCACAAAATCAGTAAATGAATTAGCACTCACTTGTCGAGAGATTATGGCTACATTTCAAAACATGCTCGAGATGTTTATGATTATCAACCATGCTCGAGATAGCCAATGTCTTTAGGAGTGTTTCATGCCTTTTTCCAAAATGGAAGTTCTTCCTCCGGAGCTTCCATACTCAAATAATGAGAATGAGGGGGTAATCATGACCAGAACTTAGCGATTAAGCTATATGAGGATTTTGTCTACCGTTCATAAGAAGTCACTCTTAAACTCTCATCATCGCTATCATATGACTCGATCTTTGGTCCTTATTCCAAATCTCTTAGTTTTAACCAACGAGTAAGTCTTATGTGTGAACAAACGATTTTCTAGTTTGGATAACATTGTTATCACTTATCTCTGATTTGGTTTGAAGTGAATTGAATTTCTTCAATCTAGGAAAAATAAAAGTTCATGGATCAACGTACAATGATAAATAACTTAACAAATTAAAGAGGTAATTAAGTCTGAAAGTTGTTTACACCAACCAAATTCAATAAAAACTGATGACGTTACAAATAACTAATTAAAAATAATCCACAAGCTGTATACGGAATTATTTATGCTACCTCTTTCGTGAGGGTGAGAATCGGCGGTTCGGTTCAAAATCGAACCGAAAAATCGATATTTTTTAAACTCAAATCGAACCGAATCGTTTATATATCTAAATCGAACCAAAATATTCGGTTCGGTTTGGTTGGTTTAATCAATTTAAATTATAATTAATATAAATATTATAATATTTATAATATAATATGATATATATAATATAACATTAACCTATTTAAATATTAATAATATAAATATATGTATATATATATAAATATAAAAAATAAATTGAAGTCTGGTTTGAAACCGAATTTTTTCCCCAAACCAAAACCGAACTAATTTCGATTTCAAAATTTTGAAACCGAACTGTTTATACAAACCGCAGTTTTGCTCTCCCTACTCTTTCGTGCGAACCACTTATTTTCATTCAATCTGAGCGAAAATTTTAAAATGAATTAGTATAAGAAATGATTTCCATAAAAATTGTTCGAGGCATAAAGTGAGATTAGGGTAGAAAGCTTCAATACTGCGATTACACATATGAATTTGACTTCCATGGCAAGTATGTTGTTGTGACTCAATATGTTGAAATATAATCTTACAACTTGGCAACTTAAATATCAACTACAACTAGAAACAAATGGTTAGAGTTACGTGAATGACAACACACTACTCCAAAAAGTAAGAAGTATATATTTGTTAGCTATGATGATGTCAGAAATATATGAGGTGAGACAACTTGATTCCAAAATATATCATAAATTTAAAATAGAATATATCAGTATCTGATACATGCACGTATAAACGTCCTACAATTATAATCTTATTATTTCGTTATATTCATTGGATATAGTAAGATTCATAAAATGAATATATGGACTTAATAATAAAAATAGTAAAGCAATTAAAAAATTAGTGGGCTCTGCAAAGCATATGGTGATTGTCAGAGCAATCCCGTGACTATATTCTGATCTCACCAAACCCACATCCACAATTTCAAATTCCCTCCACAGGTTACGTTTTAGCCAGTGGGGCTCATTCTACGTAATAAAATTATAAATATTTTATAATTATCGAACCAACATCATGAAAATATAAGCCGATATCTACAATTATGTTCTTAGTCATATTTCGTGTTCAGTTAGTATAAAAGATTAAATATGAAAATATAACATATTAGGCAATATTTTTGAGTAAAATAAACATTATATCGATGACGATAAAGTTCATTAGTTTGTTACTAGCTACAACTACTTAACATGATAGTTCTTATAGACGTTATCGTTAGATTAAATTATTAACTAAATACAATTATTTTCTATAATTAGTAATTGTTGTTAAATCTCTAACTACTTTTTTTATTATGAATCAATAAATATATTGTGTTATTTTAGATAAAATAATTTATTCTTAAAATAAAATAATTAATATTCTAACATATCTAAATTTAGAAAGTTGTGATTCGATTAAAGTCGAATGTCTGAAATATCGATAAATAAATCAGACTACTGATATAAAATGAGTTCAAGATGTTGTTATTTCGTCGATTACACTAATTTGTACCACAAACTCGACTTTATGATCTATGCTAACATTTTAAAAGTCAAGAATTTATGTTTCGGAATTCTTGTTTGTTTACATTGTGTTAAAGGGTATAGATAAATAGAGCTATTAGTGATTTGCTATTGAAGCTCGATTTTATATAAGTCTATTTGGGCTCATTTAATCAAGTTTTATAAAGCAACAAATCAAGTTCAAGCTTTGTAATATTCACTTGATCAGATTCCTGAATAAGCTGCAAGCATATGAGGTAGCTTATAAAATATAGATCATAATTTACCTTACGGCATATATCTAGTTTATACTTTAATCTAACAAGTATAACAATATCTTAATTAACCTTTTATTTGAGTAAAAATATAGACTTTATTGAATAATTCATATATTCTGAGAATGGATATTATCCTTTAAAATGGTGAATACTTTCGTTTACCATATATATTTACAAAACTCATCTATGTTCATGTGGGTACAATTAGTACGACTAAGAGGGTGTTTGGCTAGTGTATAAGTTCTTCAAATAGTTTATAAGTATTTAGGAGCTTATGTTCATGCAAAGATTTGACAAAATAAGCTCCTAACAACTTATAAGTTGAAAAATAAATTTCAATGGCTCATAAGCTCCCCATAAAAACAAGTAGCTCAAGCCTAATTTATTTTTCATAAACTTATAAGTAACATTAAATTACTAAAATAATTTTACTATGGTTCGTTATTTTCACATATACACTATGACTTACATCTCGGTAATTTTATACTATTCGACTATGTTCTTCAAACATTACGCCTATAAGTTTTGAACATCTTATTTTCTTGGATTATGTCTTTAAAATAAAAACACGCTATAAGTCGATTGCCCAAAACTTGGTGCTCAATATATATATTATTGCTTATACAATTGGAGCCCTATGTTGAGATGTCCACCTTCATGTGGATGGTCCCGCAAGTCCATTATATTTCACCACTGCTTGTGGTGTTTTTTTTAAGTGATGGCTGCAATCTAATGCATCAAAAGATTGGTAATGTATATGATATGAAACCTCTCATTAGATTTCTTTTGAGGAATAATTTACTATTTGATTCTAAAGTTTATTAGAATCATTAGAAGTTGGACTCACTCGTAGCGTCACCAATTTGGCCTTTATGAATTCTTTGATGAATTAAATTGTGGTATTCCTTCAAAATCCAGCTAGACCTGACCTCTAGCTACAAAAGTTCTACTTAAATTACTTCAAAATCATATTATAAATCAGCACAAAATTCCTCAAGTATTTTATCCGATCTCTCACTGTCTGCGTGCTAGGCTGTCTAGGACTAAAATTAATAATATTTTTAATACGAACCAATTATAATTCTCTGACGTGTCAAACGATCTCTAGTTTGGGTACTCTTTTCTTGAGCATATAATTTGGGTGGTTCTTGGTGTCCATTGATGATTGATTTGTCTAATCAAGAGATATATTTTTGGGCTTACTGCGTCTATTTAATGCTTTGTTCAAATTATCTTTTAGATACTTATTGGGCCGAAAATATTTATATTTTAGGCCTATATGTATGCCTTATGCTTTTAACTTGGCCTACTAAATCATTCTAGGCTCCATTCGTAACTTTTAAGTGTTACAACATGGCAACACAAGTGGATTTTACTGTATTACATCATTAAAATGTATCCTTGACGTAAAATGCAAATGTATATCACCTATAATCTTTACATAAAGACAATCTAACTCCACAAAAGGAGAAAAGCAAGAATAAACAATTCCTTCGAGTCGCGACAGGCAAGTAAATGGAACTGAAAATTTAAGTTAAATATGGTCTCTGTTAGACGTCATCACAGAAATTTATCTTTAAAATAAACAATGAATAAGCGCAAACATTTTAAGGAAAAACTATGAGAAAGTAAAATTAAAACTAAAATCAATATTTGCAGGAAAAATCACCAACAAACTAGCGGAAAAGAGGCAAAGACGATGATGTGTAGTCCCACATCCATCATCATCACCAATCAATTGGCCATTTTAATCGGCCACTGATAAAGGAAAATAAAATATAACAAAATGTCCTTATGGAATAATCTAGTTGAGTGGTAAAGTATCAAGCCAAAGACTATGGGCATCAACTTGTAGGCCGGGAATTTCTCATTACCATCCACAAACATATATAATAACATAAACTCAAATGCATATATAAATAAATAAACAAAATCGAAAGATTGTAGATCACAGCATCCTAACTAGTTAAATACCATCTTGCAGCGTGTTGGATAATAATGCATAATGGTACAAATCGGCATTTAGTTTTTTGGCCTCCATACTTTCCTTGTAACAGCGCAACCGGATTCACCCTTATCTTTTAAATTTTTCAAAACTCTTATATATTCGTCTCACAGTATCAACAAAATAAGTACTGTTGTTTACATTGAAAATCACTGTAGATTAATTTAAACCATCAGTTGTTATTTTAACCCACTGGTGTTTGATTGCATATTTGCATGCTCATGCGCATTATACGGGCATATATGAAGATCTTCTTTAAATTTTACTTTTATTATATTCAATTGTTTAAGCTCTTTTGTTAAGTTCTTATTACAAATTTATTTTATACCACTTCAATTATATTTGATAAATAGTATCTCTAATTATATGAAATTATGAATTCTAGAATTACAATAACAATAAAATTACTAAAATCCTACAAAATACATTAAAAAACTAAATCATGGGATGAACATTCTAATTCAAATAATTAGAATCTATTATTAACATATATATATATATATATATATATATATATATATGTTGGTTAGAAATCTATCCAGATAGATGTAGTATCTAATCAGACTATATTTGAACAGTGACACCCAAAGTTGAAACGTGGTAACTCATTTCATTCTATTTTAAATTTTTTTCAGAGGCAAAATTGGAAGAAATCAAATTAACATTTTCTTCTCCTCTTTGGCGGCGACGACGGGCGGATCGACGACGACGAACGGACTACGCTCGGACGGCAGACCGGTGACAAAGCAACAACATACATGAACAAACAATGAATTTGAAAGAAAGAAAAAATTGAGAACAAAATTGATGGATTTTGAGAAAATAAAAGATGAATTTGATAGATGATTGAAGAATGAGAGAGATGGTGGCTATGTTTGTGGTTCAGGGAATTCACGATAACGGGAAAGAGCGTGGAATTGACGATGAATGATGGATAAGAGATTTGTCAAACCATAAAAGCGCATTGAACAAAACATAAACAGTATGACGAAAACATGCATTTAACAAACACGTTCACGATTTAATAAAACATGTTCATGCATTTAACAAAACACGTTCATGCATTTAACAAAATGTAAAATGCATTGTTGGCTAACGGACGCCGAGAGCCGAAGGTACTCCGAGTGAGTAGCTCAACGCATGCATCGTGTTTAACTACATGCATTTTATGTTTATTTGAATGTATAAGTCGTTCAACTAAATGCATGGTTTGTTTTTCGCAATCACAGACAAATCAAATTACTAATTTACCCTACTATAGCAAATCGAAATTAAGCTTAAAAGTCCGAAAATTCTCAACCATAGGATCTATGAGATTGAGTATTACATACTTATCTTGTGCTCAAGTACTATTTGATCTCTCTCTCTCTCTCTCTATATATATATATATATATATATATATATATATATATATATATGGCACTGCACGCCATGACGCATTATATTAGGGTTCAGCATGGTCGAATCGAACCAAAAATCGCTAGATTTCGATCGGTGGTTCGTTTTTAAGAGCATCGATTTTCGATTCGGTTGAATTTTTATTAAAGTAGATTTTAGGTTGGTTCGAATCAAAGAAATACAATTAATATATATTTTAATTAAAAATTAGGATAAAAATATGTTTATTTAAAAATATATTATATATATTTCAACGATTTTTATCCGATAGAAATCGATCGATTTTTTGATTTGATTTTCGATTGGTTTGAAATTTTAAGTCGATCGGTTGGTTAAAAATAATGGTAATAAAAATAATAATATTTCTACTTAAAGTTCGATTATTTTGTATGATAATATATTATTCCTATACAAGTATTCAAATTATGAAACAAACTGTTAACTTTAGGAATTATTAGTATCGTTACTTGTTGTGCTATGTCCACCAAAGAAGTTGAAAGTTTTTTTTTTTGTAATTTCAGAATGTGCTAATGTATGTAAGTAACCAAAACAATAGGAATGAGAGTTTTATAGCCTATATGATAAAACATGAGTTTATATATTTTGCTTAAAAGACAAAATTATCCTGAAAAATAAGAAAAAAGTGAATATTCTCTCTCTCTCTACTCTCTCTCACACCAAACCATTTCTCTCTCACTCACTACACTAGCCCTCAAAGAAACCTGTCTGACATTCAAGAACAAAACAGTGTGCCTACTCACTGTGCCTACTCACCGTACACAACCACTCACCACTCACTCACTCCCCTCCAAGAAAGAACTGCACTCTTCATCACTACGCCTCTTCCCATCAAAACCGGCACTCTTTCAATCCCACATTAGCACAACATGAGTGATACGGATGATCCATCATCTCGGATGCCGAGCAATGGCGGCAAGGAACTCCTCCAAAAGGTTCACCGAGGCACGCAGACACAAGCACGCCGTCGACCCGGTCGACGAACTTCAGACCGATTTAGGAGCACCATCCGAGTAATCGTGCATTTAAAATAGAATTTTAGTATGTCGATAATTTTCATGTAAGACACGATAGATTTTCATGTATGCACGATAGTGATGAAATTTCGATAGTTTGTGTGTTTAGAAACTTATAAATTGAAATCGATTGCAATGTTGTTGAAATTATGTGAAAATAAGACGTTTGGTACACGGTCAACTGTACAGATTCAGTAACTAGTAATCGGTAATCAAGAACAATACACGGTTACATGCTAAGCAGATTAAGATCGCATACAGGATACAGATCGAACCATAACGAGCGTAAACGGCCAACTGTATTGATATTAGTAGAGACCGGTACTACGTTATTGAACGTGTATTATACGTTAGAACTTCGTTCGTATATCGATTAATCTTGTGCATTTACCTCGTATAGGTGGTTACGACCGCGATATGCAAGCTACGGACGATCAACCAATACATCCGAATTGATGTATTAGCCGAGGCGAGGACATGTCAGAGCAGCGGATGATCGACGTGATACAGAGCGCTTTGGGCATCTTCTTCATCTCGGGGAGAGAAAGCGCTAATAATGTCGCACAACTGATGCCGCTGACATTGTGGATCCTAGTTTTATGAGTTCAGATTTGGTTCACGATGTGGAACCGATATCGATTGGGATGATTGAGTTTGCCCGGTCTCGGAGCGCTTTGGCCTTCCTGATCCGAACTGAGGCACGAGATTCCGACCAGCATGTTCCATAGGTTGTTTGGTGAGGACTACTATTTGAGTCGACGATTCATCAAACAACGGGATGATCGCAGTCATCAGGCGGCTTTGTAGTTACCTCATCATCCTCATGGCAGGAAGCCATCGAGCCATGGGTTTGGGCGTGGGAGGATTTTGATATGTGTAGTTTTCCTGGGGTCCTATTCATTCGGTCCGTCACTGATTGATGTCAAAGGCACCGGCGAGTGGCATTAGAAGACGTACATTTCTATGGTCTGTTTGGGCCTTACGATTTGGTCGTATGAGGCCATCCCGACTTAGGACGCATGTGGATGCGAGACAGTGAGATACTGATTCGAGATGCTTGATGTGGACTACGGAAGTCCCACCAGATATCGGATTTTGACGAGCGTGTAATTTTAATCTCATGTTTAGTATTTGCTATATATTTATTAAATACATTATAATCAATAATGTATGTGTTTTTTGGCGTTTATGTCATCGCAGGCTGGAGCGCCGAAGAAGTTATCGAGCATACTACTTGAGCTATACGAGGCGATCCGATGGCTATTCGGTTTGTGCTCTAGGCGCATGCGAGTCGACAGACGATGCATCACGCAGCGTTGGCGAGAGAGTGCCTCAGGGAGCGTGACATGTCCCGATCATGCGAGTGGCGGGCGGAAGATGTCGGAGATACATCTCGGTTTGAGCGAGTCGACGGCGATCTCGATCGCATCAGCGTCGAGATAGCGAGGCGCAGCTGACACGTGTCGCGAACACGCCGAGTGTTCGACTAGACAGGCCTCCATTGCCGCTGCGTCGAGATCCGTCGTGCCATTGTGGACGACGATCGGAGAGGCCTCAGGCTCGAGTGGCTCACGGTGTTCGAGCGATTGAGTTCTTGAGCGCAGATCTTGACGAGATCTCGTCTCATATCGCATGGAGCTACGGCTATTGAGCATATCACGGGCGCTCGCTCCGGCAGATGAGGCCTGCTAGCCACCGACGATCTCACGGCGTGTCGATCGAGATGTGCCATTAGCCACCGACGATCGCCTACGGAGTCGATCTGCAGTGGGCCCATTAGACCGACGACGCTTACGCAGTGCATCCTACATTAGCCACGACGATCGCTTCCGGCAGTCGATCGCAGGAGGGCCTAAGACTAGCCACCGACGATCGGGTCGCGAGAGTCTACACGCCACCACGGAGATCGGCCAGAGCGCATCGTGCCGAGGTGATGGATCGTCGATGGTGGGATGATCGACGGAGACCCACATGCACTCAGAGTATGGTACCAGGCGACCAAGGGCTTCGAGGTCTTTAGAGCGGCCGATGTTTTGTCGTGGCTAATTTGAATCGAGTCATGACTCAAAACTGCTCGATCATATCACACCATTCGAGTTCACACAGGTACTTTATTACAACATTTATTCAAATTTTGTTTATATATTTATAATTCAATTAATGGTGTTCTTTTTATTGTGTTAGATTATGGAGTTGTACACTTTGTATATACATTGGAAAATAATCAACCGACATCATCCTCGGTAATTAATCGCTTCATAATGAAGCTCACGATTGTAGCACGATGATTTTATGTAAGTTTGAAATGTCCTTATCCGATGATCGACTAAATGTCCTTATGGAGTTTGAAATGTCCTTAAATTATTCCGACTAAATTTATTCATTTATGCAGAAGCGCTTTGAGTTCACCGCTTATCCAGATGATCCTATGGGCTTTAGTGGTATCAAACACCACATATCCACGTGGACCGAGACTTGTTAGCGATGGTCGAGGAGCGATCGAGCATAGCAGCATCGGTTGTCGCGAACGTAAATTTATTACCTCATTTATTTTTTTTCTATCCAATTGAATGTAAACTTTAAAATTATCAATGTTGCGATATAGCCATCAGAACGCCGGCAATCACGGGTCACAGTCGCATATCTCGTTGAGTGGACTCGAGGTGTACGATCACCGTCGACAACCCGACTCGCGTTGAGCGTTACGATGTTGCCCATTATTGCTTTTCCTCGATGAGAGGTAGTGGATTTTGGAACAACAATCCATTGAGGACGCACACAATGAGCATCGACATGGCGAGGTGCCCATGATCGCGTCAGCAGAAAGACTGGTGAGCTGCGTGTCTTTGCTGCCTATATGTATCGCCTCATCGGTATACCTGGATTACATCATACTACTATACTGATTCAGACAACGATAGCTCGTAGGATATGGACATTGTCTCGTTTTTGATTACCTGACTTTTGTATTTATAACGGATATTGTAGAATTTTTATACGTTAGTGATATTTTTGTTTGTATGGATGTGACCTCTATGTATATGTGGAGGGTGACCTTTGATATTGCTTGTTGTTGTATTGCTTGTTGTTGGCTATTTCGAGGCAGTTGGCTTATCCATATTTTAGAGGTTATCTTGCCGCTTACATGTATATATAGTTTGTAAGTTTAAGAGTTTTGTCGAATTTGCATTAACCAATAGGATTAATCGATTCATTACGAATTTGTGGATTAGGGATTGCACGCGGTCGATGCGCATGGCACGTCGCAGAGAGCGACGATGAGCAGGATAGCGCACAGGGTCACGCGCACGCATGCAGCACGATCGCGCATCGATGCAGATGACACATCGCGTACGCATGCGGCACGACTTACGATGCGTACGCGCACTGCACGCTGCACGCGACCGATGCGGCACCCGCAGTTTCGGGCACGATCGCGCACTGGCACGTGCACCGATGCACCCGTGACCCTCGCGCACGCCTGACTGCACGCCGTACCCTCGTGAATCCTCGTGAATCAACCAACAAAACCAACATAATCCAACAAAACCAACAACAATCATCAATCCCAATTCAACAAAACCAACATAATCCAACAAAACCAACAACAATCAAACGAATCCCTAATTACAAAACCAACATAATCCAACAAAACCAACAACAATCCATAATCCCTAATTCAACAAAACCAACATAATCCAACAAAACCACAACAATCCAACAATCCCTAATTACAAAACCAACATAATCCACAAAACCAACAATATTCACAAAATCGACATAATCCAACAAAACCAACAATATTCAACCAAATCCAACATAATTCAACAAAATAAAACAACGAATATCAGCATATAATAAATATCCTTACTCACGAGGCCGTTGAGGACACAAATTCCTGATGCTCTTCACTTCGACAAATACTACATTTTTCCTACGCGTGTCCTTTCCACATGTTTCATCACTAATGGCATAAATGTTGTGCATGAGCTTTGTTGTGGCCTGACCGCAACGCGTGCATATTGACGACGTGATCTTGAAGAACCCTCAACAACCGATTGCATCCTACTCAATCTAGGCCTTGACCGATGTGATGATTGGAGGTCGAATAATGTAAGTCGACATGTATCGTACAATCATGCACGGATGATACGATCCATTCGATAAGAATAAGTCGCGAAAAAGATGTCGATATATCTTGAGCCACAAAGTCGGTGACTTGTAAACCAGACGCCTAAAAAAGAAATTAATCACAAAATAAATTAACCACAACATATGAGTTGGACTTGGCTTAGATAAATACTGTACCTAATAGCAACTGGCGTGACAACAAGGGATCTCGTCAATCGAACTCACGACATTCACATGTCCCATTCGCAAATCAACCACGTGATGATGTGTTTTCTTCGACTTTAAACATGTGTGTCGCTGAACGAACAAACCGCGACGCCTCTTTCGCAGAGGCATGTAGCCGACGCTACTCACTCATCGATTTGCCGCAGCTCGTCGACGCAAACCATTTCTCGTAATAGATCGAAAAGTCTCAAGCAACGAGCAAGCGTGAGCACACAACAACCAGAAACTCCGCAGTTCAAGTCATGAAACTATATCTTCGCATGACACTTCACCTGACCACCTATGCTGCCAATGGAAAGTAGATGATGGTGGGCTCGGTTTTAGAACATCCACGAAAAAATCAAATCCTCGATCGAAGCATATGCATACTTGATAATCAGACAAACATGCGATCCAAATCGCCATATTCTTCAGAATGGTAAAAGCACAACACATGTACGCTCGATACACGGACTCCACATTTCGATGCCCTTATGTTGATCGACACAACTAAGAGATTATCGGGATGAACCATCTACGAGCGAGATAAAAACCAAGTCCATGACTCTTCATCCTCAATCGGACCTAACCCAATAGCAATCGGAAGACTTCATTTCCATCCTTCGTAATGAACAAAACAAATTCCTTTGTTTTTCCTTAAGATGAGTCCGTCAAACACGACGCCGTAGGTAATGTCGAAGCATACAAACACGCAAGAGCAAGAAACAAATATCGAATTCGCCATCATGAGCCGCTCAATATCATATAGTGTCCGGTTGATTTCTCAACAGATGCAAATATGATGGAAGCAATTGATAGACCGTCGAAATCGCCATATGTCATCTCTATACGCGTTTCTTTGGAGAGCAAAGTAATCCATCTCAATGCCAAATTGTCGATGCATCTCCAATCATCTCTTTCGCGATACACCTTCATCGACCAATTTCCGCAAAATACTTGCAACAATCTTAGCACCGTCGTGGCAAGGCGATTCAAACCAAGTGACAAGTATGATTGTTGTTCAACTTAATTACTCTCCATATCTGCCCGGACGCTCGTAGCTTAAAAGGACAACTGCCATGCTTGCAAACATACCCCAAACGTGTTTTACTCCGATCGACCGCATTCACATGATTCTCAAGTGGTACAATCACGCTCGCCAAGTCATCTTTCGCTTAAATATCGAATCAACGATAATTGGTCGAGGGTCCACAAGGTTCAACCAATCTAATGGCAATGACTCACAATCAAGTAATGGAATAACCCATGCGTAACTCATGCGTTGTATCATCATCTCGGTTCGTGAAGTTGTAGCATGAGCCTCACCATGTCGCGTTTCGAGTGAAGTTCGTCGTCCGATAACCTTATCAAGATGTCCGGTTGTCGAATCCAAGCACCAAATTCGTGAGAATGAATCAAATATATCTCTACGGTTGTCTTCTCTCTTCTCAATACACCAGCCTCCTCATTCAAGACAACGGCTCATCTTCGTATAGTCGAACCAAGACATCTTCAGAACTCGGCAAGACAGATCGTGAACCATATAATACGTGTCTCTGTGTACCGTGGTTGCGCATCGCCCTTTTCAATCACATACACAATCGATCCTTTTGTTCCACAATCAATCGGAACAAATCGTCGGCAACGATACTTTTATTCTTCTTCCATCACTAGCTCGTCGATAGAAAAGCATATAATCCGATCCACCATTGTGCTACTTGCTCATGAATCTCTCTTAGCAAATTAGCACGTGAAATGTTCTCTGACCATGTATACGAGAACCTCGCAGCCATATACTGCTCGTCCCAACTACCACCATGACGTATAATAAGACGTTGCAAGACATCTTGCAAAATAAGATATAAAGATAATGATCATACATAGGATACACGGGATAGATAGGATGCGCACGCATGTCAGACACGGATGCAGCATGCACGACTGCACGGATGCACGGCCATGCACGTCGCAGATCGGTCGCGTATCTGCACGTCATGACGGCGCAGCATGGTCTCGCACAAGGCACCGATACACGGCTTATAAGCGCGGCACGATCGTGCTTGACACCGCACGATGAATTTTGTGCAGGTTTGAATTTTGTGCACGTACGGCACGCTTATAGAGCGATCGCTCGCTGTTATCATCTCATATTTTAAATTTAACTTATTAAATGATCCTAAATATTAAATTAATCACTTTATTAACATAAAATCAACACAAATGAATATGATGCATAATACTTCTACGTACTCAGAACACATTTTGTTTTCAAACATGAAATTTATCATTCAGAATATAAAAGTATTAAAAACATATTTACTGTAAATCATCAACCGGTACAAACGTGTACTCAAGAACACGTAAAAAAATTCTATACTGATTTAATTTACCTTAATCCATTAGCAATGCTCGATTTCCACTTTGATTGAAAACGCGTAACAACTTCTTCTAATTATTTTCCTTCCTCTCTTTGAAATTGTAATGTTACAAATGAATTGTTTGTGATTTGAATTCAATATCACCGATTTTTCAAATTAAATGTTTACCAACCTCTTTACAATTAATGTTTACCAACTTTAGTTTAACATTCAATTTTTGCATGATTCATTTATTTTTCAGAGAGAGAATTTCTAGAGAGAGAGGAGAGAGAAAGTTGTGATTTTCACAGGAGAGAGAGAGAGGATGAGAGGACCATGGATATTTATGTCTTTAAAGCAAATGGTATAAAACTCATGTTTTATGAGTGTGGATATATAACTTATCCAACTATTTTTTTGTTATATATAAAGTTCTCCCTTCGAATCTATAATTTAATTTTTTGAGAAAATTTGTTCGATATACATTGCTAAACCATTGTAGTTTTTTGCTTTCAAAATTGGAGATGTTGTATTACAAAATAATCTAAAAAATAGTATTATAATTGCAACGGTTTAAATTAAAGTCTTATGAGAATTATGAATTCGGATAAACATTATGTTATTTCGATAAAATAGCAAAAATAATTTATTTAAATAGGTCTGAGCATAATATTATGCAGGAGTATGAAAGCATGTCCAAAAGTGAGCGGTTCAATGTGATAGTAATGCAAAATATCAGTAACAGATGCTTTCTCTCTTTTGAATCAACCAAAAACAAAAGTTTTCATCAATCAAGAAAAGAATAGATGGGGTCATGTTTGGTGCATAACTTTTATTTCAGCCAAATCATGAATGTTAATGTATATTGCTATTTAGTTAGATGGCTTTTATGTTATAATTATGCGTTTTATGTATTTTGAGCGAGGGCTTGACACATTTAGAACCCGATTTGTATTTCAATCTAACCTATATTAATATAATATTTTGTTGAATATAATATTTTTTTTGATATCATGGAACCGTAGCATACCTTAAGTGCGCACTAGGTAAACCCCACGTCCGCAATAGCCGAAACCACACAAGACGGATAAACCACACTTGAAACCAAACGTGTGACTCAAACCCATAGAGACGTTTGTGGGGTTCAACCTGACCTCCCACGAACCCACCTATTCATAGCTCCCTATGGGACAATATTTTCTTATAATGCTATTTGTGTTCGAGTTATGAATAGAATACTTGTGAACTCTTATAAGCATAACAATCTGTTATAATGGCATACATTGGACAAGACCGAACAAGTTTGCGAGTCTACAACTGCTATATCAGATAGATTTGGAACAAGGACTAAGGATCGAGTTCTAGCAATTGCGAGTGGTAGTTCATCCTCTTATGGTGACTCCTTGTGATACTAGACAAAGTCATACTAGCTTAATCGAGTCAATTACCTCTATCAATTCTCATGGATGGTGTGACTCAGAAGAGCTCTTTGGAATAAGTTTGTAGTCTAATGGTTTCAAGAAGCATGCATGGTACACTTTTGCTTAGTAACCGAGGTTAATAATGTACTATTGGGATTAATGGTAGTTTATCTTCATAAATTTGATGATTTTCGATTTTGATCTCAGCTTTTCTTTAATCGAGTCGAGTCGATCCGATGCAAGTAACACTAAGCTCCACCTTGAATTTGTTAATAATAGAATCTATCTCGGTCTCTATTTACCAATCACTGGAGGCTCACAAGCTTATTTAAGTTAAATTGAGCACATACAAACTTTTTAAGATTTAGATCTAAAGATAAATATTTAAAATAAATTAAATTACTTATTTAAAAAGTATAATATTTCTCTCAAAAATAGGTAGTATAATATTTTACTTACATTCATCATTTTCTATAACTAATAAAGTTAAGTAGGTATTTAATATACTTATTATACGAATTAAATTATAAAAGGATGCCTATAGCTAAGTTAAGGTTAATTGCGTGTGATATAAAAATGTGCACCCTTTACAAAACTATGTCCTTCAATAATTATGACCTATGTCTCCCTCAAAAATAAATAAGTACATTAAATTATTAAGACCTATGTCAGTAGATCTGGACCGCTGTATACTCACTTTAATATTAATTTTCAGATTGGCCACCCATCAATGATTTTTCGACCAATGTTTTGGTTGAAAAAGTAACATTAACATATAAAAGATGCCGACTACAGCACTATGAAGTATGTACACAGTGTTCTATACATTATTTGCATCATTTATATATATATATAGAGTGTATCAAATGAGAACCATCTTTTATAATCATGATAAACATCGAAGATGATGACAATAAGATAGTTAAAGATAACAAAACTTTCTAAAATTATTTTGTTGTGTAACAATTTTAGAAAGTTTTGTTATCACACCTTAATCTGTTTTATGCATTATCTTCAATGAATGCATGGTTCTCAAGTTCTCAAAAAGATGAGTTACTGATCCAACCCTATATATATATATATATGTCCCTCACCTAATTTAATAACTCAACCACTTTATAGACAAAGAAAAGAAAAAAAACACCACCAAAAAGTTTACGCTATTAAACGTCTAAAAGAAAATTTCCTACAGCCAAATGATCTCATATGATTTTGAAGTGATTAACAGTGGAAAGAATTCAATATAGACATGCTTTGTTGCAAAGGCTTATTTTCAATTATGTTTTTTTTGGGTAAGTATTTATATACAATTAAAAATATATACATACCAAACCCCATGGTTTGAGTCTTTGGGAAATTATTTTAAAATTCAAAATGATTTTATTCTTCCTATCAATAGAATTGGTGGAATTTGGAGACCCATTGATCTTACTTTTTACCTAGAAAAGTTGTTATAGTGTATAAAACATTGTGTTTCTAAATGAAGATTACTTGTTGAAATATTACGGATAGAGAGAAATTTATAGCCATGATTCACGGTACATTTCAAATAAATTTGTTTAATATAATAACTCGTAACAATAATTAGAAACAAGAAGGTCAACCAGATATTTTAAGTTCGAATCCATTATCGCACAGTCTTTAAGACCGGACTAATAGTTTTAAGAATTTATTTATCTAAAAAGAGTTGAATAATAATTTATGTATTTTGTTTTAGAACGTTAATTAACTAGTCATTTGGGATCTTCCAAGAGATAAGTAGCAGGTTTTCCAATATAGTGACGCAAACAGTTCGAAAAGTTAACTTCTAGATTCACGTCATTTTCAAGTTTGCCTAATACTGATTGATAACACATGCTAAAAGTTGAAGGATCTAATTTACTATAAATAATAAAATTGAATTTTAATTACAAACAACAGTGACCAAAGTTTGGGTAGGGTAAAATTTGAGCTATAACCAGTTAACAGACCATTTACATGTATTTCCATAAACCATTAAGGAGAAAATTATTGCCTACTCAAATAATTTTTCCTATTATATTCTCAAGAAATTTGGTCAAACTCTTTCCTTACGTAATCAGTTCCTAGGTTTACTACATGATTATAACTCAGTCGCATTAATTATCTTTAATAAGGCTGTCCCTTCATACGTGCTATGCTTAACTCGAGTTTCACATCACTAATTTATTACCGCACTTACATATAGAATAGATTAATGATCATAGTGATCTCCCATTCTCCCTAGCCATCTATTAGTGATTCAATTGATATCATATTTTCAAAGTTCCAAATATCCCAAGGTACCTCCAATTATATTCATTTATTTTACAATGTAACATAATATTATCTCAAAAATACTCATACTTCCTTTCAATGCAAAACTAATTAACGAAATACGTTTATGTCGAGACGGCTCTTCTCGGCCGACATGGCCCCAGGTGGAAGTTCAACATTAAATGCATTTTTTTAGTATCACGGCCACTATCTAGAGTGTGCTATCTAGAGTGCATGAATAAACTTCACGCTCTTATAAAATAAGACGCAACACATGACAGTGAATCGATTTGAAAACAGGATGACTCAAACCAAAGGTGCGACTTGGTAAACCTCACATTCTGCAATAGCACAAACCACATGGACAGAACTACACTTAAACGTGTGTGACTAAACCCATAGAGAGTTTGATGAGGTTCGAATCGACTATCGACACACGAACCCACTTTACATTTGGACGTCCAGGGACAATTAAATGCTTTTAATTATAGCTGGACAACAGTATTTCCTACTTCTTTATTTTAATTTTATTATTATTATTATTATTATTATTATTATTGAGTCATTGACAGATGCTTATTAGTGGCATTCGAAGTGGGCCTCAAATGCTGAGTATAGACTGTGGAAGGCATTTATATGCCAGCTAGAACAAACATCTCAAAGTCCCAAATACAAAGCAATGTTGTAGGAATTTGTGAAATGCATCAATGGGGACCAATATAAGAAAAAGATAAGAGAGTTGAAGGCTAAACCGGGCATATATATGAGGCATTCATGGATCAGATATAAAGCAAATTATGTATGTCTTTAGTTCTTTTGTATAGTAAGATTGAAACATAGACAATAATACATGTGCATGCGAGACCTTCAATAGTTACATCATCAAAGTCTATAGACAATTATCTATCATTAAAATGTTGGAGGATATTCAAAGTATTTGATGACTAGAATATGAAAATCTTCAATAAAATATAATTTCCATTACATATATATGGGTTGGTTATGATAGAAATGTATATATTAGTGAGAAATAGGAATTAATACTAGCTATTGATCTTGCTAAATTGATGGACAAGATTTAACTTATATGTGCTATGTCTTTAAATTAGTTGTGCAACGATTTATGGCTCCATAATATTGAGGATACAATAGTAATTTTGTAATTATTTTAAAAAGCAATCCCTATTATTATGGGATTTGATATCTTATATATGAAAGTGTTTAGGATAAGTTTTTCTGTTATATTCAATATTATTTTCTTTATTTTCAACACCGAATTCTTTATCTTCGTCATTCCATTCTTTTCCTATGATATCTTATGTTTCGACTTTTTAATCCTAATTTTTTGAATTATGTTTGATTTGTTCAATATTGCACTAAGGTCTCATTTTCTTAGCACATTATTCGTAAAACGTTGCACTAAGATAATAATTTTATGATATTTTATTTTTATTTTCATAGGATATAAATTCAAATTTGTTGCACCAACATTCATAAGCAACAATTATATGAAAATGTGGTAAATGAGAGTAACAATAAATTCAGTGTGAAATTATTATGAACTTTGTGCAATGCTTTTAACCGAAAAATGCTACAATATAAAATAACAATAAAAATCTTAACAAGATAATAGTGCAACAGTTACATAAACTATGTGCTAAAAATGATAACATAGTGCAATATGAGACAAATCACAAGTATTATTTACATATGTTATTTCAATGCTAAACAAACATGAACAATGTGTAACATTTTGACCAATAATTTCACGAAACAAATTAAAATATATTTTTTTAAAAGATATATAATGCAAGGTTGTCTGAATATCTTGCTAAGTAAATGATAAATAGTACAATGTTGACAAATCAAACAAAATCTAAAACAAAAATCAACAAGATATAAATTAAAACAAAGCAATAAAATAATTATTTTGGAAAGAAATAAATATTTATCATGTTGTTGTATAAAAATCGATGAAAATAATATTAGAAATCACAAAAGTAATGATTTTAAACACTTCCCTAATTGAAGATATGAAATCCCATAATAATAAGTTAACAAGAAAATTTAAATTATAGATATGACCTTAATAAATATCTGCAATCATGATTTATTGCACGTGGATAAAGTTGTAGCACAACTTCTTTTAATCTTGTCCACAAATCTAGCGAAATCAGGGTTGTTATTTATTCATATTTTCATCAATATGATTCTTATAATCCAAATTCTATATATATTGAGTCCCGATATTAGAAGGAATTTAATATATAGAGGTTATAAAAACTATGAGATATGAGATCACAATTAGTTAGGCTTACCCACAAACTTTGGGAGCAATTAGATGTGAAAATAATATCGGAATCCAAATAAATAAATCGAATCAAATTGAAATATTGAATTCGATTTGGTTTGATTTTTTTCATGATTCGATTTGATTTGACATTTTCAAAAGTGAATAAAATCAAATTCCAAATTATATATATAGTATTAATTTTATTTAAATAATTCAATTCTTATTTTAAAGTAAGATTGTAAATAATATTAGAAAATAAATCGGTTTCAATTTTAAAAATTTATTTGTTTTCGTCTTTGTTCTAAAATTTTGGATGATTTGATTTGAATGTTTCGAACAATTTATCAATTCAATCGATTTTTATATTATAAATTTGATTCAGTTCGATTTTAGCAAATATTCAAATTAAAATTCGAATGTTCACTGTAGGAATAACTAATAAGCCGATAGGTTTTAGATGTTGAGTGGCCTTCCTTTCAATGATGCTATTTCTTGCATTTTAATGTCATGTTAGGAAAAAATGTATTGAGGCAATGTAATCAAAACTCGATTAGATATTGGGGTGGTCTCTCTGCGCAAGTGAGATCACTTAATTAATTTTAATTAATTAATTAATTAATTATAATTAAAATTAATTAATTTAATAAATTTTAAATATAAAAAATTTTGAATTAATAAACTCTAATCATGAATTAATAAATCTTAATTTTAAATTAATAAAATCTAATTGAAATTAATAAATCTCAATTTTAAATAATAAATCCTAATTTTGAATTAATAAACCATAATTATGAATTAATAAACCTAATTATGAATTAATAAATCATAATTATGAATAATATACCCTAATTTCGAATTAATAAACCTTAATTATGAATTAATAAACCTTACTTGTGAACTAATAAACCATAATTATGAATTAATAAATTTTAATTTTTAATTAAAATTTTAATTAAAATTAATAAATTTAATTATAAATTAACAAAATCTAGATATTGAATTAGTCATTTGACTATGTCACTGTTGGACTTGCTGTTTTGAAAAAATTAATGATCCGTAGATATTATATACATGATGTTTATTTATGGAAACGTATAAATACTCGAATACTTTTTATATAATAATACTTGAGGAAAGAAAATTTTAAAAATCTATACAGCCTGAACCAAAAAAATATAATATTATCATCAACACCATTATTGTCTATCAACACCATAAATAATTAAAGTATATATTTACAAGAAATAAAAATAGTTTTTCTTTAAAAAAAGAACAAAGAACAATTAAATTTTATGTCCCTACCATCATCTTATTTATATCATTAATGTATTAGAAATGTTAATTTTTCAATATTTTTTTTATTTACTTCAATAGTCTATTACTCATTAAACTAATCAATTGAGCCGCCAATCTGAAATCTCTTTAGTTGATGGTTATGGCAATTAAACACCTTAAGATGTCTTGTGTTCGAAATTTGTTAGCAGCATACCATATTTTCCGATTCTCAGATTTCAATAAGATGTATTGTTATTTGCATAATCTTGGTACCTTAGAGTGGAAGGTACCTTAGAGTGAAATAGATCTATTTGTAATTGTTATGAATGAAGCTATTATGCTACATTTTCAAATACGTACAATATATATAAAAGATAAATTTTATGATAGTCATGTTAATGGTGTGACATATTTAAAATTTTATAAATTGGATGGTGTCATCGAAAATTTATAAAACAGTAGTATACTACATCCTCTCATACGATAATATTTTATTAATATAAGTTTACAAAATTCCATGTCACCCCATACTTGGCCTAAGATAGGCCTTACGTTGAAAATAATTATTGCTAATCATTCAATTTCTACCTAATTCATTTCCTGTACCAACAATTTACACTCTAATCGGATCGTTAAATCGGCCAAGTCTAACTGTTCAAACTAATATCATGATTTTGCGACTTTAATCATATTCAATCGGTTATCAGTTGAATTGATCAATCGGAGTCCAAGTTTACTAGCATCCACACCTCACCACAAATAGCACAACTAAACTATCTTCATAGATTTGATAACATCCACACTTAGATCCGTCCATTTTTAATCAAATTATAGTTTATCTAAATTCCAAAATTTTGCTTAAAATAATTTGTATTATGCTTACTCCCTTTTCGACATACTCTGTTACCAATATACAGAAAAAGATGTCAAGAAAATGTTATTTGCATTATTATTTTACTTGTTATTTTATGTCTATTATTCATTGCGTGATTTAGTAGTGTATGATCATGTTTAATGATTATCGAGGCATGCTTCGGTACATTTTAGATGCGCGGTCTATTCATTATTAATTAAATTCTAATTATAATTAATGAATCTTAATTAAATTTAATTAAAAGATTGTACCATATTCCTGAATACAAACAAGTTTTTGTCCTAGAAATTATATTATGAACATACATACATATACATATATTTGATAAAGTTAACCAACTTGTATAGTGTGTCTTTCAACATTCCAATTGCCATTATAATCGTTCGAGTATTTGACTGAATACTAAAGTTCGTACCTTTTCCTCCATTTTCATATTTCTCATAGTCTTTTCCCTCCTTTTATAATTAAATATAAATATTCAATGATATATATTCATTAGTTCAATAAGAGGTTGCTGTTGAATAAAATTTGTCTTCCGAAAGTCCCAAATGTTGAGGACTTGATATTAAATGCTGAGGATTTATTTATGAGTGTGCCTATTGAGAAAGACAGATTTCCATTGTTGCCGTATTTTTTCTAATTAAATTTTAATTATAATTAATAAAAACAATTAAATTGATAAATTTATATGCAAATATACACAAATTTTGACAATTATAAAATAAAATAAAAGTGTTAATAAAACTTGACTATTTCAATCATCAATATTTCGTGTCTATCGGAATTTAAATCGAGAAATAGAACTTCTAGAGTTAGGTCAAATCGAATAGACTCTAGTTGAGATTATGTTGGGCTAAAATAACTTTAACACAATAAATATAATTTGCATTTCAATTAAATTCCTATTCAGCCTCTATAATTTGTGTGAAAATAAATAAATGATTGCAGCCCAGCCGACCTTGGGTTCGGGTACCTACGCTGCTCTTGCTGCGTTAGTCCCTAAAATTTCCACTGCATCACACGCTTTCTTCAATTCGACTCGCTTATCGTCTCTACATTCTACTAGACTAGGTCCCCGGTCTACATACACGAGCTTTTGTATCTATCTCCATCCACAAATATTGAGAGTGAGATAAGTACTTATAACTATATTAATTGAAAAAGCGAGTGCAGTGGCATCGTATACGGTGCCAACAAAATATACATATATAAGTAGTCTGCAGAGGAGAGTGTGTGCAGCTTGCCACCTGTGCATGCTCCATCTTTTCCCTTCTTCTTCATCTGCATTTACTCTCTTTCTAGATCTGCGTCGTTCTTCGTCTTCTGCTCCCATCCCTCCTCTTCTTCTCGTTATACACTGCGAGATTCAATTCATTTCTCATTTCCTAGTTCTGCATTGGAACTCTGTAATCGGATTTGGGGTTTTGGTAAAGTTTGAGAAACAAATAAAATAAAAATGAAAGCAGCTCAAAATAACCCAGAAAAATTCATCTGGGAGCCAATGAGGCTTCCGCCGGAGGCGCGGCGTCGCAAGGCAAAATCCTGCCGAAGATGATGGTGTGGCTGATTCTGTTCGTCTCCGCCACCTACGTCGTCTACACATTGAAGCTCGTTTCGTCTTCCCACGGCGGCGGAGGCGGCGCTGCCTGCGCCGTCGAGGCCGACATCTTCTCCACCGCCACAAAACCCTCCACCTCGCCGCCGCGAACGCCACGATTCAGCCACCACCGCAGAAGACGGGGCTGGAGCACATAGTCTTCGGCATTGCGGCATCGGCGAAGCTGTGGGAGCAGCGGAAGGAGTACATAAAGCTGTGGTGGCGGCCGGAGAAGGAATGCGGGGATCGTGTGGCTGGACAGCCCCGTGAAGACGCGCCGCAACGAGACGGGCTCCTCCCGGAGCTGAGAATCTCCGGCGACACGGCGCGGTTCGCGTACAAGAACAAGCAGGGGCACCGCTCGGCCATCCGGATTTCGAGGATCGTATCGGAGACGCTGCGGCTGGGAGTACGAAGAACGTGCGGTGGTTTGTGATGGGCGACGACGACACCGTTTTCGTGAGGGACAATTTGGTGAGGATCCTGAACAAGTACGACCACAACCAGTACTACTACATAGGGAGCTTGAGCGAGAGCCATTTGCAGAACATTTACTTCTCCTACGGATGGCCTACGGCGGCGGCGGCTTTGCCATCAGCTACCCCTTGGCGGTGGCTCTCGAGAAGATGCAGGACCGCTGCATTCAGCGCTACCCGGACTGTACGGCTCCGATGACCGAATGCAGGCGTGTATGGCTGAACTCGAGTGCCACTCACCAAGGAACTCGGCTTTCACCAGGTGAGTTTGTTTCTGCCCTTTTTCTGGTTTTGTTGGTTTTGATTCTTGTTATTTTTAGTACATGTCATGTTGTCTGTTTCAATTTGCTATTTTGGGGATGCAGTGCTAGAATTTGGGCTTCAATCGTTCTATTTTATCTAAAGTTTTGGGGTAGATTAAGAATTATCAGCTATAAAGATTGTTTTTTACATTGTACCATGTCTCTGCAATGACTTATCTTGCTTTGCTCTGTGTTTACTGTCAAAACAAGAACAAGTTTTGTCTGAAATTTCTCAAGTTTCTTGGATTTTGTTTTAGGAAATTTACTAGCTTAATATTGATAATAGAGCATCGTAGCTCACGGGTCTCAACGCCTTGGACTTGTAAATTTTAGGGTAAAACCCAAAATCCGATGAGGTGAAAAGGGGTGTGATGATGTTGGTCCCACTCATTTAATCATGGTGTTGATTTGTGGGGTCAAGTTTTCAACTCTTGCTGTTTGTACACTACTATGTTGTATCATTGTCTTCCCTAACCCACTCTTTAGTTGAACTACATTTTCTATTTGATAAGTGTTTTGTTTGTGGGAAAGTTGGTAGTGGATTGTCGTTGTTGTTATAGTTGCTTTGGTCCTATGGTCCTATTATCCTATATTAATAATTGTTTGGAAATTTTGGTGGAGTGGAGTATCTAATTTAGTGAGCGAGTCTAATTTGGTGGGATGCAAATGCAGTATGATGTTTATGGCAACCTATTTGGGCTTCTTGCTGCACACCCGGTGACGCCGTTGGTGTCTCTGCACCACTTAGACGTAGTGGAACCGATATTCCCGAATGCCACTAGGATAGAAGCTTTAAAACGGCTGAAAATCCCAATGCAGCTCGATTCAGCTGGCCTTATGCAGCAATCCATTTGCTACGAGAAGAAGAAGGGTTGGACTGTATCAGTGTCTTGGGGATTTGCTATTCAGGTGTTCCGTGGAGTGCTCTCGCCTAGGGAGATAGAGATGCCATCAAGGACCTTCTTGAATTGGTACAGACGAGCTGACTACACAGCCTATGCGTTCAACACACGCCCAGTGATGAGGAATCCGTGCCAGAAGCCGTTTGTGTTCTATTTTCGAGGGCTAGAATGGAGTTGAGCACGAACCAAACACTGACCGGTACATACGTCACCGTGTTCCCCAGCCAGAATGCAGATGGAAGATGACTAGTCCGGACGAAGTGGAGACGGTTGAAGTTTACAAGAAGCCCGATCGGCATTTGTGGGACAGGGTAAGTGAAATCTCTACTTCACTAATTCTACATTGCTGTTAAACACTCCCATATGCTTGGATTAGATGTTTCTCCAACTCTTGCAGCAGTTGTTATTTCATTCTATGATTGAAACGTGGAAAGGACTCAGCATGTGCAAAGGGCACTAATTTACCTAAAACAAAGACAAACTATAGAGTGAAAGCTGACCACTCAATACTTAATTTCATTGTCAAGAGATGAGTATGTCTATTTTCTTGATTTGTTTGTTGATTGGCGAGTTGGTTTTCATGGCAGTCCCGAGAAGAAACTGTTGCAGGGTGTTGAGCTCGAAAGAGAAGAGGTTGGTGATCGATGTGGGCGTGTGCGATGAAGGAGAAGTTAGTGAAGTATAACGATGGATGGCTTAATATCATCATGTATCTTTAATCTTTGCTCTCATATTTCTTAATTTGTTCGATTCAGCCTTCAATTTCTTGGATTTAGGAAGAGGAAAAAAGGAAAAAGGAGATTAATTTAGCACTTGTGTTGTCAAAGTATATGTTTTAGTGAGGCTGTATTGAACCAGTTGAGTAAATAGCAGCCCAAATTTTTATCTCTTTAACTATTTAATAAATCGTCTGAGAAATCAAGAAATCTTGTTTCCTATGCAATTGAAGTTTGTGTTTTCTGAAATGGGTCGGAGCATTTTGATTGGAGAAAAGGGATCTTCAAATTTGAGTTTTAAGCAAGTGAAGGTTGTGTGTGCGCTAAAAAAGAAAAAGGTGTGTGTGTGTGTGTGTGTGTGATTTAGGAGTCAACAGAGATTAATGAACCCATTGAATTAGGAGGGTCTTGATAATAAATAAATTAATATTTGGCTCAACGTTATAATGATTGGGGCTGTAAAATAGTTAAAAGATGTAGTGGTTTTGGTCCCATTTATTGAAGGTTTGTCAATACTTTTGAAGCGATCAATTTTTGGTGAAAACTTTATAAGAGTGAATAGGACTGCAATGGTTTAAATATGTTGTACAGTGCGTGTCGGTGTCGGTGTCGGGGACCTCGACAGAAGTGGGCCGCTAGATCTACCAGTATAATGAAATTCGAACATCTGGTATTTTCTTTTAAAATTAATAATTTTTATAATAATATAATAAATAAATCCTAATGCCCTAATAAGTTCTCATGCTTTTTAAGACGAGAATCTCATATTTAGAAATTTAGCTGACTTCTAATTATTATTATTATTATTATTATTATTATTTTTTATTATTTTTGAACCGACAAATTTTACGGCATCCTCAGTTATTGAAAAGGTATGGCTATGAATATGTGTACGGTGGTGTTGGGAAGTGAAGTAAAATGAAACGGGAGTGCCATCACCTCCTTTTCCTGGGTGATCAAAATCGAACTCGAACCGAATAATCGAATTAAATCGACGAATTTGATCGGTTTGGTTTGGTTGATTCGATTTTAATAAGTTTAAATTTTGTTCGGATCAAATTTTTCAAAATCGAAGTTTCTTTGGTTCATTCGTCTATCAAAATTTCGATTCGAACCGACAAGTTTTAATATTTTATTTTATAAAATTATATTTAATCATAATAATCTATATTTTTCTAATTTCATTAATAATCTATTAAATAATTATTTTGTAGAACTAAACAACTAAAAATAGATGAGGATTTTTTTAAATACACAATTTCGTTAACCGAATCTAAATTGAAATTTGAACTTGATTGATTCGGTTCGATTTTGTCAAAAGTTTTGTGATTGGTTGACATTTTGAAAATTTCGATTTATTCGGTTTTGGATGTTCAATTAGGTGCTCACCCTAACTTTTCCCAACACCAAACAACCAACACTTTTTCACTATCTCCTCTAAGAATGCCCCAAATAAACAGGTAGATTTTTCTTTTTATACAAGTTTTACTATTTCCGTCTCCATATTTATTTCTAGTTTTCTTTTGGCATTTCTTCCAAATTTGTTCATTGTTATTTATAGAAATTACTCCACAAAATATTTCCTACTTACTACACCCAATAACATTTTATTTATACCTTTTACATCCTTATGACTCACTACTATTCATATTTATCTCAACAAACTAATTATTTATATATTTTACTACCATGACTCATCACAATTAATTTAAACTAACTAATATAAGACCTTTAATCTATTCACAATATACTCCACAATTTTTATAAACATTCATGCCAAGATTCCTAACGGATGAAATATAGTTTATGATGATAATACCTCTATTTGTTAGAACATTATTAAATTAAGAAAAAACTATAGTGTATTGCTCAATGCTTGTCAAATTTTCTAGAAATGTCCCAACATGTTAAAAATATACTCCTCCATCACGATAAGTGTATATCACTTGTAGAAGGCATATCATTTTTAATAAAATTATTTGTGGATATTGTTTGAGTGAAGAAAATGGTCTTACAATATGTTAGGTTGTGAGTGGTATAAATGATTTTTGATAGATAGTGAGTGATTGTGGGGTTAATAATAAGTAGTATCATAAAAGAAAAGTGTATATTTTTTTATGCTAAATAAGATAATTATGATACATTTATGATGGACCAAAAGAGTATAAATTTGAGTCATAAACCAATATACCACACTAGGATTGACATCGTCTGATAATTATGAGCCAAGTGGAGAAATCTGCGTCCACATCAATTTTTGAATACATAATTGCCTTATAAATTTTTATTACAATATAAATTATTAGGTACTAAAAGTACTTTTTATACATTGGGACATTTGTAAGAATAATGACAAACTTTGGAACAATACATTATATATGTTTTAAAATTAATAAAGTTTTTATAGAAAGATGGCGTAGGAAGAAAGAACCAAGAAATCATACTAGGCTGAATGCACCCATACTAGAACACGAACAATTGTAAATACACCCACGAGGTTGGCCTCTTCTTGGATAAAAACCGACTTTCAAGACTTTGGAAGAACTTCTTGAAAATGTGGAATACGTTAAAAGGCTTTGGAATTCCTGTACACATCAAATTCAATTGTCCTTTTTTTATTTATTTTTCTGAGTTGGTCAATTATCCTTGTTTTGGTTACCTAATTTATAAGATGTGAAACCTTATCCAGCTTCTCGTGCATTAAGTCAAACCTAAACGGGTTAGTTAATTTTCCTTAAGTTGTTAAAACATATTCAACTCATTAATTTGTTGGATGCTACATAACCCAACCCAATTTCACCTATTTATTTTCCTAGTGGAAATCATAATTGGACCTGCTCACATAGACTTAGCCTCAATCATTTTATTTCCCGACATTCAATCGGATGTCGTTGTCGAGAGTACAAATAGATTCTAAGCTGCCACGTACTTGGTGTCGTTAACTTTCGAAGTGCGACTGTTTAAGCATATCGCACATCTAATTGTCTAGGTCATATATCCCCAAAAGAAGTATCATAATCGCTCAAACAACTAAATGAAAATAATAGCATAGAATTTGTGGGGATAAAATCTAGAATGATTTTGATTCTGCACACAATTTTGAGTTTTTTTTTATATCACGAACCGCACTGCTACTTGTGCAAGACCAGAAACCACTATTCCAGCATAGTCCAAACCACAGTGACATGAATCACACTTTAAACAGCATGGCCAACCCATAGAGGCGTTTGATGGATTAACCTGACCTTTCTACACGTAACCCACCTTAACCATTGGAGTCCAGGAACACAATTTTGAGTTTATTTGCATCTGAAAAAAATAGAACTTCAGACTTCAATGAAGCCAACCTGCATTTAGTGACGTTCCTATATGCACTTCGATGTAGCAAATCCATTATCCATCTCACCATCAAACTTAACTAAAGAAAGATTGCACACAGACACAGGCAAAAAAGGGTCTCCGTCGAAAGAAAGTTGTCGTTCCTTTTAAGTAGCACAAACAAAAGTAAAACAACAAACAAAAGTCGACACAATGAAAATAAAATTTCCAAAAGTAAACAGCAATCCCGCAGTATTTCGCCGTCCCTCCACAAGCCAATCATCGTATCCATGCGAGTTGGTGTTGTGAAAATTATGGAGATAAATAATGACAACACTATACACTTAAATTACTAAGCAATGTACAAGCACGACAACTGGTTAAAATCCGAAAAGTTCACGTGGAAATCCAAATAATTAGAATCGACATACAAATGAAGGAGCTCCTCACTCTTGTTCGTCATCTTCTTCCTGTAGTCCCATATCGTCTCCGATTCCATCGAGCAAAGTATCGACATCCTCTCCCAACTCTGCCAGCCTTGCACTGAGCTTCTCCACCTTGCTCTGCTCTTGCCCAAGACACACGAGCAAATCATTCAACTCAGCTTCACTCTCCTTCTGAGCTAATTCCCTTGCTTCTGCCTTTATTTCCTCGATGTCTGGAACAGCTACAGCCCCACCACTCTTCAAAGCTTTTATTTCCTGTTCCAGCTTAAAGTTAGCCTCCTCAAGGCTATTGTATGCATCAGACAAGCTTTTCAGATCGGATTCGAGTTTAGATGCTGAATTTTGGTGTGCTGAAGACTCGGCTTCAATCCTGGCCTTCTCTGCTTTGAGGGTTTCCAGCCGTTGGGAAGTCTCGTGAAGATCCCTATGGAGAGTCTCAACCGGATACTGTCTGATCCACTGCTAACCCTATGTTCAAGCTGGGACAGACCACTCACCGGTCTTTGCGAGGTCCTCAGCAAGAGTAGCATTCCGACTCAATAGGTCCTTTCAAAAGAAAACAGCAAACAAAAGACATAACTTACTGGAAGTGCAACAAAAGGTCGTAACGATATCAAGTCATATTAGACTATTAGAGCATATTAACAAAGAATCAGTCTGAGAAAAATTGAGGCAGAATCACTGAACGACTTATTTGTAGACATGTTTTGCCTCAGAAGCTACTTTTGAGTTGAATGTACGCACTGCTAAGCATCTAATAGTATAAAATATCAAACGACATAAAAGGTCTTGAAGAAGACGGGTTATGCAATAGCAATAACTGTTTTGCAATAGAAATATTATATACGGATAAGCCACAACTGATGTACCTGTATCTCAAGGCATTGCTTCTCCACAAAATTTTTAGTCGTATGATATACTCCTTGTCAATTTCTCCACTCTGCTGTTCTAGGTAAGCTGGGACCACTGCTACCTGGCTCTTTGGATGACTGTAAATTTCTGCAATTTGTTCTCTAATTTTGCCTCTAATCTCTTAAGAAAGATAACAAACTGAGGATCAAGCACCATCAGAAGCATCGGATGATCCTCATTCCTCTGATCAGTATTTTCATCATCATAAACTTCTTCAATGTCAGACATGCTAGCACCAATAGATCGAGTCAACGGTTTTCGGAAAGAGCAGGCTTTTCAGATGTAAAAGCGAGCTTTTCTGCATTTCTTCAAATTTAAGAAGGTATGAGGTAAGTCCAACTTTTGGCTAATGGCATCAATGATACTAAAAGCATCCTGTCCACTGTCAGCGGTTTTATTACAGATTATACACACCCTAAGAGTATAGCAGCCAATCCCCTAACACATACAGTCACGGTTTGGCTAGAAATTAACTCTAGCAAGTATGTGAGGTGAGGACGTGATCCAAGGAAGGACTGTACAGCACTTGGACAGTCAAAGAGCCAAAGGAGTAGTAGCTTTAAAATAATTGGCTGAAGATATGTAGCCTCTGATAGGCTAGTTTTCCATCTTTACTCATAGAAGAGGCAAGTGCCAGGTACTTAACCATGCGATGCAGTAAAGGCTCTGGACCTCCCAATGTCGGTGTAGGCGCTTCAAGTTCAATTTTAAGAACCTGCAGCAGCTTTATATCATACGAAGGAAAGAGATGCCTGGGGGCTTTCAAGTTTTAACTCCATGAAAGATGCAAAACTAAAAAGAAGCTTCAGAGTTGGAAGATAACTATGTTGAATACAATTAAAAGAATATGAATAATAAGAAAAGAATGTATACCCTCTCCTTGCACTGAATGTTATCCTTCAGAATATGAGATAGGACACCAGCAGCTCTGCAGCAAGTCTACACAAAACAAAGGAAAAATTAACTCACCCCATCACAAGAAAAGAGGAACATCTTGAACAGATGAGTCAATAAACTATCACAATCTGAGAATATGAGAATAGTTAAATTCGCAAAGTGAAAACAACAAACAAATTGGACAGAACACGTTAATCATATGCTATATCCTCTCGCTATTCATATATTTCCTCTTTAAAGCAGACAAAACATCAGATGAAAGGTCATACATTCTCTACTAGAAAGGAACCTTATTTTGTGTTTGAAAAATTGGGTACGTGAAAATTGGGGAATAGAAATTGGAAGAAGCCAAATCCAGCTAATTTGATATAACTAAATATCACGTGAAATGCACAGCATACCTCAAGATCACCATCACTTTCACTCAATATCAGCCCATGCAGTAGCATGCTGCAAAAAAAACTTTCAGGACAATTTATCAATGTTTTGAATGGGAGACTTACGAAGAGACTGAAAAATAAATATGACCTTCCAAATGACATGTTCACATCTTCCTCAAATGGTGCATTGATCATTGAGTGTGGTTGAGGAATTAAAGTCGAAGCCAACATAGTTTGGCCATCAGGATTTTCTGATCAAATATAGCAGCTCAAGGAATAAATAGAGAATCACGATTCACAAGCAATAACAAACAAAGCATAAAAACAAATAGGCAGGAAAAGTTTGCTATTTTTGAATTCAGATCATAAGTATAAAAATGACAATCAACGGATTTTTTTAAAAAGAACCTTTTATAAAGAAAAACTAATTTTATTTGTTGAAATACTAGTAGTGCATACATTTGTCCTATTTGCTCATAAAAGGAATTGTTTGCTCCAATATCAGACTAATTACACAAACCTCACAAAAGCTCTTAAAGACATAGTCTGCAGCAATGAGCTCTTGTGTGCTAGAAGTTCCAAAATAATTCTAAGGATAGAATTTAAGGCTGGCTCAACATGAGGCTCCTCCCAAGTGCTTTATTTGCAAGAGCATCACGGTTCTGGGGATGATTGACAACCAGATCACCAATACATTGAAGTGCCTGAAAGTTGAGAATAAAAAGTGAACCTCGGAAAACTCCACAAAGCTCCATTGACAAAATACATTTACATGGACTTGTAGATGAGTAATTGCAAATATTCAGGGCAAAAGACGATTGACTAGAACTATAAAATATAGTCTCATGTATAATACAATCTCTTATACAGTCTAACAAGTAACAACATGGAGAAAATGCATAAACTCCGAACACTGAGCTTACATGAACTTAGCTCATTGGTATCTTTCAAATTGGTCTAGTAGTCTTGCTCAAATTCACCAATTTGGACCCAATAACTTACTACCTTTGAATGCCTTAAAAGTGAAGTGCTTACATAAGATCAATCATATTATAAATGAAATTTTGTGATCCTCAAATGGAACTTACCCAAACACACTCCTAACGAAGACAAGTCTTTTAGCTAAAAAGTTTCAATTAATCTACACACTTGTGAAGGACTATTAGAGTGTGAACAAGAATAAAGATGATTAAATAAAATGGACCAGATTCGAACAGTTATATTACCATACATCGGACAGAAACAGGAGCCCATTGGCTCTCAACTCCCAACATTAATAGATGGCCCAACACCTTTTCTACAATAACAAAAACATATTAGAGAGAAAACACGAATAGAACAATAGAAATGATTTATTATATTATTACTTACTCCAAAATTCTTTTGAGGAATACACAAGATCAGAATATGCAGATTTTCATAATTATTATTTTACAGCTGAGATAAGTTTAAGAACTGAAAATGTACCTGAACCAGAACAGTTTTATTTGCCAAACCATTGGAGTCTTTTCCAGGATCAGTTCGTTCACCACCATGCAGAAGCAACTTGATTGTGTCCAACACGCTGAGTAGATTTATAGTCTACTGGCATTCAATTAATCCGCAAAGGAAAAAATCAGCACTCAATGCATGGAAACAAATTCTAATTTAACAAACTTAAGCTTGCATCAAGAAAAAACAAATATACTGTTTAACCTTCTGCTGGGTGAATTTATAGGTACTTCCTCTGAGCTTCAAAATCGAGATAAGAGGATCAAAGCCCACTGTCTCCCTAAGCAATACCTACACCACTTACCAATCACCTTATAAGAAGTTCAAAGAATCCATGACATAAAAGTGACTGTCCAAATTATGAGTAAATAAAAGAAATTAAAAATAAAAGAAAGAGTAGAAACCTGATTTGAAGAATTAAATCGAAGAAGATTGTTCAACAGTTCCAGACAGTCCTGTTTACAGCACCAAGAAGCAGAAAGATTAACGATACTATCAGAAAACTGAATGCACTGTTCACCAGAAAACACTCGCTACAGGATGTAATGTTAGCCATGATAATCGCAAGCATACATTAAAAAGAAACTCAAAGGTACCCAAATACAGGAAAACTAACAAAGCGGTCCGGAACAGATCAGATTAACAAGAAGAAAAGATTAACTGTGGTAAATGGGAACAGGCAAAAGTTAATGAACCAGAAGAATATAGGGTTAGTTCACAAGACATGTCCAGTCATTGTTGTAGACAGAGGGACCAAAACCTATTAGATTGGGGTGTTCCAGCTTAACATCTGCCACAAGAGGTGAAATTGGGCGTTACTTTATGTTCATGTTCAGTCTCCCAAACCAGTTTTGAAAATATTGATCACTGAACTCCAAAGGTAAGGAAAATAAGTTATTATCAGCTTCGCCATCAGAAAAAGGCAGCATAAACAGCTTGTGTATATTGTTTTGCACAACAAAGAGGAAGAGTGAAATATACTCTTTTCGAAGACAGCAAAACAAGAACTGAAGTCATCTCCAACCTACCGTAACTTGGTGGTTACAGCCTGTTCATCAAACATGTAATGAACTGCTAGAATAGAGTTCAAGGAAAATTATTTAGTGGATGCGACCTTGTTCACACAGTATTTTCTTTAATTGTATAACTTTAGTTGTATGATTACAGAAGGAAGCGCCAATAAACAATAATAGTTAATAAAAGGAACTTCAAATGAGGATTTAAATTGAACAAATTGAGTTGTGTGATTAAGGAAGTGACTCCCAGCACAAAATAACATTATAAAAATTGATCATCAAATGAGGACGTAACAAGGTGGTCGTCAATCTTTTTAACTAACACTAACACTAACACTAACACTAACACTAACACTAACACTAACTACTAACAATAACAATGATGGTGAATATTCAATAGACAATTAACATATAATCCATTAATATAATAGGCATACAAATATATAAGACAAAATCGATGACTTATATTTAATATATTCAATATAGAGTTAACGTGGGAAAAATCTTTACCAAAAGGTGTTAAGTGGTAAGCTGATGTCTATTTTAGTATATGTCAGTATATCCATTTACGTAGATAGCTATGATTGTCAAATGTCAACAACCAATCAAGAACGGATGCAGTGAAAAAATCTTTAGACAAACCAGGAGATAAAATTGTCGAAAGTTGAATACTAGGTATTTAAACACCTGCACAACAACACCACCTTCAGAGCCTCCTTCCTCTTTGATGATGCCAAAGATCTTCTCCAAAGCACCTTCAAAGACCACAATTTTCTGGATTTCCTGAATGTTGATGAATATGATAAACCGTAAGAAAAAGGTAAGGTAATAGAAGAGTTTATTATTAACAATCGCTTTTAGAGGAATAATCACCTCAGCTTCCCGAGTCAAGTATGTGAGAAGTAATAATGCCTCATTGCGTATGACCTACAAAAATAATAAACAAAAATTGTATAACAAAGAGGAAAAAAAAAATGAAAAGGAAAACAAATGTACGTATATCAATTAACAGCAGTAGGAAAAGGGAACAAACAGAATCCCATAAGTATCAGTAAGATACCTCACGATCCATGAGCATATCCATGAGCCTTGTAATGCCCTGGAACTGTCAGAATAGCTTCTTGGAGCCTGTAAGGAGATCAAAAATATATACTTGGTGTTTGTTAAGAGGGATGGAGAGCATTAGACGAAAATGATATAAGTCTTACCGATTTGGAGAATTTGTAAGAAGTGCTGTCAACAACTGTAATGTATAATATCGGATGTAGAAATCCTCCTCTGACTGCGGAGGCACTAATTATTAAATCATAAACAGACATAATCCAAACTCAATGGAAGTGATCTTTTCGGTCACCGTGTTGAGCTTTCGATAGTCAATACACATCCTCCAACCTGCTGGAGCCTTGTTGACCGGCCTCCTTTCGCTTTTCACTACCCGAATACCGACTGGGCACGACATGTACTGGCTGACCCATTTACCGTCTCGACACGGATATATGACGCCCAAGTCGGTGCTTCAAGATCTCCTTCATGACTACCTCTTCATAGTCGGGTTCAACTTCCTTTGTTGATCGCTGCATCGGTTGGCTTCTTCTTCCATCGAATATTATGAACGTATATGAAGGGCTAATGCCCTTGATGTCGGCCAACGCCCATCCAATCGCCTCAGACGCTTAACAACACTTCTCACGCCTTCCTCCCGACTCGAACCGAGTTTAGCATTGATGATCACGGGCAAGTGTCGCCCTTCCCAGAAAGATGTACTTCTGGTGAGGAAGCGCCTTTAGCTCGAGTTTCTGCTTCTCAAGCGGGATGGAACGAGCTTTTCTTCTTCCTTAGCTTGGGCATGTTCGGCATATCGACCACTGAGTCCCTCGCCCGCCTCCGCAAATAAAGCAGGCCTCCCACATTGCCCATAAGTCGCTTTCTTCGTACGCCATCCTCCTTAAGGCCACTTTGAATTGTCGCATCCAAATGGATCTTGTAAACCTATCTCGGGCGTGATGTCTCCCACCACGGGTTCAATGTGATCAATGAATTCCACGACCTCAATATCAATAGTCGCCCACGGCCTCAAGATGTTGAAGGTCACCGCCTCACCGTCAATTACATGATAACTTGCCTGTCGCAATCAATCCTAGTTCGCCGCCTTCACGAATGGTCGACCCAAAAGCATAATCGAGGATTTGTTACCCATCGCGCCCATATCCGTAACGTAGGTCCGCTTGAAATACGAGTTCCTCCACTTTCACCAATACGCTCGATGATTCCTTCCGATAAACGCTGGACCCGTCGCTAATCGATAACCACTGTGGTCGGCTTGTGGTTCCACCTTTAATTCATTGAACATCGACAAGGGTATGACGCTTATAGATGCCCCTAATCCAAGACGGCCCTTTCAATCAGATTGCTTATTACGCATGAATAAAAACATCCCCGATCTCCACACTTTCTCCGGCAATTTCGGCGTAAGATCATGGATACATTTTCTCCCACTTGGAATTTTGCATCATCTTTTATTTCACCTTTCTGCACAATTCCTTCATGAACTTTGCCCATTTTCGCATCGTGCCTGCAGAAAGAAGACGAGCGGTATATTAATTTCCACCTTCGAAACACGCGACATCTCGCCATTTCTTCTCTCTCCTGCTTTCGCCAATCTGCCCTGAAGGGAGGTAAAACCCAGGATTAGGTTTGACATAGGTTGGCTCAATGATTGCCTCTTCTTTTCTCGCTCTTTCCTTGCGCGCCTCTCGATCATCACATCTCGACCATCATGTTCTGTGGAGATCTTCCACTTCGTGCGTGTTCTGCTCGCCCTTAGGCATGAAAACTTTCTCCTACGCTTCTTCCCACTTCTAGGCTACAAGATTCATTGGGTTAACTCATTTACCTCCACTTGAGGAGGTAAATTTCCTCGCTTCTTCTCAAGACGAGTTACGCTCGACCGCCAATCGGGAAACTTGGTTCCCAAGGCTCCTGAGGGCTCCTCTGTCTCGACCTCAATTTCGCCTCTTGTTGAGCCTTCACATTTTCTCGCCATAGTGTGCACAAGTTCGCCAAAGATGTCCCACCGTGGTCACGCTCGATTATTCCCACGGTTGTTGTTGTCCCGCCTCCGCATCGGCCGTTGTTGTCCCGCCTCACCGGTTGTTAGACCACCTAAAGTTTTCGTGGTTCCTCCATCCCGGGTTGTAGGTCCGAGAGTTTGATCATATCTCCTCCGCCAGATTGCCCATTACCATTCTCGACCCACCGATCGACTTCTTCTTCTTCAAACAAAAGGGGCATCGATCCGCAGATGTGTCACGGCAGCCACATATTTGGCAACTTTAGCTTTTTGCCTCGCCTCGTCCCGGTCCTGGTCTTGTATTGCTTATGAACTTGTTTAACAGTGTTACGTAGTTTTATCCAAATTGGTTCCACGGTTGAAGGAAGTAGCGGGCTTGCTCAGAACCTCCTCCTTCGCCTCGCTTTCTTCGGCCATCTCACCCAACAGCCTAAAGGCCTCACTGGAACTTTATTCAAGATTGATCCTCCACAAGCTGCATTCACCCAAATTTTCTCTGCTGCCTCAACCCGCCATGAAATATCGGATCGATCATGATCCGAATTTGATGTTGAGGCATTTCGCCTGCAATGCTTAAACCTTCCCCAAGAATCATAAAAGGTCTCTCCGCGCCCATTTTGATGTCGCTTATCCTTTTCCTCATGTTCTCGAATACGGTGGCGTGAAAATACTTCTCGAGGAACTTCAGCGGTTGTGCCCACGTGGTCACACTTCCAACGGCAAGGTGAGCCATTCTTCGCCCCATCATGCAGCAGAGCGGGAACGACACTAATCTCACATACTCTCCAAGATTTTCATCGCGCGATAGTCCCACACGCCATCTCAAAATCTTGTAATGCCTTCAGGATCCTCCCGCATGTCACCGAATCGGGGAGGATTTGAAGGCGAATGCTTCATCTCCCGCCGCCATCGATCGCGGGCAAAGTGATGCCCGCTGGCCTCGTGTTCTCGTTGTCAGGAACACCATTTCAATGTTCGCTTACTTGTGGTTGTTCACCCATCGTACGCTCTCTCGGGTTCTCTTCTCGATTAGCCGCCGCAGCCTTTGTCGCGCCTCCGCATCGCCGCTTCCTCCGCCATTGCGTTTTCGATCTCGTGATCGCATAAAAGTCCTCCGCTCTCTTCTCGCAAGGTTAGGTCGAGTATACAACAAAGAAAGCAATATAAATTCAAGAAATAGAGATACTACTGAATGCGCAACTCGCAAGAACGGCGCCACTCGGACATCGTCGCTTAGCGCTCAAAATAAATTTATAACCTATTGCCCATCACAAAGCGTAGCCGCGATAAGTATAGGGTCGATCCCACGAGGAGTTGGTGTAGCAATCTCGATGTCACGATGTCACTTAAAAGGGACGAGAGTGGTGTAATTATCTCGATCACTATAGATAAGACTAAAGTAACCCAAAACAAACTCAAAGGGAATATCAAATAATAAGACGAGTCTCGCTTGGGCAACAACTTCGTGAAGATGATTAATACTCGGTCCTAGTGCAAAGGTTTTCTACACGATGCGATCAACCTATTATAAGAGACATACGTCAGGACCTCGCTGTCACGCTGGCCACGCCCACTTACACACCCCTCCAAATCTATCCTTTCAGTGTAAAGAAGGCAAGGGACACCCTATGCAAACTATCTAACCCGTAATGCCCACGCACGAGGACACCTCAAGACATGCGCACCACAGCAAATAAGCATGACCTAGACAGACCCTGTGATTGGCAAAGGCACTGCATGACTACTCCAACTCGCCCACACCAAATATATTATTTAAAAAGGGACACCCGACACCTTAATCCAATTATTACTTGCAACCTCTCCTTACCCACTATGTTATTTGCAACCAACACACCGAGTTTGTTAAATTATATAATGCCCAGACCTAGTGCTTCGAACACACACATGCAGCATCGTAATGCCCTACTTAGACCTCTCGAGTTATATTAATCATGCTCCACTTAGTCACCAAACCGTAATAAAGACTTAGCTAGACATAAAATAAATAAACATGCAACAGCTTAATTGAAACCATAATTAAACGGAACCAACTTACTATTAATCGAACGAATAGAAACGGCGAGCCCAAAGTGTCACCGCAAAACATACTAATAGCAATAAAAGTGTTTGCCCGGCGGACTTAATGTATGTGGTGTCACGATGAATTTGATAATGAGAGTGAGAGTTGAACGCTAAGAGACGCACAAGTCGCGCCTTCATCCATATATATAGGCCGAGAGAGACCGACGATGGTAATGGCCCATGGGCCGGACAATCTGTAGGTTTTCCTTGTTGATCGGGCGCTTCTTTCCTTGCCCAGCGGATCCGAGGCGATCTTCTCCTGATATCATGAGATTCGTGTCGCCACATCCTTTCCTGGATTTAGCGAGATTCGCCTGCATCTCGCGATCTTGCCCATTAGCCTCCCTCCGCCTTCTCGCCTCCTTCTTCTTCGTCTCGCTGCCTCTTCACTCCGCTGCCCATTAGCCTACCCTTCCGAGATTGAACTTGTGCGGTCCGAAGGAGGTCACGCGTGAAACGGAACAGCCATCGAGTTTGAAGCCCAGTGTCGAGCTAAGCTCCTTGTGCCCCTCGAGGTGCATCGTATCTCTATTCACCCGCCAAGCAAGTTCCACTCCTTCGCCTTTCGCCCCGCCTTGTTCCCTGCAGACCAATGTGTCCTCCCGCACACAAAACACAACAAGAAAGACACAAAAGACTCGATCTAGACTCTAGACAAGACACGTAAAAGAGCACAAAACTGGGCTCGCTGCTGGGTATCTGCACGATGGCGGACCCGAAAATCAAGCCCCGGGCCATATGGAGGAGGTGTGCAGCCTTGGTGAGATCTTATCCATAAGTTACACCGAGGACTAACCAAGAAGGCCGGCCGAGTGTTTATGGGCTCAAGTCCGGACCTGGGTCCGGATCAAGTAGGCATCCCATCTTCTTAGTCCTTATACGCTCGATTTTGTCAGGTTAATGTGTCTTTCTCTGGATGCAAAGAAGTTGAGGGATGAGGCGATTCACAATCGCCGAAAGTGGAGCCATGAAAAAGAAGGTAAGCGGCTGACCTACTAGGGGCCAAGAGGGTCGATAACACGGGCCACCACGAGCGGGCTCAGCGGGTCCAGCCAAGATCGAGTTCGCCTCGTGGTCAGCCAGCACGGGTACCGCCCAAGTTTGGCCACATCCTCCCCGAGGTACATAGTTCCTTCATATTTAGATTTGTTTGCTTTGCGATCCGTTATCGACTTGGCTTCTTTTTCGTGGTGGGAGCTCGATGACGGGGGCCCTGCAGCCGCTGGAGTCAGAGGTCGCCGCCGGCTTTGCCGCCGAGAGCTGCCCAGACGGCGGCTACTGAACGGAGCTTGCCAAGGCCGGGTCGGAAGCCGAGACCGCCGTGTCCGCCGCGAGGGCGGAAGCCGAGGCCGCCAGGCTTCGAGGCGGGAGGGCTGCCGCCGAGGCCGCCTCAAGAAGAGGCACTGGCACCGGAGGCCGCCTTGAGGTCAAGAGCGGCTGAGGAGCTGGCCGGGCGGGCATGACCTCGCGGACGAGAGGAGTGCAAGGTCGCCGACTGTGACCCTTGTTGAGGGCTCACAACAGCTCATCGAGCCCGAGAGCTTCGCTTTTATTGCCCGCCTCGCCGCGTGTCGAAGTCGAAGGTTGTGTCGATCACCGGGAAGCCGCGGTCGCCATGCCCGACTCGATAAGGCAAGTACGGGCGGACCGAGGTCACCCAAGAGAGCTGGACAAAGCTTACGCCCGTAATCTCCGGCTGACTCCTTCCTGCCGGAGGCTCAGATCCAGCCTCTACCCTCCGACGGCCGAGGTCGCCGCCAAGCAAAGAGGACGAAGATCGCGAGCTTCCGAGCTCCTTGCCGAGGTACGGCCGTCGGCGAGGAGGAGGAGGAGGCGAGCAGGAGGAGGTCGTCGAGACCGCCATAGTTCGAGGTCGGGACCCGATGTAATAGCTTGAACTCGGGGTCGATAGACCTCGGTCCTGTAATAATTTCTCTTTTTGAGTAATAAACGCAACATTTTTTTTTTTTTAAAAATTTGTGTTGTCTTGTTTATTTACGATCTACACCGAATGGCTCGGACTTGATCATGAATTGTCGACTGTTAAAAGAGGTCCGAGGCGCCTGGGCCGAGAAGCGACGAAGAGGTGCTTTTCGAGTGAGCCGGCCTCACGAGCCGACCCAAGTTTTGGCCACTATGGAAGTCACCGGCTTCGCTCACGACCAAGAGGAAGCTGGACGAGGTTGATCGGAAGTGGCCCGCCTCCCGCCGAGAACGAGGCCTCAAGTTGAGGGTCACGCAGACGAGTCCGTGGGCGACTCATTTGCCGACGCTATCCAAGGTCGCTTGATGCAGCGCGAGGAGCCGACTTGAACCGGATCATGGAGAGGCTAGCTCTGTGTCGGAGGAGCATGCGGAGTACGAGAGGCCGCCGAGCTGTGGGACTACCATATCCGGTCGACGACCGAAGTTCGTAGTCATCTTGGCGAGGCATGGCATGAGGGACGGCGGCGGGCCCACAGCCAGAAGTTCAAAGCTCAAGCGACCTCGCCGTAAGTATATGGAGATGTATGATATCATCCGCAAACGATGCATGCCCCTGCCCGGCAGGGAGGCCAAAGCGGCTCGGCCGACCCGATCATAAAAGAACCCGCAGAGGCATGGCTATCTCGATCATGCCAAGTGTTCTGCTGATGGGTCCCACTGAGCGGATCATCTGTGGCGATCCTCCGGGAGCGGACGGCGACCGAGGACCTCAGTCGGCAGGAAGAGCGGGTAGGGGCGAGGTCGCACTTCCCGGCCCTGTCCGGTGTCAGTGGTCGGGGCGTGACCCTCCTGCATCCCCACTCCCGAATGCTCAGACCGGGCGCCCGCGCCACTTCGTGTCCCAGAGCGGCGAAGATGACCCCGAGTCGCCGCTCGCTGGCTGCCTCCGAGCCCGCCGAGCGCCGAGCAGCCGGTGATTTTTACCATCGACCGGGTTGAAGACACCGAGTTCGCTCTGCATACACCGCCGGCCCGGAGATTTTGTAGAAAATTGGCGCAGCTTTCAAGGTGTCCCGACGAGGCTGGAGTCTAAGTCCGAATGAGGCTATGTATAGTGTAGAACTTTGTATGTAGATATAAATGTATTTGCACTGCTTCAAGTGTATATTTCCCTCGAGAGGTATAAACATAGCTTAGACTTCGCTTTGGTCGTAAATGCATTTACACTATATACGTATGTGTATTTTCCCAAATAAAGGGTATAAACGAGCTCTAAGCCCTGCTGATTTGTATATGGCTTGGTACTTGGTTTATAGTCGCACGCATTTAGACTTTGTACCGGAGTGCATATCTTCCCAAATAAAGGGTATGAGATGGCGAGATCGGTCCGATGTCGCGCATGTGACGCCCAACTTAATGGTAATCAGATGCTCGCATGTAGACGCCCAACTTAATGGGTAATCCGTATGCTTTGGCGTGTAGACGCCCAACTTAATGGGTAATCAGACGCTTGCATGTAGACGCCCAACTTAACGGGTAATCTGATGCTGCATCTACTTGGTGGATTTTCATCTTCGTAGTGGCGCCCTCACGAAGGTTTAAATGTGGTGTATCCAAACAGATGTTCACATATGTACGAGACGGTGAAATATTCATTAGAAAAACAGGTGTTTTATCAACATGTAATCAACATCGCATTTGGCAAAACAATTAAGGAACCGACATGATGCCGACCTTAAATCGAAGCTATGTAAAATACCTCCTTAAATGCGTGAATGCCAAGTTCGGGGATAAGTGCACCGGACAGTGAGCCACCTTGTAAGCCCTTGCCGAGGTCCTCGTGAACGCAGACGGGCCTTCCCATGTCGATCCAGCTTGTTAAGACGCCTCCCCACTGCTTCATTATTTCAGGACGAGGTCGCCCACTTGGAGCGCGGAGGCTTTGACCCTTTGTTGTAGTACCGCGCACCGGCCTTGTACTTGGCTTCATTATGAAGGCGAGCTCGCGCTTCTCCTCGAGGGCGCCAAGGTCGCCCGCAGTCTTCCCTGCTCCCTACCCGGTCGGCGAAGAGCGCTGGCTCATGCCACGATCTCACCCGGTGCATGACGGCCTCGGTACATCAGACCTGTGCTAAAAGGGGTCTCCCCGCGCGTCGTCCGAGGTGTGGTCCCAGAGACCAGAGACTTGAGGAGATTTTCACCAATCGCTTTTAGCTCGGTCCACCTCTTCTTCAATCCTTGTACGATCGCGGCGGTTCGTCACCCTGGCCCCGACCATTCGCTGCATGGGTGTGCGATCGAGGTGAAGCGTTGATCGATCCGAAGCTCTTCGCACCACCAAGTTTTGTCGACTAATTGGGTGCCGCTGTCCGAGACCAGATGTGCGGTATGTCAAGCGCAGACTATATTTTTCCACACGGGGTCTGAACCTTCGCTCGTGAGGCTCGAAAGTGGCTCGGCCGACCCATTTTGTGAAGTAGTCTAGGCTACGACTCACATCGTTCGACCGGTGCTCGGCCGAACGGACCAACGATGTCGATCCCCACCGCATGAAAGGCCATGGACTCGCAGTCGCCAAACCGCCCCCGAGGCGCTGACCGTGGAGTGAATCCGCACTTGGGCACTTCGACGAGCTCGCCAAATCTCGCACGAGGGTGGGCCAAGAATATCCCGACCTCGCTGCCTTCTTCGAGAGAGCTCACACCATGTGGCTTCCACAAGACCGGTGAATTTCGCTGAGCACGTAGTCGGCTTTTCCGCCCGAGGCACCTCGTGAGGGTCAAGGTAAGACTTCCCAGAGAGCCTCACGCATGAGATACTCGGATTTCGCCATCATCTTTCGCTTCGAGCCGGCCTCGAGGTAGTACGCCGTGTTCCGTGTAGCCTTCGTGAGACATCCACCCGGCTCTATCTCGGTGATGATGCCGACGGGACTCGCGATGCTTCGAATGAACCTCCTCCACCGGTGGACTTGTTGACGACGCAACTAACTTGTCGAGATGTCACCACTGCTTTCCTGGGATTCGTGGATGCAAGCACCGAACGAGGTCAAGATCTCCTTGCCTTCTCGAGGTATTGTTTCATTCGGGTCCTCCCTCGCCTCGCATTGCTTAACACATGGTTCACCACGACTGGAATCACCGAAGATTGGATCTTGTCCACCGCTGCGGGCGAGGCGGAGTCCGGAGATTGTGGCCTCGACCACCTCGTTGTTGGTGGTCGGAAGGTAAACCGAGGCGAGGTGACTCGCCATCTCGGCCGAGGAGGAGGATGCCCGCCTCACCGCCTGCTTTGCACGAGGCTTCATCCACGCACATCCGCCAAAGAACCATCCGGTGGTGCTAGATTCGGCCTCCGCCGCGGGGAGGAGGCTGGAGTTACCTCACCGGCGAGCCTACCCGTGAATTTGGCCTCAACCAGAAGTCGGCAGAGCTTGCCTTTATGGCCGGGCCCGGTGAGTACGAGATGTCGTGGTCACGAGCTCCAAAGGCCCACTTAGCTATGCGTCCGGATGACTCAGTTTTAACAAGACTTGTCTCAAGGGTAAGCCGCTTAGCACTGACGGAGTGAGCTTGAAGTAGGGTTCCTGAGGCGCCATGCTCACCAGTGCTACATTTTTCGAGGCTCTACAGTACTGCCTCCGGTCCTTCGAGAGCTCTACCGATAAAATAGACGGGAGTTGTCGTCCCACCTCATCTCGCACTCAGACGCACCGATGGCCTCGTCCGAGGTGGCTGACATAGAGAGTAGGATTCACCTTGCTCTGGGCGGACAGGGGTCGGCAGGTCGGCAAGGTACTCCTTCACCGTATGGGCGGCCCTGTGTTCTTCCCCGCCAGAAGTCCCGAGCTCTCCTCGTGATCTCAAGAATGGGAGCCGCTTCTGCGGCTCGAGATGTAAATCTCATGAGAGGGGCTAGGCACCCGTGAGTTTGTGGATCTCACGGATGGTCCTCGCACCCGCATGTCGAGCACCGCTTCACCTTGGTGGGATTGGCCTTCGTGCCCTCCCGAGAAACCCAAAGATCCCAAGAACTTGTTTGTCTTCACCATAAATGTACATTTCGGGGTCGAGTTTGAGGTTGGCCGACCGAGGAGCTGGAGGATGGTGCCGAGTGTTGATTTGTATATCGAAAGCGCTTTGTTGAGCTTGTATACAATGTTTCCTCGTTACCACTATTACAATCTCACGTCGATTGAATACTTGATCGCATATATCATGTCCCCTTATCTCATATATAAGTTAGATCATACAATTGTAGAAGATCACGTAAGTCCGTATGATTGGTCGCTTAATGAGATATAAAAGTTTCACAAATGAGACGACTTAAGGACGAGTTGTCGGTTTAGTCAGCAGATAGATAAGAAGTGACTCGACTTAGTTGCTTGTTCATGCCGGCACGCCTCGACGTATTGAAGGATCACGGTGAGATGTGTTCTTCTTCGACCGTCCGTGAAGAACCAAGATCTCGGTGACTTACGATGATCTAAACCTCGATAAGGTATTAGGTGAGTATGAGTTGTCGACCATCACTTTGACTTGTTATGGGTGAGGTTATATGTTCTCAACCCAAGATTCTCCGATCTTGGGTGGTGGCGAAGGTTTCAGTATGTCACGCTAGTTATCTCAGACGAGTCACCGTATCCGTTAAGGATGATGACGCCCCCAAGGAGCTCAAAAGGTTTATTGTACTAAACCCCGCATGTTGAGTTAGCTCAAGTACAATAATAAGGTTGAGTGGTACTACTTAAGGAAATGAAGTTATTAATCGCTTTAAGCAATCGATTGTCAAATGATTAATGGACGCTCGATATCTTAAATACGGGATTCGTAATGTCTAAGTGCAAGCCCGACTCAACTTCGGTAATAAAGGGTAAGTCAACATTCTTTCTCTAGTGGAATGATCGAATGTTTATAAATTAATTTATGTTCAACTGAACATAAGATAATTAATTTATTTGAGGCCCATCTTTATTCCTCAGATTGATCCTGGCTGGCCCATCCAGCCCGTAGCTCTTGGAAGAAATCGCCCCCTAACGCTTCTCAAAGGAAAGATTTTATTCTCTTTATCCCACATGGATATAATTATATTTATGGTATATGCATAGATCCTTTCCATATAAGATTATGGTAATAATCTTGAGAGTATGGAAATAATCCTAAGAGTATGGAAATAATCCCAAGAGTATGGTAATATTCCATATAGATTATGGTAATATTCCATAAAGGATTATGGTAACATTCCATATAGGATTAAGGTAGTGCATTATAAATATAAGGTATGAGATAATGTCAGTTAATGCTTAATAATTGAGAGCAAATTTTCGCCACTTCAAGAGTGAATCTCGAAAATTAGCCTAGGGTTGAGGGTGATTTCTTGTAGTATTCTCCATAGATCGCCCTCACCGACGCTGGAGATTGGGCATCCGGATACAGTCCGTAGGTCAAGCACGAGTCTCGACCGCTCGATCCGCTCATCCCGCTCAACCACCTCGACAGATCCAAAGGTAAACACGAGAAAACCTCTCGTGTTGCATTTAATTATATAGACGCATGCTAGGTTTATAATCAATGTATGGTGAATTAAACACCCAAGATGGATCCTCGGGCGAGGGTTAACATACGCTTTTCCTACATTGGTATCGAGCACGGGATCGTAATCTTGGCTCTGTTGGATTAATTCACGCTTGATTATTACGCGCGTTTATTTAATTGTGGATTTGTCGCTCATCGTGGCTCGTTTGTTTTGTTGGTTTTGTTTTACACCACGAGAAAATCCGTGGTTAGATTAGATTTTATTATGTAAATCTTATCTCGTAAAAAGAAGAACGAAGACGAAAGAACGAAGAACGAAACGACGGAAAAACAGTAGCTCGGCCCCCGGATCGGTATCTCGCGAGCAAGCTTCGCGGTCGCGGAGGCGATCGCGAGGGGCGCTGGCGACGGGCGTCGCGTCACAAGACGAGACCCTGGCGCCACGCGAGCGGCGGCGAGCGATCGCGAGGACGGGCGCGGCAGCGGCGGCGAGCTAGCGGGCGACGGGCGCGCGTTACGCGGCGACCCGACGCCATGAAAGCGACTCGCGGTCGCGAAGTTTCGTCGGCCGGGCGACGACGCCTCGGCAGACGCTCGGGCGCGGTGGAAGGTCTGCGCAGCGTGCTCGACGGTCGCGGTCGCCATGACCGCGAGGCAGCCCGCGCGAGAGCACGCGGCAAGCGGCGCGCGCGTCGGCGGCGGTTGGGCTTTGCCCTAGCGCTGCCCAAAGACGCTTTGGGCGACCCGCCTGCACCCATTTTTCCATTTTCCGCCCGTGCCCGCACGCGAGGCACAATTGTTGAATCCGGTCCGTGCCCGCACGCGAGGCCCGTTTTCAAGTTTAAATTGCACTTTGTAAATCTATGTAATAGATTAGATTTAAATGTGCGTGTTTCACGATTGGGCCGCGATGAACGCTTTATTTTATTTTTATCGCTCATATGCATGTCGTGGATGTTTAAATTATGCAAGAGTATGTTATGTATGTTTAAATTACGCTGACAAACCTTAAGTGTTTTACGAATTGGATGCGCATAGTAAGCATGCTAGGTTTATCGCGTTATCGCTTTTTAGAATTCTGCGAGCATGTTTTACATGTCGAGTTCTATAGAAAAGCATGCTAGATTACGTGATCCGCATGGACAAACCTTTTGAATAAAAAGACTAAGCAAGCAACCCGACAAATTAATTTTTCAAATTAAAATGTCAAGACCTCCACTTTTGATCTCTAAACAAAGTGAGACGCGACCGTGAGTAAACGCCCACACGCGCGGCTTGCTTGCACCGCTTATCATAAGTTTGTTAGATGAGATTTCTAAATGAAACATTTTAAATCTATTGAGAAGTGGGAGTTTCATGTGTAAACGCCCACACGCTGCGGGTTTGCGTGTGCGATTTTCATAAGTTCTCTGAGATAGATATAAAATGAGATAACAAAGAATTTGAATTGGGCGGCATGGTCCGAGTGAGTATACCAATTCTAAGAATTCATTTTCTCGTTAAAATTGTGGTCAATGCTTAGACATCACCTCAAGTACAACTTCCGCCAAGTCCCTTCTTGCGATAGTGATGTGGTTCAGTAAGGTCCAATCATTAATTTCATTTGTCATAAGGATAAGTTGACATGGATTGAAATTAAACGACTAAAAGGTATATTTTAGTCCGGTCGAGGGGTTCATGTAAACGCCCACACGCGTGGCTTGTATGTGGAATTCCTTGGCGATTGGAGGTTTCAATTAATATTGTTTTATCAAAAGGTTACAATATTATTGTTACGAATTATATGCGATCGTATGCTTATGTGTTTTACATTATCGTTTCGAGATATGTCTCTTACGCCGATTATCAATATGCTCGCACAAAACCGTTATCCGTCCAAATTTTATCGAGTGGAAACGAAACATGGAATATGTTCTTATCGATGAAGAACACATGTTTGTTCTCACTACTCCTAAACCCGATGCCTCATCGACGATCGACTAATGAGCAATGAGAGTCAAGGACTTTGGAATAAGTCAAACAATACGGCTAAATGCTATATGATGACTACGATGTCCAAAGGCTTGTACCGCAAAGATCGTCGATGGCGACGCGACCGATATTTGGTCAAGTCTCGAGAGTAAGTTTGGGCGATCGGATCGACGATCCGCTTCCACACAATGAGAGAAATCTTGGCGTGTAAGATGGAAGAAGGAAGTTCGTCCATGAACATGTCTCCCACACGACTCATCTCACGGATAGTCTTGATCGGTGGGAGGAGGTATTGACGGGGCCAAGGTCGATATCATCCTCAATACACTGCCCAAGTCTTTTGAGAACTTTCGCGTGAATGCGATCATGAGCAAGACCGAGTTTACACTTAGTCGGTGTTTAATGATCTCGTTCTGCGGAAGGAGTTATGGGAAAAGGAGCACATGCTCTTGCTAGCACATCTAAGGGCCCAAAATTTTCGTTGCAAATGGAAATAGAAAAGGGGTGCCAAAGGTGGTAAAGGCAAGGAAATAGTGGGAGTAATGGGAGCAAGAACATGGTTGCCACCGGAGGCTTGAAGAAGCCAAAGGAGAAGGGCAAGTGCTTCAAGTCTTGGCAAGACTGGCATTGGAAGGCCAAGTGCCCTATGCTCAAGCTCAAGGTACTGCTGCTTGCTTTAGTAACGGAAACATGTTTAGCGACTTGTTCTACCCATTCTTGGGTAGTAGATACTGCGAATCGATCATGTTTGTTACACCTTGCGTGGTTCCTCGCGACAAGGAGTCTGTTTGATGGCGAGATAACGATCTCCATGGGCAACGCGCGAAAGTCGAAGTCATTGCGCTTGGAGATGTTTTTATGTTTTGGGACAACGCTTTAGTTTTGAAAGACGTTTTATATGTGCGGATTTTCATGAACCTTGTTTCGCTTTCAAATTATTTACTCATGGATATTCTCGTTATTTTTGATAGTGGTGTTTCTATCATAAGAAATGACGGTTATCGTGTTGGCACTTTATATAATTCGCTTATACTATTTCGCAAAACATAATACCTATAACTATGTTGCATCTTCATCAAACCCTAAAAGAGAAAGTTTTCTTATAAGATGACTCTACTTTTCTCTCGGCATCTTAGATTAGGTCACATCAATCTAAATAGGATCCAAAGACGGCTAAGAATGGAGCGTTGGGTAATCTCACGGTTACATTCGCCCCCGATCTGCGAATCCTCGTGATAGAAGGTAAGATGTCGACCGCACCTTCAAAGCGGGCGGTTATAGAGCTACTGTAAATGTTGGAGTTAGTCCATTTCGACTGTGTGGACCGATGTCCACACAAGCTCGTGGAGGGTACGAGTATTTTGTCACTTTCATCGACGACACTCAAGGTACGGATACGTATACCGCTTCACCGAAGTCCGAATGCTTTGAGAAATTCAAAGAGTTTAAAGGCGGAAGTGGAGACGGTTAGTAAAAGTATCAAGTCATCATGGATCCGATCGCGGTGGCGAATACCTCAAGAACGAGTTTATGGACTATCTAGTGAAGTGTGGGATTACATCCCAACAAGATTTCAACGGGCACACCACAACAAAATGGTGTGTCGAGCGAAGAAATAGGACTCTTTTGGAAATGGTTAGATCTATGATGAGTTATGCTACATTGCCTATTTCGCTTCGGGATATGCCTTAGAGACGGCGGCATACTTGTTAAATCTAGTACCGCCCAAGTCACGAAAAGACCCTTCGAGTTGTGGTTTGGTATGAGCCCGCTTTAAGCCACATAAGGATATGGGCATCCGGCACACGTCTTTGAACAAGAAGGCCGACAAGTTGGAGGCTAGATCCGACGCAGTCGCTTATCGCTATCCTAGAGGAACGAAGGTGGTTTATTCTATAGTCCTAGGATCGAAGGTCATTATTAAGACTAATGCCCGATTCTTAGAAGAGGATTATATGAAAATTATAAGTCCGGTTGAAATCATTCTTCAAGAATTAGAAGATGATCGATTCCACCACCGATTAGGCCAAAGGTACGAGATGTCGAGTCTAGTGGGAGGATCGACACCGATACTTCAAGAAATTGAAGTGGGTCGAGTTCCACCGAGATACCGACCGCATAAGTGGTACCTACACAACAAGTTGTGCAAGTTAGAGAACCACAAGTATCTGCACCCACCGCTGCCATTGTGCTCAGAGAACCTCGTCGTAGTGGGAGGGTTGTTCGTCAACCCGAGCGATTTATGTTCGTGGGTGAATCTTGGATTTAGTCCCATGAGATTTAACATGCAATAATCGACCCATGGACATACAAGGAGGCGATACAAGATATTGATGCAAGATCATGGCACACCGCTATGGACTTAGAAATGGAGTCCATAACGGCCATGGATGTATATGAAAGACACCTCTACCGGATGGCAAGGAAGCCATAGGTAGTAAGTGGATATACAAGAGGAAGAGAGATTCGATGGAGAGGTTTCGCTTTTAAAGCCGTGCTCAGGCGAAAGGGTACACTCAGATTGAGGGCATCGATTTCGATGAGACCTTTTCACCGTAGCAATGCTCAAGTCCATCGTAATTCTTCTCGCCATAGCACCCACTCGAACCCAGAGGTTTGGCAATGGATGTTAAACCGCTTTTCTAAACGGTTACCTTGAGGAAGGTAGACATCTATATGCAAAGAACCTCAAGGTTATGTGGTAAAGGGTGAAGAGCATCTAGTATGGAAGCTTAAGTCCATTTATGGACTTAAGCGAGCCTCCGATCATGGAACTTACGCTTTGACGAGGTAGTAAAGTCCTATGGATTTACCCAGCTGCCAGCGAGAGTTGTGTGTATCGGTTAGATGTCAACGGTGATGTGGTATTTCTTGCACTTTATGTAGATGACATCCTTCTAGTTGGCAACAACGTGAAGTCATATCGACGTAAAGAGTTGGCTATCCGATCGCTTTCAAATGAAAGACCTAGGAGATGCAGCGCATATTCTTGGGATCAAGGTTTACCGAGATCGCAAGAAGAAAATGTTGAGCTTATCTCAGGCGTCTTACATTGATACCGTGATTACTGCTTTAGTATCGCACCGCCAAGAAAGGATTGCTACCTTCGGACATGGCGTTCCTTTATCTAAGACGCAATCACCTATGACCGCAAAGGAGATAGAGGAATGAGACAAGTTCCCACGCTCGCCGTAGGAAGTCTCATGTACGCAATGCTATGCACGAGGCCGATATCCGCTCGCGGTAGGCATAGTAGCTAGATATCGCCTAACCTCGACAAGCTCATTGATCGCAAGAAAGCATATACTCAAGCACCGAAAAGGACTCGAGATTATAGGCTAGTTTACCATGCAGATAGTCTAATGCCTTTGGGTTATACTGACTGGATTTCCAAGTCGACCGTGATGAGAAAAAGTCAACCTCGGCTATGTGTTTACCTTGGGAGGTGGAGCCGATCTCAAGGAGTGCAAAGCAATGATGCATTGCGGACTCTACCATGGAAGCCGAATATGTAGCCGCTCGAGGCTTCTAAGGAGGTCTGTATGGTTCAAGAACCACCTCATGGATCTAGATGTGGTACCGGTTTGCCCATGAGTATCATAGTTTATCGTGATAACTCGGTGCGATGGCAAACTCGAAGGAACCACGGACCCACAAGCGCGACTAAACATATAGAGAAAGTACCATGTCATACGAGAAATCGTTAGACGAGGTGACGTCTTGATAGAAAAGATTGATACGACGGAAAATCTAGCGATCCATTCACGAAGAGCTCGCCGCAAAAGTCTACGATGGACACGTTAGAGGACTTGATTATGCTTGATGGCACCCACTTAGAAAGGAAACTTTTGTATAAGTGGGAGAAGCAAAGTGATGGTTGTTTGTAATAGCTAGTAGAAAGACACATTGTATACTAAAAGTTTGCTTTAGTATAAGTGGGAGATTGTTGATTTGTATACCGAAAGCGCTTTGGTTGAGCGTGTATACAATGTTTCGCTACCACTATTACAATCTCCGTCTGACTAATACTTGATTGCATATATCTCGTGTCCCCTTATCTCATATATAAGTTAGATCATACAAGGTGTAGAAGATCACGTGTCCGTATGATTGGTCGAAGCTTAATGAGATATAAAAGTTTCACAACCGAGACGACTTAAGGACGAGTTGTCGGTTTGTCAGCAGATAGATAAGAAGTGACTGACTTAGTTACTTGTCTACGCCGGTGCGCCTCGACGTATCAAGGATCACATGAGATGTGTTCTTCTTTCGACCGTCGTGAAGAACCAAGATCTCGGTGACTTACGATGATCTAAACCTCGATAAGGTATTAGGTGAGTATGAGTTGTCGACCATCACTTTGACTTGTTATGGGTGAGGTTATATGTTCTAACCCAAGATTCTCCGCATCTTGGGTGGTGGCGATCAGATGTCACGCTAGTTATCTCAGACGAGTCACCGTATCCGTTAAGGATGATGACGCCCCTTAAGGAGCTCAAAGGTTTATTGTACTAAACCCCGCAGTTGAGTTAGCTCAAGCACAATAATAAGGTTGAGTGGTACTACTTAAGGAAATGAAGTTATTAATCGCTTTAAGCGATCGATTAGCAGAAATGATTAACGGACGCTCGATATCTTAAATACGGGATTCGTAATGTCTAAGTGCAAGCCCGACTCAACTTCGGTAATAAAGGGTAAGTCAACATTCTTTCTCTAGTGGAATGATCGAATGTTTATAAATTAATTTATGTTCGGGTTGAACATAAGATAATTAATTTATTTGAGGCCCATCTTTATTCCTCGTGATTTGATCCTGGGTGGCCCATCCAGTCCCGTAGCTCTTGGAAGAAATCGCGCCTCACCGCTTCCTCAAAGGAAAGATTTTATTCTCTTTATCCCACATGGATATAATTATATTTATGGTATATGCATAGATCCTTTCCATATAAGATTATGGTAATAATCTTGAGAGTATGGAAATAATCCTAAGAGTATGGAAATAATCCCAAGAGTATGGTAATATTCCATATAGATTATGGTAATATTCCATAAAGGATTATGGTAACATTCCATATAGGATTAAGGTAGTGCATTATAAATATAAGGTATGAGATAATGTCTAGGTTAATGCTTAATAATTGAGAGCAAATTTTGCCACTTACAAGAGTGAATCTCAAAATTAGCCTAGGGTTGAGGGTGATTTCTTGTAGTATTCTCCATAGATCGTCCTCACTCGACGTTGGAGATTGGGCATCCGGATACAGATCCGGAAGGTCAGCACGAGTCTCGACCGCTCGATCCGCTCATCCCGCTCGAACCACCTCGACAGATCCAGGGTAAACACGAGAAAACCTCACGTGTTGCATTTAATTATATAGACGCATGCTAGGTTTATAATCAATGTATGGTGAATTAAACACCCAAGATGGATCCTCGGGCGAGGTTAACATACGCTTTCCCTACACCGAGGTCATCGCGCAGCCTCCGCTTTCGACTTTTGACTACGATGTCGCCGACGAGACCTCGACGATCTCCCGATGTGGTCTTTGAATGTTGCGTCCACCATCATCGGTAAGTAGCCCCGGCGTTCTTGAGGCCGAAAGGCATCTTTCGACGCAAAAACGCCAAGTCGGTGATGAACGCGGTCTTGCGCATCCTCCCGCTCATCGATTTGGTGGTACCCTTGTATAGATCCGTAGTTGAACATCTCGTGGCCCACCAATGCCTCCACCTTCTTGTCGATATCGGGGAGGGGTAGCAATCTTTAGGCGATGCTTGTTGAGGTCGGTATAATCGACGCTTACGCGCCACCCTCCTCCGGCTTTCGGACCACGAATCGATTAGCCATCCAGTCGGGTATTTGACCTCGAACAAGATCTTGGCCTTCGGTTGAGTCACCTCGTCCCTTACGACCGGCCGCGCCCGCCGCGAATGTCCTTTTCTTCACGGACCGGCTTGGTAGCCGGGTCGATGTTGAGGCGGTGAGTTATAAGCTCGGGCGACACTCGGTCATATCGAGCGGGGACCGTGCAAACACGTCCTATATTCTCTCGAAGTTGTATGACATGCCGCGGACGTCACCGGCCCTGGTGCCGACTGGATGACCTCGAGGATCATCGTCGATAGTTGGAGGCCCTGGTCGGTCATCCCGGGGTGTCGGCCTCCGAGGGCTCGTAATTGCTATGCACGGGCGAGGCCGCATCTTGGGTTGAGAGTCGTAGCATTCTTTTGCTGCCGCTTTGGTCCCCGGATGCTAAGCACTCCCACCGGGTGGGAATCTTGACGGTGGTGGTAGACCGAACAGACGGCCTTGGTGGCGTCTGACCAATCTCTCCCTGTGATGATGTTGTGCGGAGAGGAGCTCGGACCAGAAGAATCGGATGGCCTTGGTGACCGACACAGGAGCTCGTCCACCGCGACCGGAAGGGTAATGACCCCTCGGCCGGATCGCCTCTTGAGTGAAGCTCCGCAACCGGGAGGGCGGAAGTACACGAATACCTCCGACTCAAGCTTATCCGCAGCTACGGAAGATGATGTCGACGGAGGCTCCGTGTCGATATAGACCCGGTGGATGTTTTTGTTGCCCACCACGGCCTCGTATGGTGATGGCGCCCAGTGCGGCATGATCTTGGGCACGGGTCCTCCTCGAGAACGTTATGTTCTCACCATCCCGAGTCGCTTGTTCTTCTCTCTTGAGGCCGGCCCGGCATCGTTCTTGAGACGACCTCGTCGTCCCGGCGGCATCCGTGTAACAACATAGACCGCTCCATAGCGTTGGGACCTTCGCCCCGCCGTCTTCGGGTTGGGTCGTCACCGGGTCGGCCCGCGATTGCGCCGCCCATTCCTTCTCGCTTCTGCTTTCACCCCACCGGCCGAGGTATTTCTTGAGGCTCCACCTTTAACGAGCTCGTCGATCCGCGAGCCCAAGTTTCGCAATCCTCGGTATCATGACCATGCCCTTGGTGATAGTCACAATACTGCCTCGTGGACCTCTTCGATCCTCCTTTCATAGGGCGGGCTTTGGGAAGAGCTCGCGTGAGCTCGAATATTTCCGCCTGATTTGAGCAGTGAGGCGCCCGCCGTGGTTGGGCCGAGGTCCGAGCCTGACCTCAGCGGCCTCTTTTGATTCGCGCGAAGGCGCTTGGCGATCGCCCTCGACTTGGTCATCCGGCTTTTTCTCTGACCGCTGCGTTCAGTTTTCCGCTTCTTCCGATCCGACTGCCTCCCTTGACGAAGTTGTCCACCGTGTTCCAAAGCTTACTCGCCGTCTTTGGTTTCTCCCCGGTGATTTCTTTGTTCGCCACGGGTCGGATCCCATTTTGAACGCGTTGATGATGTAGAGGTCGTTCTTCGTCGCCAATTTTGAACGACTCTTTGATGAACCTCGAGACGAAGTTTGACATCGTCTCGCCCCGCCTCGGGCGGATTGTGAGCAGTCGGAGGAAGGGCTGCGGGGCGGCATCTTCGATAGAAGCGCCATTTGAACGATCCATGAGGTCCCGGAAGCGGTGTATCTTTGCTCAAGCGAGCGGGTGAACCAACGCCGTGCGTTGGAGATCAAGACTCGGGAAGATTTTGCACATGTGAAAATCTTCCATTCCTCGATTCGCCATGTTGGTAGTGTAGGCGAAAAGGATGTCGGAGGGTCTCCGAGGCCATCGTGAGGTCGCTATATTGGGTGCCGGTACCACCTGGGGCGGGCGTCTAAAATCTCCTCGGAGAAAGGGAGATGATTCTCCGCATCGGTCGAACCCCGGAGATCGTTGCCATCTCTTTCGGAGGGTGGGGATCGATAGCGACGCCTATCGTCCCTCCGAGGGGAGTTCGACTCCGCCTTTCTTCCCTCCTGTTTTGCTCGGCTCTCTGGTCGGCATGACGAGGTGAAGAGCGGCTCCGCGAATGGCGAGGGGGCGACTGGTGGTGGCGGCTCGCCCGCGGTGAGCGGCTCCACGAATGAGGCGGCGGCTCGGCCGCGGTGGCGGCCGCCGCGTCGGGGCATGATGCGCGTTCTCGGCTATCACGCCGAGGCGGCCCGGCTGTTTGGATGGGGAGCGGCCTCGGGCAGCCGTGGTGTTGATCAAGGGGCCTCGAGGACCCGCCTTGGTCCTCTGGTTGAGGAAGCTTTGGAATCGCCAAGATTGGCGTGGAGGAACTCGGTCACAGCTCGGCCGAGGACCTCGTGGGGCGAATGAGCTGTTTGCTCGTCCTCGTTGAGGTCGACATCTTCCCCACGTTGGGGCGGTCCCGAGGTGTATGGAGACATTTTCCATGTGGCCTCGTGAGTGTGGCTTCGTGGCGTCTGCGATCTCCTTCCCGCGACGCCGAGTGACCACCGGTCGCCCTCAAGACGGTTGTTGCCGGCGTGGGCGGCGGTTGTCGTGTTCTTGCCATTTAGTTGTAGAGGAAACGAAGCTTTCTTGTTCGACGCTTCCCACGGCAGCCAATGATAAATTTGGTTAGGTGAGTGTGCGAGATTTATGAAAAGCAATAAAGAACACCAGCTTTTACGTGGTTCGATCGTTAATGAGATCTACGTCCACGGAGGAGTGTTTCTTAATACTTTCACTATAATGCAGTGGGTTACAAGCTCTTAGTATTCGATAAGTTGTCAACCCTTCTAATGTCGTTTTCCTTCTATTTATACGGCCCGAGTCTCAGAATCAAGGCGCCCACCTCTCCATTGGTCGCGACGCGACTCTTCCTCCGCATGCCCTCCATTGGCCGGGCAGGACCTTTCGCCTTATGTGCGCCACGTGGGGGGGCGCCGACCTTCAGTCCAGGCGTCTTCTCCATCGGCCGGGTGGCGCTCACTTTAGCTCGGGGCCTGTCTCCCATCGGTAGGGTGGCGGTTCGGGGCTAGGATTTTGGCACCGATTAGGGCTCGCTTGGGCTCAACCGCGTGGGCCCGCTACTAACGTTAGACCCAGCTCGTTTGGGTGCATTAGTGGCCTAGTCGGTTGGGCCATATCCCATCAACTATTCTATGTGCTGATCATCCGACAACCTAATAATTAAAAAAGTAGTTATTGTTCATATGTATATATATGTTAGTTTCGGTACATGTTATTTTTCATAATATTGTTACACTTTTTCATATATAAAATATATATTTCCTATGGAGACGTAAATCCTTAAGAGGAGATTGAAAAGAACTAGAAATATGGAGAGTCAAGATCGTGAATTTTTCATTACTTCATATATAAAAATTTATTCCTATATAAAATATTCTTATTAACATAAAGCACCGTAAGGTCCACATAATATTAATGTTTGTTTTAATGAAAAATTACTGTTAAATACTCGAATTGTAGATTATCTAACTTCAATGTTCCGAACTCAATTAAAAAAAGAAGTTCATGATTGTACGCTATTTCTTGGATTTCAAAGTGAATCTACCCATCTCAAAATACTTAAAACTTTATTTGTTTTAATTACAAACACATATAAAAGGAACAACTTAAAATATTAAACTTACTCAAGAAAAAAATTAAACAAAAGATAGAGATAACATTGAAAAGGAACAACTTAAAATATTAAACTTACTCAAGAAAAAATTAAACAAAAGATAGAGATAACATTGGACTCTCCGGAAACAATTGAGTTTCATCTCTTTCCTATGGGTGAGCAAAAAATTTAAAAATCGAATATCTGAACCAAACCAAACCGAAATTTAAAATTCGGTTCGGATTTTCGGATCGGATTGAAATTTTTTAAAATTTCGGATTTTCGGATTGGATTTTTTAAATCCAAAAAAATCTAAAAATCTGAATTATATATAATTTATATATAAAAATAATATTTTATTTAAATATTTTTAAATTTAATATAAATATATATAATAATTAACAATAATTGGTTTCGGATTTTCAATTTTTTCATAATTTCATATTTTTTGGTTCGGTTCGAATTTTTTCTCTCTCAAAATTCGAATTTTCGGATCGATTCAGATTAGGTAAAAATCCGACCCGAAATCCAAATGCTCATCCCTATCTTTTTCCCTCTCCCCATTGAAAAAACGTTAAAAATAAAATAAAAAAAGTGATGGAAGACAAAAAGTTTGGAAGGATGTGACAAATTCAGGAGATCATAGAAGTAAGGTATATAGCAAGAGCGATATGAGTAAAATAAACAGATAGATAATAACCAACATAAAAGGAGAAACGGTCAGGCTCCCGACAAAGCATATCTACCACCCATGCCTTCCTCACTTATATCAACTACCAAAACCGTCGTTTCAATCTTCATAATTGATTTTCACCCCAAAATTTCCCCACCCAAAAATACTCAGCGATGCCGGTCACTGAAAATCAAAGCACCTTCCTCAACCGCATAAGCATCCGGCGCAATCAGATCGCCTCCCTTGAAAGCAACGACCAGGAGCAGGAAGACTTCGACGTCTTCATCCGGCACGTGGCCGACCGCTTCTCCGCCCTCCTCCCCGCCGCGGAGTCCCCCTGCTCCGCGCCCCAGCTCCTCACCATCTCCTGGTTCCGCGAACTCCTCGACGCTTTCCTCTGCTGTGAGTCCGAGTTCAAGGCCGTCCTCCTCTCCGGTCGGGAGCCCTCCCAGTTCTCCCGCCCCCCGCTCGACCGCGTCGTCCCCGACCTCCTCGACCGCTCCGTCAAGGCCCTAGACGTCTTCAACGCCGTCACCAACGGCCTCGACCTCATCCTCCACTGGCAGAAGCTCGCCCAGATCGCCGTCTACGCCCTCCGCCAGGGCCCTGTGGGCGAGGGCCAGGTCCGCCGCGCGCGGAGGGCGCTCGCGACCCTCATAGCATCCATGACCTTCGACGATAAAGAGACCACGGGAAGCAGCAGCAGCGGCAGCAACTTCCACGGGAAATGGGCGGAGAGGACCCGGTCGTTCGGGCGGCGGATCGGGGGGGCGCTCGCGAACCGGGACCGCACCATCGGGGGGAACCTGCGGTCGCTGTCGTGGACCGTTGCGAAGTCGTGGTCGGCGGCCAGACAGGTGCAGATAATGCTGATCAGCCTAGCGGCGCCGCGGGGGGCGGAGGCTGCGGGGCTGGCGACGCCGGTGTACATCATGAACACGGTGCTCGTGTTCGCTGCGTGGGCGCTGGTAGCGGCGGTCCCGTGCCAGGAGAGGAACGGATTAGCGACGCATTTCCATATTCCGAAGAATTCGAGCTGGGCGCAGCCGATCATGGTGCTGCAGGAGAAGATCGGGGAGGAGTGGAAGAAGAGGGAGAAGAGGGGAACCCGGGGTTGATGGAGGAGCTGCAGAGGATGGAGGCGGTGGCGCACTCGCTCGTGGAGTTTTCCGACGCCTTCGTGTTCCCGTTGGAGGATGAGAGGGCGGCGGAGATGGCGGCTCAGGTGGAGGAGCTGGCGGAGATCTGCCAGAAGATGGAGGAGGGGCTGGGACCCCTGCAGCAGCAGGTTAGAGAAGTGTTCCATAGGATTGTGAAGAGTAGAGGAGAGGTGCTTGATGTTCTTGATCAAGTTAGTAAACTGTCTGCGGCAGTTCAGTATTGAATGTATGTTAATTGATTATACATTTTTTTGGCTCATGGCAACATTATCAAAATTGTTGTTATTGTTATCATTTTATCTATTTTTTTTCATTTTTTATGGACGCTGAATGAATACCGTTTGAGCAAATTCTTGAGTTGGAAGATGCGTGACTCATAGTTTCATCACTAATGAAATTATAATGATGATATGCAGTACGTAGCTTAGATTTTTTAAAGGGGCTTTATTGCACAGTTACTCATTCCATTTACTGCAATTGGCATGGACTAGCTGCAATAATTCTGACCATTATCGATATTTGAAGGAAAAAAAAATTGGCCCATGTGGCTCCGCCACTGATGATATGTGATCTCTCTCTTTATCCTAGTTTTATTTTCACCCTTTAGGACTCCTCTACAGCTTTAGATTGAAAGTTAACATTTTAGACTTTTTTGTGGCGTTCCGAGGAAGGGAAACACTTTGTCCTCATATCTGATTACCTTTTCTTTCTCAAATTTTTAATGGGATTAGATGCACATAAATACGTTAAAATTGGTTATTATAGAAATTTAATCCAAAGTTTATAATTTGAGCAATTTTTATTCGCAAATTGATGCTTGTTGTGGCATCGTTTGGCGGTGGAAATCAGCAGCCGTGAAGCACTCAAACAGAAAGAGACAACAAGAATCGGGTCAGATGCACTCGATCAGGAGAGAGGGGTGGTTTTTATAGTCGGTGACAACAACAGCTCGTCCCCTTTCCAACTCCGACAACACCTTTTAATTGAAAGGAACAAAAATGGTGAAGTTGAGGCGAGAAGGAAGTGAGAGAACTCAAAGAGCCGAAGATCTAAGTGGGAACATTTAGTAGGTGCTTGGTATGATGAAATAGAGGGAATGGAATGATCATCCCTATCTCCATTTTATTCTTTGTTTGATATGATCTTGTTTTAGAAATCACCATTCTACTAGATTAGGATAATCATTCATTTCTTAATTTTGGCAATATTCATTATATTCGTACTTTCATTTACATTTTCATCTCATTCTATTCCATCATACCAAACACCTTCGATATCTTATCTCAAGAAATTCTCGTCTCCACCTCAAAAAGAACCAACAATAACGCTTAGAAATGTTCAAGATAATCCAATTGTAGTATAGCATGACAATTTAAAAGATGAGATTAAATATTTTGTGTATGTGAATATATTATCTTAAATCTCATACTATTTCTATTTTATTAAAATATTTTTAACTGTCGATAATATACAAACTTTGGAATGACTTTCATTTTGCACATAAATTATTAATTTTGATTAGAAAAGTTCATGAAATTTACAAGTTCTTCAATTTTCCACGACTTTGAATTTCCCCCAGTCCAAGAAGAACGATCCGTTGTGAGGTGATTTGAATACTTTAATACTCAATGAGAACTTGAAGTTTTCGTAAGAAGAAAAAAAAACCATTTGTCTCAAGCATGAATGATTTTAATTTGGGCGAGAAACATTTTGAAATTTTAATTTTAATTGAAGACAAAAGAAATCGTTTTAAAACAAAGTGGTCTCACTTAATATCGTTGATGCAACCGTTAAATAAGCCGCCCACATGATGCCACGTCAAATTGAGTTTGGTAAGAATTCGAAATCGTGAGGAAAATGAAGAACTTATAAAATTCATATATTTTAATACATTTAGCCCTTAAATAAAACCATGAACTATTTATATTTTATCAAATATATCTTGAGAGTAATTTTCCAACTCTAGAATATTGACATGATTCGTCCAATGCCATATAGAACTTTGACTCTTTAAAGTGAAAATGATGTGAATTTCACATCATTAAAAAACATTTAAAATTTTCTGAAAACTAAATAAAAAAAAGCCTCTTTCTCTCATGTCCCTCGAAAATCTGATGGCGCTGTGGGATGCGGTGATCTGGGGGTACAACCTGCGAGGCCAAATCCCAAAAGGCTATTACACAAGTATATTGTTATAGCTCCTTCACATGTTGGATTACTTCTGGTAGCAGGGGCGGAGCCAGGCCCTCGCACGACCCGACGATCATCCTATTCCTACTACTTTTTATTTGTAATTTCGTTCGTCTAAACTTAATCTAAGTACATAAATGCAATTTCGTCAACCCATTCGTAAAATCCTATCTCCCCCCCCCCCGCGTCTGCTACCAACGAAGTTTTATCCGTCTGCAACATTGGAGGAGCATTGTAGGTGAATGATGATTCTATACATAGTCTCCTTTGTTCTCACGATAGCATTTAATTTATAAAATAATAATAGATTTACTATTTTACCCCATAACCCCCAATCATAAATTTTAATTAAATAATAATTATATCCAATTGAACAAAATCAACCTAGAAAAATATAACCCTTATGTGTAGGTTTTATAGACCCCCATCACATCACCTGGCTGCATCTAAATAGAGGAATTTGTTATAGGCCAAATCGTAAATGGGTCGTGGCCCAACAAAAGAACCTAGCCTATTGGGCCGTAATTCATGACATTATTATGGTAGAGAAGAAGATACAAATATCGTATAGAAAATTAAAGCTCAAGATCATTTTGTCAATTAAATACAAAAATTTAAAGATCACGTTACGATGAACTCGAACTTAAGATTTTTAACCTCAAAAATTAATCATTCTACCACTAAGTCAACACACAGCTCTAGATCAATTGTGATGTCACAATGGCTTTCGGTGCCAAAATTATTGTTTGGCTATTCATGTTGTATTGTATTGAAGTTTTTTTGTATACTTATTAAAATTTTGTGAACAATATTTTGATACGAGCAACACATGATTAATGATATTGAAACTAACTAAATAGATAAAATAAAATAGTGAAATTAGCACTCTTGTGGATTGATATGCATTTATTCGAACCCTAAAATTTTAATTTACAATTCATCTGATTTACATATTTTGCATAGTCTCAGTATTCTATTCTTTGACTTACATGGTATGACATCTTTTGTCTTATATGCGCTGTAGAATTTTTGAAGTCTTAGTTAATTAAATATAATAAAAGTACAATAACTCAACTAAACAAAATAATTATGAGAAGAGAAAAATAAACATGATTTATGTACATGCATTGATGATGTCAGGATATATAGATAAAATGATGTCTAGAATATCATTTCTAGTCAAATCAAATGCAAATTTTTTATGTAAAAATTATTAAAATTTTAGATAAAAAATTTATTTAAAAAAACAATTCTATAAATTTTCTAACAGTTATATAAATAGGGTGATTATAAAAAAAAAATCACCAACTTATACTAACTTACAATTTCAAACCTTTACAAATACGAAATCTTTAAATTCGAGCTTCCCCAATCAATATAACGAACAAATGAGGCATTACAAATAAAATCAGAACATCCATATCGGATTTGGGTCTTTCACGTCATGATTTGTAGCATGAACTGTAGACGTGAACCATATCTACAACTCACGCCCAAAGGTCAGGTTATGTTTGCCATATTTGAAATGTCATACTATTTTTGTAACTCGACTCAAAGGTAAGGCAGTGAACTATAATTAGCTCTATTTATACATGCATAGTTAGTATATTAAAGGGTTAATTTTCATGAATAACATAATATTTATCTAAATATGTAATTTTACTTGACTTTTTAAAACGTCATAATTATAAAAACTACATTTTTAATGTTTTTGCAAACATATTTCAATTTTTCTCAACGAAACTTTTGTCCAGTTTATACCCTAAAACGTTGTTATTAATGTAACGGCGTAGTCTTATTGTTGAAAATTTTGAACACTATGTATAATTGCAATAAATAAAAAGTGGTGCAATTTGTGTGTGTGTGTGTTGGCCTAGTGGTAGAGTGGTTAATGCCCGAGGCCAAAGGTCTCGGGTTCGAGTCCACCGTGACGCAGCCTTTAAAATTTATGTATTAAATTACCCAAAAAAAAAAGTGGTGCAATAGTTATAATAGTTTTAAACTCATGTAAAAGTTATAAATTCAAGTATTAATCCGATATTAAAGCAGGATATGAACTATAGTTTATGATCGACAATTTCATGAAATAAGAAGCTATGGATCTCCGGTATCGATAGCAAGGGTGAAGGCAAATTTATTCTATAATCCGATACGTATTGAAGAGCCTATAACAATTCACAATCCTACGTGGCATTACCATGCTTTTACATTGTTATTTATCTAAATTCTACATTTTATGCATTTATTCAATTTAATATAATACATATACATTGTCTCATCATGAATATCCATCATTTACGTTAATTAATCATCACATTCCATATATAATATACAATAAGGTCAGTTACTTATTACATTCCTTATACAATACATAATTGTGTCAATAATAATGGAAATATATAATTGCACACAATATATATGGGTGAAATAATTACATACTCCGCCAATATTTATATTAATTATCAGCCTGTAAAAATATCCAAATATTCAAGTAAGAAAACAATGCGATGAAAGCAAATGCAATTACAAAAATGTTAATTTCCTTTGAGTTTTGATATTGATAATTTGGAATGCTATTTTGTATATTAAGCCCTCCAATTATTGTCAATGTGTGGAAAGAAGGCAAACCAACAGTGAAACTCAGAAGAATTAAATAATCCTCGTACTGCACAATGTATAATTAAATAATCATGACTGCATATACTATATATCTAAGTGATAGATAAGCTATTTATCTGTAGTTTAGATATTACTAAAAATTATTAATTGAATTATGTCCCAACAAAAGAGTATTAGATTATATAGATTAAGTTTTACAAAAAAGAAAATACAATCAAAGTTTTATATCGATATAAATTGTTTGATTGATTAACGTATTTTGTGGTTCATCATAGTAATGGATAATTCTATTAATACTATTAATTAATAATATATAGCGTTACAAATTTCTATCACCATATTGATCCATAAGCATACGTGGCATTTTGATTATTTTTAGTTATTATTTTTGTTAAAAAAAATCTGTATTTTATACTTATTTTATTGTTGATTATTTTATTGTTGACTATATATTGCCAAATGTTAATTGATTAATTTACCTTTAGTCATATTATTACTGGCGTTAGAAATCAATTTTGGTAAATTAGCTCAATCTGTGCAATTACCATAAATTATTCAATTTATAAATAAGTTAGATTGATTAGTATGTACAAATATCTAAATGCACAAATTATGGTCAATTTAAAAATTTCACAAAATTATGAATCTATATCTATATCTATATCTATATCTATAAATAGATCCACAATACGGATGTCATCCATAGCAAACCGACTTGACGACACAACGACAAGAACTACTTCATGTGGCCATCGAAGAAGACCGTTGCATGCATGGAAAAAGGTGGTGAAGAAGAAATTTTTCGCTTATTTTTACGTAAGAGCGACAATTGGAAGAGATGGCACTTAAGATGTAATCTTGATTTGATGGAGCTCTTTGATAAATATATAATTGTAAATGAGTTGAGAACATTCTTGATGTCACTAATTTGAGATTTTTATTTTTATTTTTCAAGAAGGAAAATCTAATTTGTTATTTATTTATTTTGAACTTTGTGTTATATTATTGTTTTATTGCCAAGGATTATATGTTTTGTTTTATTGTTCCTTAAGTTGATAATGTCGGGAATATTGGTTTTAGATTATATTGTATGATATAAATAATTCCATTGGTTTAGTCACATTCCTACTGTGTATATTTCTTATAATGGTAATTTAATTGATGAACCTCATAATAAAACTATATAAACAAAGATATGGGTATCTATTAATTCGATAAAGAATCCTATCTCTTCATCCATATACAATCTTACTTGGCATTTGAATTTCTAATTTTTAAATTCTCAATTTAATGCCATTTTAATTTCAAGTTTATAATCCACAAGAATATGGATGATCTAAAATCAGTTTACTATAAAAAGATTAAAAATCATGATTTAATTATTAGTTAAATGATTATTATTGATTTAAAGTGGAAGTGTCTGACTGAAGCCCACGATATGTTTTTCTGTTTTTTGTTGTAAAATAATACAAATATGGATTCTAACAATTATTTTCATTATATTATATTATATTATATTATATTATATTATATTATATTATATTATATTTACTATTACTATAAATACAATGTAAAAAGATTTTTTTCTCAAATAAACAAATATTATTATACCAATTTATAAATTTAAACAAATTTGGGTAATTACGAGTAATACTATATGAATTTGAGAAAAGAACATGTAGTAAAATCAAATTTAATCAGGTTTGTAATGTACATGTATATACATCATAGAAAGGTTCACGTGGTTGAAAATATTTATACCTAAATATATTATCTCTTTAATTTCATAATTAGCTTAACATTATCATGCGGGATTGTCAAGAAAGCGAGCAATAAAATCACTTTGTATGAAATTTGGGACACACACACACACACACACACACACACACACATATATATATATATATATATATATATATATATATATATATATTATTAAAAATGAATTTTATAGATTGTATAATTTTAAATTTTATACGTTCAATAATTTTTTATTTTTTAATATTCACTATTTCATATGCCGAGTTAGGGAAAAGTACACGTATATACATTCTAGACGGGTCTAGATAGTTAAAAATATTTTTATATTTAAAAGATGATATTTTTAATTCAGATAATTAGCGGGTACCAATATATGAGATTGGTATGTGAAAGAGTAGTAACAATTATAGTTCAATTTATATTTGAAAATTTTAATAGGCGCGAGTAATTATGAGTATCAATATACTATTTGGACGAGAACGAGTACTAAATCATTTTTTGACCGAATTTTGGACTAGAACATGTATATAATCATTATAGACGGGTCCAAATGACTTAAAATATTTTTATATCTAAATAAATGACATCTTTAATTCGTGTCACTAGATCTGCTATATGAGATTAGTACGAGAACGAGTAGTGCTGGTTATTGTAACAATTTATGTCTATAAACTTAAACGGATTTGGTTACTTATGAGTATCACTATATGAGTTTGAGATGAGAATGAATAATAAAGTCACTTTTTAATTGGGTTTCGGGGAGCTATTTGTATATACGTTCTAGATGGGTCCAAGTGATTGTTAATGACCTCTTTAACTTGGATAATTAGTGGGTACTACTATATAGTAATGCAATTTATATATCAAATCTATACAGATAAAGATTATTTGTTTCTCTATGACCATTAACAAGAGACATGGCTAGACTCTTTTGGACATAAGATAGTAACTGCCAAAACTTGTGTTCAACCATGAATCAGTTGTACGTTGTAATCTCATGAATTATTAGCTAAAGATAACTCAATTTATCTATGACGATGATAGTTAGATGCACGATATAACAACTAAAGTGGTGTAGATGAAATTTTCGACGTATTGTGAGGTAATTGCAAAGCTAATTTTTCATATTTTGGAGAAATATTATATTTAAATATCTCCATTTTCTATATTTAAATAAAAATATTTTACTATTAACACTTTAAACATACATTTAGTTTTTTTTTGGTTTCTTGGAGATAAAGAAAGTGGGAAAAAATCGAACATATACACTCTTAATATTTTTCTATCATAATTTTATTAATTATCTAATACTTTTTGTAATAAATTATCGAAATACCATCATTTTGAAATAAATTTTTGACTTATTTTCTAGATTATATGTATAAATTACAATATAATGTGACTCCCGTCAAATTTTGACGGTTACACTAGTAATTTTCTAAAATTATTTCAAAAAATTTACAAGCATGGCCTAATGTTGCTAATTTTTCTCAACTTTTTCTGCTCTTGCTTCAAACTACATGGTGTAATTTGGTCACGTTGAGGTTTTGCCTTCTTGCCCTCGAATTATTCTGTTACACCGCCACCTAGACATAGAGATTCAGTTGAATTTCTTACTAAGATGAGGTCTCTTGACGGAAGAAAGTAGAAAATATATATTCACATTTTTATATTTTCTTCACATATTCTTTAAGGTAGATAATTTTTCTCGAGCGTTATGGAATTTTTTTAGGCAACTCCTTTTCTCTCCTTATCATTCCAATTCATGATAATATTATTATGGGGAATTAACGTGATAATATTTTCTCATATTTTCTACTTTAGATAATATGAGATAAAAAAAAAGATGGAGACCACTAAAATGTAGTAATTTTATTTCATTTTTTCTTATCCCTGAGTTTCTAATGAGAAATTTGCGAGAAAAAAAAAAAAGAACGCACCCTTATTTGAAAAAAGGACATGAAATTGGAAGATACATTATGCAGATAAACAAACTATTAATAGGATAGTTTAGTTCACTAAGTGGGCAACCAACCTTCCAAGAAAAAAAGAATAAAAAAGACAAAGAATAGGGCAATTCCAACACTTCAACGTAGACACGTAAAGTTGAGAAATTAAAGGTGAAATTTCAACGTCATAATTTCGGATAAGAACGTAGCATTCCATTCAGAATGACGACACCTATTTTGAAATGTTACTTTCGTACTAGCTCATATCCATCAATTCGCCGATGAATATATTTATGGAAGAAAACCCACTTAGAATTGGAGGTAAGATATGACATCATATGGACAATGTCATTTTTGTGACATCTAAAAGTGGGGTTCGAGGCCTGTAAATGAATTTGAATTTTAGATGTATTTGAAGAAAAATGGATGCTTGCATAATACACGACCACAGTAACAACACAGACAAGTGAGCATACAATTTTTTTCTAGGCGGGGAATTTTGGATTTTTCTGCGCCAATTATTGATCTTAATTTCTTTCTTGGATAAACTCTTACCTTTATTACATTATAAATATTGGGACCACGAAAAACAGCAATAACTTTTTATTTAAAAAGAAAATTGTTCTCGTAATCTATCCCAAATAATGATTAAGAGTTTTTGGCTTCTGCAATTGCTGAAAGGACTTGGCTACATGTAGGGGTGGATCGGTACGGTATACCGAAAATTTTTTGTCGTAACTCATACCGTATCGAAAATTACGGTATGCAAAAATTTATATCGATATCGTACCGAACCGTTCGGCATACCGAAAGTCGGTATACCGAAATTATCGAATTCATACCGAAAATATCGAATTCATACCGAATTTTTTGGTATATACCGCGGTACCGATATATACCGGTATGTACCGATAAACGGTGTACACCGAAATTTTCGATATATACCGCGGTATCCAAAAAATTGATACCATTACCTTACCGAAAATTAATGTTTGACATCATACCGTACCGAAAATTACGGTATACCGAAAATTCGATATTTTTTCGACACGTTAAGTTCGGTATACCGATTTTTCGGTATATTTTTTCACCCCTAGCTACATCGGTTATTCCTTCCGTTCCATTCAAAATGCCCCTTTTTAATTTTAAGTTGTTTAATTCCATTTTAAAAAATAATTATATCTTTAAAAGATATTGGTTATACTCACTCTTTGTTCCTTTAATTATCTTATATTCTTCTCTTAAATATTTGTGTCCAAAATAAATGGGTTATTTTATATTGGACGGAGGGAATAGTATCGTACCGATTGAATAATTTTCGAGCAGTACCATTTTGCAGTCTTTTCACAAACTCTTCTTTGCCTTGTGTTGCATTTTATTTGGCACAATTTATACTACTGCAAGTGAGTACGATTTGTATTTACATAATTGTATTCGAGCGTGGACACATTTGAGGAAAGTTAATTTCTTATTCTAGAGAGATTGAAAATGCTCCTCAAAGTTAATTTCTTATGCCATAGTGATTGTAAATACTGAGCCTTAAAACATTTATAAAAAAAAATCTACCTCTAGATAATAACAAATATTACAGATAGTTAGTTACTAACAAAAATAAATAAAAGATTCCGATAATACACAATTTTAAGAATGATCAGATTTATTAAACTGATTAATTTTGTACGTTCTGACTTTGAGTCAATTGAGATTCTTCTCTAACAATTATCCATTGTTAATTTCTCAAGTTGGGTTAATCAAATCTTATTTTCTTTGAGAGGAAGAAACTATATGTCCCATACTGTTTGAACGCAATCTATAATACCATATTCGGACTGTTGACGATCTTACGAAACTGAAAGATATATTAAAAAGAAAACATAAAAAAGAATTAATTGTAATGTTAAGCAAATAAGGTTTTGCAATTAATTAGTAGTGTCTGCATTACATAATTTAAATTATATATGTAGCGTGTATTGGTAAAAGAAATAGACGATCGGAGCAAATATGGATAGTTCACGCATTAGCTAGGTATGGTAATGAGACCAATTGATGCTATTATTAGTTCGTCGTTGGATAAACAATAATTTATCTACTAATATATATGTTTTTCTTTTTCTTGTTTCATTTCTAATAATTTATCAGAAAACAATAGAGGTAAGAAGTCAAATTCACATGATGTGGAAAATAAAATTTTCTCTTGAAATCCACCAATGGGTGGAAAACATTTATCTTTGATATTTTTAGCCTAGTTTGGCCCTTCGATTTGTCTAAGGGAGACTCCGTCTATGTTTATTTCTCTTGGTGTTCACTTTGCATGATTAGATTGGATAGATAAAATTAATCTAACCTAATCAAGTGTTTACTTTTAAGGATTAATATTTGAGGATATCCCAAAGCCCAGGATTATTTTAATTCTTTGAATTGTTCTTCATTAATTTTAATCCAACCAATATAGATAGGATTGAAATAATCATCCAAATAAAGGGATAATTATTTATCCCAATTTTAATCCTTCACTAATCTTTTGTAGTAGACAAAGGATTGATAGATAAAAATTATCTTATCAAATATTTAATCCATCAAATAATCAATCATTCGAAATGTTAATCATGAAAAGTATACCCCATTTAGTTGCCTAATATTTGCATGCATATTAAAATAGACCTTTTGACACACTCTCTCTCTTAAAAACTAGCAAGATGTTCTCATAAGTAGGACCTTATTTTATAAAACGCCATTTCCGATCAATTTCTCCAACTTTGTTTAACATATTTCTAAGCCTTGAAGTCCTATTCAAGAAATCATCTGTACCGATTCGAGATGACGAAGGTGAAAATTTCCATCCCTTTACTTGCTTTTGTTTATTATCCTTCTTGTTTGTCAAAACAATTCTTGTTTTCCACTGCTATTTTATATGTTTGGTTAACTAACCTCTTCTTTGGAAATTACACAGAAATTTCTTTGATGGAATTTCAATCTGTCACTTGATGTTTATGGCCTGGTACTTTTCCAGACCAATAAGAACATGAATCGTACTAACAAGTTCATTTCAATTGTTTGTGCTACGTCAGATTCTCTTCTTAGTGATTTTACTTGATTAAACTAGAAAATTGTCTCAGCTTTCATGCGAGCTAGGCAATATATTGTGGGCCTCTGGTAACAAAAGTAATCTTGCTTTTTTACTATTTTATGATCTGAACAAGACGTGCCCTTGTGTTCAATACTTAATTAGATCATTAAAGTAGTTATTTCCAATTTTTTTATCCTTAGTTTTCCTTCTTCCTTGCTCCCACCAACAAGTTTTCCTTTTTCCTTTTTCTGCAGAAAGTGGTGTTGAAAGTGGAAGTTCATGATGAGAAAGGGAAGCAGAAGGCTATGAAGGCAGTTTCTAGCCTACCAGGTTTGCTCTCATTTATGTGATTTAAATATTTTATTTTACTTTTACCCTTTTTTGTTCCCTTCTGGCTTCCCCTGTTTTATTGTGCTATGTTTGCCTGTCACGCTTGAATCTTTTATATAACAGTAATTTATCCCGTATATGATATATGCATACTATTAGTACATATCATGTGTATAGAGGAATCCGAGTGATATTTTAGTGGTTGAGCAGGAATCGAATCGCTTGCTATTAACATGAAGGAGAAGAAAATGACAGTAGTAGGGGATGTGGATCCAGTAGAAGTGGTGAATAAATTGAAGAAGTCATGGTTCCCACAAATACTAACAGTGGGGCCTGCAAAAGAACCTGAGAAGAAGGGTGGTGAGAAGAAAGATGAGAAAAAGGATGATAATAAGAAGAAAGAGAGTGAACAAATTGCTGAACTCCTCAAAATGTACAAGGATTACTATCCTTATCACGCGCAGTACTACCGTGTCTACAGTGCTGAGGAGAATCCTAATTCCTGTGTCATTTCTTGATCATCTCTCTTTCTCTAAGATATCAAAAAGGAGTGGATTATGGTTTGTGCATAGTATACGAAAAATGAAAATGGGTTTGGATTTTGTCATGTGTAAATAGCAAACTGCAGAGGTGTGATTTTGCTTTGAGACCTTTTAGTTTCTGAAATAGTCATGAATTTTGAATTGCTGTATGAATAAATGATATTTCACTTGTAGTGAAACAAAATATTGGAGGCTCTATGTACATGTAAAGCTTGTAGAAAAATTATGTGGCAAGACCTTACTGAATAAAAGGTATGGTAAGACACAACAATTCAATTAATTTAATAATAAATATCATTTTAAACTCCAAACTATACTTGTTTCGTGAAAAAATGTTCTGAACTGTCATACACTTTTACTAAACCACCAATTATCTCATATCCATTTTCCTCGTGAAAATATCACGTAATTCTATGTGACATCAAATGAGTCACGTCAAGATTTTGGGGGCTGATAAATGGACACAAGATATTTTTGATATAATATTGATATATAATTTGAGGTTTAAATAAAGATTTCTAATAATTCGAAATATTTTTTTATCAAATAAATATATCTTATTGTTTAAAGTGATATTTATCTTTAATTTAATGATGAAGTAATGGAATGAATATGGACGGTGGAAAGTCCGAGCTCTCAAAAATATTAGGGCTGACAATTTTTGACACGACACGAGAACACGACCCGAACACGCACGAAATTAATGGGTTAGTGTTCAGTCTTATCGTGTTCGTGTCCTTATCGTGTCGACACGATAAGGACACGATAATTTCGTGTCGTGTTCGTGTCGGATCCGTGTCGTGTTCGTGTAACCCGATAATTTTCGTGTTGCATTCGTGTTCGTGTCGGATCGTGTCGTTATCGTATAATTCAATAATATTTAATATTAATTTAATTATATTTTATATATTTTTATTTCTTTTATTTATTTATTTTCTAATTTTGATTTAAATTTATTTTTCGTGTCGTCGTGTCGTTATCGTGTCGTGTCAACACGAAAAAAATCGTGTCATATTCGTGTTCGTGTCGTGTTCGTGTCAGTACATTTCGTGTCGTGTTCGTGTTCGTGTCGGACAGATCCTTAACGGGTCGTGTTCGTGTTTGGCCTTATCAGGTCGTGTCGTTATCGTGTCGACCCAATAACGACCCGACACGCACGAATTGTCAACCCTAAAAAATATCATGCACTTTATCTCGAGAACATGTACAATTATTTGAATTTAACGAGATAGAAAGGGTGTCCTTCTTATAAAAACATAAATGAGATAGATAGGGTGCCATTGCTAGCTCGAATACCATGTTCAAATTTAAAGTGAGATTTGGTGGAATTCATTTTTATTGGTGAGGCGTCCATTTGTAGCAGAAAATGTCGTGTGCTCGCATGTAATTGCAGTTTTTACAATTTTACGTAATTTTCAAGTAGCGTTATTCACATTATTTTTTCAATTGGGCCATCTTTGTCGTAGTGACGTGCGATGCCATTAATATATATTAGAGATGTTGAACTAGTCTTTATGCGACTCTCACGATATCGGTAGCAGTCATATTCATTATTGACACTAAATGAAATAGCTATTTTAAAAAATGATTAAATGAGTACAGATGATGACAGGAATAGGCAGCACGAGAGACTAAAATTAAACGATGCTTGATTAAAAGAAGAAAATGATGAACTCAAAAACAAGCCATCAGGAGTTTGATTTATCTGTACAGCAGTCCTTCAAGAATAATCATAAATTACAAGTGCTCTTTTAGCTTTGTTTTTCTCTGATGCAATTTCAAGAGGAAAACTTAAATTATAATAAGATTTTTTATTAGTAATCTAAAAGAAAAGACTTTTGAGACCACCCCAATTTATAAATACCTTTCAAGAATAGAAGAGCCATTGTACTTAGCAAGTCGCTATCTCAGTGCATGTAATTTTGAGTCATAGTTATCGAAAATTAATCATTCACATCTCTTTATTAAGTGAAATACGGAACAAATTAATGGTCCTTTTTCATAATACTGTATGTATGGATATCAATGGATGGGTTTTACCCGGACCGATTCAGAACCGTTCAAAACCCATTAAATTTTAAAGCAGCGGTTCTGGTTCTGGTTCCAGATCCGCTGTAGACCCGGACCGTTTAGATCCATAGGTCCGGTCCGGTCCAGATCGGCTCGGTTCGCAACCGTAACCAATACTTATTTATTGGTTCTGATCCAAGTAAAACTCGTCTATTTATGAGCCTAAGTTTAAATAGGTTTGTCAATGAGCTAGTTTTATCCATATCGATTCAAAATCACTCATAACACATTAAATTATAAAGCAACGGTTTCAGTTCTAGTTCTGATTCTTGTCCGGTTCTGGTCTGATTCTGGTTCCAAACCCGCTGATATCCGGACCGCTTAAGACCCATAGTTGATGGTCTTGGTCCGTCCGGATCCGATGTTCAAGGGTTGGATCCGAACCGTAACCATTACTTATTTATTGGTTCTGGTCCAGGTAAAACTCACCCATTGACATCCCTAACTGTATGCTTGAAATTAGTAGTTTTTAGTTTTTTTTTTTATTTCTTTTGTACTCAAATTTAGTATAAAATGATTTTCTATTAGTATGATATACTTGGTTGAAAATAATCATTCCCCATTTACCGGCTACCAAATTAATGTGTCCATTCCTTAAAAAAATAAGTTAATATGTTCATTAATCATATGACAATTACATATACTTATTATATGTGTAAAATATACTCCCTCCGTCCACCAAAAACGTGCATTGTTTTTGGTGGCACGGGTTTTAAGAAAATTATAATGAGTTTAAAGTAAATATGTATAAAAAGGTGTGTCATTGGGATAATAAATGAATATATTAATGGATTGTGAGTGTAAAAATGTGGGCCATGAGTGTTTTTTTGTAAATAAGTGGATAAGTTGAGGTAAAAATGTAAAGTTGGTGTTTCTAAAAAGGAAAAGTGCACATTTTGGTGGACGGATGAAAAGGAATTAAACGCGTTTTGGTGGACGGAGGAGTATATAAATAAAAAGAATTATCTTAATAAATTATGTGAATCGAGATCATTGAATGTTGGCGGCGAGACGAGCTTCATCTGAGCTGATGGGCCCATGGCCCCCAACTTTTTTTAAAAAACAGTTATATATTTGATATATAAAATCATGTTAAAAAGTATGTTGTAGCCTGATGGTTAGGATGTCCCTCTATTTGAAGGAACCGAATCCGATCCCGAGTTATGGTGTCTCTTCCTTCTTCTTTTTTTTTCTTCTTCCTTCTTTTTCTCTCTTTTCTCTTCCTTCTTTTTTCTCTTGATTTCTTGTGTATCTTTCCTTCTTCTTTTTTCTCCTTGTTTCTTTCTTTTTTGTTTGATATTTTTTCCCCCTCTCCCTCTATTCTATTTCTTCTCTTTATTTTGGGATCTTTTTTTTTCTTTTTTCTTTATTATATAATTTATTTTATGTTGATAAAATAAAATATGTATACAAATAATAACACTATGTGAATTAACATTTAGCTAAACATGTGTGTTCTCTCTCTCTATAGATATTTAACATTTAATAACTAAATCTATTGTAGTCTAATGGGTTATGATTTTTATCTCTCATTTAGAAGATCTTGGTTCGATTCCTCTTAGTTACATATTTTCCTTTTTTCTATACTTATTTTCTTTTATTTCCTTTTTCTTTCCTTTTTCTTTTTTCTATAATTTGTTTTATGTTGATAAAATGATATTTCTTTTCTTTTTCTATAATTTATTTTATATTGATAAAATAAAAGATATATGCAAATAATAAAGTTTTATATGTAAATTTATATTATCAATCAAATTTCTAAAAGGATTATAATAAACTCATTATATTATTTAAATTATTATTATTTTATTATTTTATTTTATTATTTTTAAAATTATAATTAATTGGGTCATAGAAAAAATTTCCTTCCTTCGAGTATTCCATTGATCCAATCCATAATGTTGCTTTATATCCGAAAGTCGAGTCTTGTTCATTATTCAATTAAATTTGGACTTTAATGACGATTAAAAGTCTACCTACTACATGCATGGATTGTCGGTCATGGCCTTCTAGTCTTTAATAATAAACTATATAAGGGTGAACGTCATCTATAGAATATTCATTTTAATCACAATGTTTTTATTGGATAGTGTATCAAGCAACGTCTCCTCCAAAAGAGTTGCTTTTATGTTGACTACGATGTTTCCATTTATCATTTATTTGTAGATTCTATGGTAGGCTATACTCACCGCCAGCTGTCGCAGTAGCCGCCCCGGCCTGAAAAGTCTTAGGGCGACAATGATATTAGTTCTGTTTGGTCAAAAAATTTATTAGTTAGATAAAGGATGACAATAGGTGGATTTTACTCGAACCAAAATAAATAAATAAATAACGGTTCTAGTTTTGGAATCGATTTATTAGACATTGAATTCAAACTGGATCCGGATCATCAATTATGGGTTTTAAATAGTTCGGATCTGAACGGATCTGTAACCAGAGCCGGACCAGAACCAAACAAGAACTGAAACCAAAATCGTTTCTTTATAATTTAATGAGTTATGAATGATTTCAAATCGGTATGGATAAAACTAGCTCATTGACAAGATTTTTTTTAAACTTAAGCTTGTCAATAGACGGGTTTTATTCGGACCAGAATCAATAAATAAGTATTGGTTCTGGTTCTGAAACCGAAACCAAATCCGGACCGGACCATCAAACTATGGATCTAAACGGTCCGGGTCTAAAGCGGGTCTGAAATCAGAACCAGGACCGTTGTTTTAAAATTTAATGAATTTTGAACAGTTCCGGATTGATTCGGATAAACCCACCCATTGACATCCCTAGTTAGATACCTCCAATTATAGAATTTTTCATTCTTAAGAAATTGATAATAAACATTTCTAGTCTTGGAATAAAAATAACATGGTAAAAAGTTGAAAGTCAATTTCTTGATAGTTTTTTTTCTTTTAAAATTTCAAGAAATCAATTTTCTACCATTATAAATATGCTTATTTGGTACTTTCTATAAAGCTAACTTTTGAAAATATAAGTTGATTTTTGTTTTTTTCGAGTCTCATAATAGTCTTTCTTCTTTTTATCCTTTTTTGGATACCACAAATATCTTTCTTCTTTTTATCATTTTTTTGGGTCTCACAAATGTTTTATAGATATAGTTATATGTATATCACAAAGGTCATGTAAAAATTGGTGGTCACAAATGTTTTATAGATATAGTTATATGTATATCACAATGAGGTCATGTAAAAATTGGTGTTGTCTATATAATTAGAGAAATATGAAAAGAAGTATGGAATTTTTAAAAAACTGATTTGGCATTAAAAAAGATGAAAGTCAACTTTACCATTAGATACATCCTTAATATTCCTCGAGTGGCGCATGACTCAATCCGTATGATGTCTGATGGGGTTTATGGGTTCAATTATTTTAGTAATTTGGATTAACCAATTTGACAAAGTAAGAAAGAATATCAAATATTTTGAAACGGAATCCGTTGTAAAGCTATGGCTCCATCATCGTAGTCCCAAAACATTACAATTGAAATTAGAGCCACCCGTTGTGAGTTCCTACGATGCCCAGTGCTGTCATACAGGAAAGATTGCATCAGGAAATCACGTCTCTATTCTTTATTTTTATTTAGTTGCCAAAAACATTCTTCAAATTTGAAAATTATAGGACGTATTTGTTAGGGACCGCTACCGCCAACACTCCGTCCAATTAGTATTATATTGTCGTCTTTTGAATAAAAGCGCGTGGATTTGTTTTGGGCTCCAATCCAAAAGCCTCATACTAATTAGGAATGTGTTTAATATATGAAGACAATTCTTCTTCTTCTCTTCGATGTGGGATTGAGTTTGCATCATACCCAACAATATTGATGGTCGTACGTACTACTGACTTATATTTTGTTGACAAACTACAATTAGGATGCTGGTAATATGTGTAATTTATCAATTGTGACTTGTAATTTATCTATAACTCGTCAATTATTATAGTTAGTTGTGTTTGTCCTTTTATGATATCTTGCAGCTTCTTGATTTTCTTTTTCATGGGGCAATCAATTTAGGACTGCTCTTAAGTTGTTAATTTAAGTTCAATTTTTTGGTGTCAGTACTCTTTTATAGGCTGACTCCATACATTGTTGTTTCTGTAATGTAATTTTAATATTAATTTTATGTATTTACTTAATTTTGGAATCCTATGAAATTTAAAATTAGATTAAACATAATAGTTAATAAAGTCATATGATAAATATCAAGATCTATTTCTTTGGAAACAAATCAAACCTTAATATATACTGATATGTAGGGTAGAATGGTAAAGTTTATTCATGAATTATTCGAACTCGATTCGATAAAAGTTCGTTCGAGTTTGTTTAGTGAAGCTCGTTAGCTAAACAAATCAAGCTTGAGCATGGTAGTATTCGGCTCGTTAGCTCGTGAACAAGTTCGTTAACTGATTTAGCTTAAAAGTATAAAATTATTAATTAGATACAATTATTTTCTTTATTCACAGTGTGTTTGTGAGATCCAAGTCCTTGGCGGAAACATGTTATTCACCGGAAGTATCTCAAACTCTGCATTTAATTTGGGATTACCCCTAATTAAAGTTATAAAGCGCAGGATCAAGCCTCTAATATTAAAAGCTTTCTTGCGAGATCCAAGTATTTTTTTATGGTTTACACCATGCCTAGATCTCTCATCTCTTCGACAAAGCGGTTTCACACTAGCACACGAACTAGTTTACTCACTACCTGCTTTCAGACTAGCACACAAACTTTTTTCAATTTTTGAACACAATTTTTCAAAATTTTCGGACATGTTGATTTATATTTCAATTTTATTATTTCAGTAATATAATATCATTTTAGTTATTAAATTTAAAATATTAATTTGAATTATGAAATAATTAATTTTATTTTATTAAGTTGTTTAATTTAAAATTAAAAACACACAAATTAATCATATATATATATATATATATATATATATAAAGTTATGTGTATTTTAGTGAGACTCAACTAAAAATTGAAAATTGAGTTTATTGTTATAGAGAAAAGTAGAATAAAAATTGATACGGTACTATTGGACCCATATAAAAATTGAGTAGTTGGATCTATTGTTGCGGGCACCCATAGAATTTGTGGGTGGGGCAGTGAAATCAGTGTACGATTGAGCTGGAGTTGGGTTTCTATTTTGTTTCATATACAATGGGCCGAAATGTAGTGTGATTTTCTATTGGCCTTTAATATGTACAATTTGTTGTTGTGTTTTAATAGTTAAAAATAAGTTTGAATTCTATTTACAGCCTTATTTTTCTCCTTAATGCCCTAGATCTAATTAAAATATAATTGTTGTTTTTTTGATATTTGTGTCATTTGAAAGACTTAGTAGTTTGATTTAAAATCAATTAATCACATATTTTGGCCTGGTAGCCGAAAAGAGTAAAACCTTTGTAGTTTTTATGGGTTTTAGCCAATTTTTAAAATCAATTTAGTCATACTTTTGTCAATTAAATAAATTTGTGGTCAAGTTATTGGAAGCAACTTGAAACACCAAAGCCCCATCTCCCGAGTATGTACATAATCAAAATTCTTCAACTCTTCATATGAATCTATCAGAAAAGTTACTGAATCCAAAAAAATAGAATTTTCGCTTCTCATTGAATTCAAACTGGGGTGAAAATTTTTGACTTTTTGGATTCAGTAGCTCTCCCAACAGATCAAATTCATTTGGTTCATAGTTTTTATGATAAAATAGTTAATTTGAACTCTCTCTCTCTCTCTCTCTCTCTATATATATATATATATATATATATATATATATATATAGCGTTAGTTCTCGTAATACCCGATCCTCATATAGTATGTAGTACTCAATCTAGATCATACATTTTGAACATGTGACCGCACCATAAGCTGATATGTGGTAGCTCATTTTTCTTCTTTTTTTATTTTTTTTTCACAAGGGACAAAATGGGAAGAAAACAAATCAATCTTCTTCTTCTTCTTCTTCTCTCTCTCCTATCTTCTTCTTCTTCTTCCATTGGTTTTTAAAATGACGGCATGGATGACGACAACGAACGCGACTACTGACGATCGACAACAACAATAATACATAGGAACAACAAAAATAGCAAATTTTGGAAGGAAAAAAGAATAAATTTTTTTTGAGAACAAAATTGACGGATTTTTAGACAAACATAGAAGATAAATTTGATAGAGGATTGAAGAATAGAGAGAGATGGTGGTTATTTCAGTGGTTCGAGGCGAAATTCATCGATTAATCATGAAAAGAGACGGAGGAATTGATGGAGAAAGATGTATGAGAGATTTTCTGTCGAAAAACACAAAACTACATTTAACAAAATATAAAACTGCATGTTGGCACGAAATACAAACATGCATTTAACAAAACATGTTCATGGATTTAATAAAACATGTTCATGCATCTTATAAACACATAAAAAGGCATTGTTGGTCAACGAACGCTAAGGGGCGCACGAGCATGCACGCGCGCTTCCAACCTACTACATTATTGTGTTCAACTGCATATATTTTTGTATTCATTTAAATGTATTATTCAGTTCAACTAAATGCATGATTTGTTTTTCACAATTACATAACAAATCAAATTACTAATTTACCCTTATTGTAGCGAAATCAGCGAAATTAAGCTTAAAAATCCGGAAAAAAATATCCATCATGGGATCTATGATGAGATTGAGTATTACATATTATCTCATGCTCGAATACTATTTGATCCTTCCTCTTTCACTATCTCTCTCTCTCTATATATATATATGAGAATGTACTCGACTCGTTGCACGAATGAAAATAATTTATGTCTTTTAAGTTGAGATAGTCTCTATGCATTCATGAATAACATCAGTGTGTATCCCCAAACGAAAAAGAAAAAATTAATAATTGGATTTGGATTCACGTTAAATAATTTTACTTAATTATTCTCCTAGAAAAAATCACTTAATTATACCTATAATTTATAAGCCCTCCACACCCACACGCTTTCTCAACAATGAAAGTTCCGTACACAATGCCATATAAGCAAACTTACCATGTTTAACTATATTCTTTTTTCAATTGAACTTTACAATCGATAAACATAACGACCACAAAATCAAAGGACAAGAATTTCCAAAATTCAAATCGTGAGAATAATCTGTCTTTGAATGGAAAATAATGACCAATTTAGTCCAAACAATACCTTTGACCAAAATGTTGACTACAATTTCAAAGAGGAGTCAAACATGTTTTATCTTGCTAAAATCAAAATTTGCCTCGGTTTATGGTTGTATAATTTTGGACCATTCAATTCACCACGAGGGACAAGTCTAGTCTGCATAAAGAAAATGAAGTTATAATTAGAAACATGTGTCATAAAATTATAATGCATATTAACCTAACATTATTGCAGATGAAGCCCAGAAAGGATTGAATGTTCCCAGCTGACATTGGGAAAATCTTCTGTCTAATTAGCCATCGCACGAATAGTTCATGGTCTCACACCCGATTCTCGATTCTCTTTCAAAATATATTATTTCATTTATTTTGTAACTTATCACGTTTTTATTTTACATTTTTATATAAAGTAATGATGTGATTGCTATGTAAAAATTAGAACAATTAATGAAGACAATATAAATATTAATTGATGGAAGAAAGGGATCCGGGTTAAACTCTTTGGAATTTGCTTTTCATGATTAATATTTTGAAAGATTGAATATTTGATGGATTAAATATATGATAAGATAAATTTTATATATCAATCATTTGTTTACTACAAATGATTAGTGGAGGATTAAAATTGGGATAAATAATTCTCACTTTATTTGGAGTTTTATTCCAATCCTATATATATTGGATGGATAAAAATTAATGGAGAACAATTCAAATGATTAAAATAATCATAGACTTTGGGATATACTCAAATGTTAATCCTTAAGAATAAACACTTGATTAGATTTGATTAATTTTATCTATCCAAATCATGTAAAGTAAACACCCATTGGAATATATATACTCTAATCTCGATCATATCTTTGAAAATCTTATAAAGCTAAAACTTTTGGAATTTTGAGAGCGAAAACCGTGGAGTTATTAATACCATGTATTCAAAAACATCAAACTATGACCAATGGGCAAATACCGTTGGAATTTGAGAAAAATAATAATTTGTTTAAATCCTAGGTAAATAATATAGGGTCATTGTCGCCTAAATATATGAACTTTGAACATAATTTGGTTTTTTCCACGATCTTTAAAAATTATCAATAAATACATAAACTTAACATTATTGTGATTTTTCCCACAAATTGAATGATAGTCAAAATTAAAACTGTCATGGACGCCACTTCATCAAAACGACATCGTTTTACTTATACAATATATAGTAATTGACACTTAAATAAATGAACTTTGGGTCCATTTTATTTTTTCCCATGAACTTTAAAAATTTATCAATAAATACACAAACTTAACTTTATTGTAATATTTTTCACAAATTGAATGATAGTCAAAATTAAGGCTGACATAACAACGAAGTGGAACCACTTTATCAAAACAATGTCGTTTTACTTATATAATATATCTATTTAAAAAAATCTTAAATACACCTCACAACTCTCCAACCCAAATCTTATTATAAGTTGAGGTTAAAGAAAGAGAGATAGGGTGGGGTGTTATGTGGTGTAAGTTAATGTGGATTTAAGATTTTAATACATATTGTATAAATAAACAACGTAGTTTTGATAAAGTGATATCACGTCGATTGTTATGTTAGCTTTAATTTTTAACTGTCATTCAATTTGTGAAAAAAATTACAATAATATTAAGTGTGTATTTATTGACAAATTTTTAAAGTTTGTGAGAAAAACTAAAATGAATCTAAAGTTCATGTATTTAAGTGTCAATTAGTATATATTGTATGAATAAAACGATATCATTTTGATAAAGTGATGCCACGCCGACTGCCATTCAATTTTGACCGTCATTCAATTTGTGGAAATAATTACAATAATGTTAATTTCTTATATTTATTATAAATTTTAAAATTCGTGAAAAAACCAAATTATACCTATTTTATGTGTCAATTACCCAGCAATATATATATAAACAATTTCTAAATAGTGTGCGGAGCCCTGGTCTCCTCCACACATCACACAGTGACACAAACCTATCTATTATAGTTCACCGGACTACGAAAGTTGCTATTTTAGTATTGTCATTTAATATATTTAAGTATATATTGTTAACTTTTTAATTGAATAAATGGACACACACGTGTATAGTATACATATAGTACAAGAGTGATTATTTCAGTATCTAAGACCAAAATGTTATAAGATCAAATTTACCATCATCTTAATTATAGATCGAGATTATCAAAGAGTATTTTCCTAATACGTTTTACCTAGGCCTCTTCTGTATAGGCTTCAGATTATTAATATACTGAAAACACATTCTCGAAATAGCGAGACTATATGCCTCCTTTGTCACCAGAAATAACAATAGAGTATTCATCTTTTCATATGATGATCTTTGGTTTAAAAAACACTTAACTTACATTCAATGTTAGGATTAATAGCCTTTAAATACATAAAGTTTTGCTCATTTTTTGTTTAGCACATAAACTTTCAATTTATTCTCTAAATATACAAACTTTACATTTTGTTGCAATTTTCTCATGATATAACCATTCTATCAAATCAAAGTTGATTGTGGCTCGAAGTAGATACTTGGAGTACAAGTGTATAGTCCAAAATGACGTAGAACGACGTAGTATATAAATTAAGTATTAAATAATATCATTCGTACCTTTAAAACTCAAAGCGATGTGTTACGTGAAACTATTAAGTGCTAAGTTACTTGATATTTTAGAAATAAGAATTTATCAAACCTAATAATGAATTAATAAAAATAAAATTAACTTATAAAAAACAATTATATTCCGTAATTGAATGGAGTAAACACTATTTAATAATCATAAAATTAAACTAAAACTACAAAATTAAAATTAAATAAAAAAAGATGAAGAAAATGAATGTGTGATACATCATGGGACACCGGATCTAAAGCCCAAACATTCGGGTCAAAATTACACCAACTACCAAAGTTACCCTTATAGTAAACAAATTTGAATATTACATTTTAATTGTTGCACCATGATATATTTATTTTCTTCAGTAATGGACTTAGATCATAAATTCACAAGTTAGAATGTTCAAATCATGTCATAATATTCCATGACGTGTACCTAGTGCACCCAAATGAGGTCACTTTTGACTTTCGCTATAATACTATAGGGACCTTAAATGGTCTTTACTTTGTGAATTAAATGCATTGATATCTTCTCTGCAACTATTTGTTACGTGAAAGGTCAATCTCTACATCCTACGTTTATATTTTATAGCTAAAATTTGTGCCAATTCATGTACTTTATATTACCGAACCACTACTCAAAATTGTGTAGTTCACAAATTTTGTCTAACGTAATAGCTATATAATTCAAATGAGAGAAATTAAGCTATATATAAAAAACGAAACAAGACCAAAAGACTGAACAAAATGGTATGTAGCTATGCTAAAAGTGGAATCTTGGTATTTTAAGTTATAAAACGACCGTTGATTGACAAATTAATAACTTGACCCTACATTTAGAAGAAGAGATCACGAGATCCTTTATTTCGAAGGATATCCTACCACAAACTCTTGCACATTCAAGGTTCAATGCTCTAAAGGTTTGCTTCACTTGTATCGACAAACAACTCGAAAAGTACGAGGATAATCGTGTTGAATATTCTTAAGTTCGAGTTCGATTTTATAATCGAGTCGAGGTTGAACTTTATTTCCAAACACTTTGAGACTCACAAGTTGATTCGACCCAAAACAATTTTTCTAAATCAAATATGAACTTAGATAATCATAATTTTTAAAAATTTAATTTACTCTAAATGGAAGATGGTCAGTATCTTAATGGTTTAGCTATCAAACTCGGGTTTGGTAACTACCATTTTGTTTCAAATGACCGTTGATTGGTAGATAAACCTCTCCGTCTATTTTTCTCTCTCTACAATACAACTATGCTGTAACAGTTCCACATTAGGCTGCTCTATCTTGGTCGGTGAAGAATTGTATTATAAGCCCTTCAATCACAACTGCAACAAACTTCGGCTTCATTGCGACATCGAGCATGACCTCCGGCGCCGACATCCTCCGCTTAATGTTATATTTTCAGTTAGTTCAACGAGCTTGTTCTTGAGCTAATGAATTTAACAGTGTGAAACTCAAATTTGATTTATTTATACGAATTCTAGTAGGGAAACTTGAATAATTTTTTATCAGTTAAGCTGATATCCGAGTAATTTCGTGTGTATTAATGCTATTACATTTTCATTGACCGACTGAATAATAGAGGAGTGAACAATAATTGATGGATCAAAATTTCAGGGGTTGCAACAGTGGCAACTTAGACCCACTGAAAAACTATAGAGAGCATCTCTGCATTGAATTAATGCATAGTATTGTCGTATCATTGTCTTAAAGCTGATTATTTGAAAATTCTAGACTTTTCTGATTCAATTCTGGAATATTAAGCATTGAGCCGACTAAACTGTTTGCGGGATGAAGAATGCTATTTTGACAAGAAAACTGATGATATAAGAATTTGAATCGGTACACTTATTACGTAAAATGTTTAAACTGAAGTTAGACTGTCCAAAGTAAATAATCAACCTTATATTTAAATTTGGAAATGAGCATTATAATTTGTTGGAATTGATTGCGTACAAAATAGTACAATTTGTCGGACGTATTACAATATAAAAGAATAGAAAATGAAGATCAACCTAACAAGAAACTTAAAACAAATGAAATACAGAATGAAAATTGAAATTGTATTCTAATGCCGAGTCGATGAGACATATTTCCGCAAAATGAGATACACCCTTATAGTGCTCTCGGTTTTGGTGTATCTTCCCAAACATAAATCGACAACATCTCGAAGGTGGCAGCATCGCAGACGAATGAGCTCTGACGAACTGGAACAAGACGATGACAAAGCTTGGACACGAGCTATATATGTAGATAGTGCTTTAGAATGTTGGAATGCAGATTGACAGTGGGTAAGAGCCTACTGGAGTCAACACTCGCATTGATGTGCGGAGTTACGGTTATGTCCTCATTGAATGCGATGGAGTTACACGGTGGTTTCGGAGACAAAGTGAGAGTTACACCCACGCTTTCGTAGAGCCATCATGTTGGGACATTACCGGCGCTTATGACGAATCTAGGCAGTAGCGTCGTCCAAGTTCATTGGCGATCCGAACGTCTCTTCAGTGCATAACAGCCCAACGGATTGGGCCACACGAGTTGGGCATCGGACTTGGACCACGGATCACCCAAAGACCAATTGCCAAGATCTAAATTCACGGACTCGGAGCACGAACCTAGAGCTGGGATGGGACATCAGGGCGTCGGTGCGGCGGTGATCTTGGCGTCTGGCTTTCTTTCGAGACATCACAAATGCACATAATTATACTAAGTATTCAACGAACCACTTATATAGATAATTAATGAATATACATTAATCAATATGGGATAATCATTTAATAATCCATGCTTATCCACTTAATCATATAACTCCATATTTAAGTGTCCAACTTTGATTCACTATTTCTCACTTACCAGAAATCGGATTTGAGAATGTGAAGAACATAAAATAAAAGAAAATAAAGATATTGTTCACCGGGACATAAATTGTTATTTCACGATATCTACTCGAAATGTAGATCAATCATAAGGCGTTTAATTTCATGAAATTAAATATTATGTTACTCAAAATCTTGATCAAATTGACCACATAATGTAATTACATATATATATATATATATATATATATATATATATATATATATAGTTTGGTTCAAATAAGAACCATTCTTATCCTAAAAACTAAGAACCAAATGAATTATTATGAAAGTTGATGAATCCGTTGAGAAAGTTAATGAATTCAAAATTGAATTTTTCACCCGGTTCGAATCCCATGAGAGGCAAAATTCTATTGTTTTGGATTCGATAATTTTCCCATGGATTCATCAACTTTCACCGTGAATTCATCGGTTTTGGTTCTCACGTTTTCACAATAAAAATGGTTCTCACGTTATATATATATATATATATATATATATATATATATATATACACACACGTTGATTTCAAACATAATTGTGGTTTAAAACTTTATCTCCTTTTCTTATTGGGTCAATCAGTTTTGTAATCATCATCATATCATCATCATCATCATCATCAAAATTGGGGAAAGTAGGACAGTATCGTCTGATTTTCTATAAAAAACTAATAATAAGAATATATTTAATACACGAAGAACAAACTTGTCCTCTTTCAAGACTTCAAACATAGTTAATTAAAAGGGATCGAAACATACATATGAAGTTGAGGGAATGGTTACTCAAACGGGGGCAGGGGATCCACACGTTTTCAATTTAATAGTATTAATCTTGGCCTCCCATCTTATTTAGTTTTAATCGGGTTAGAACCATATCATTTTGGTCCCATATGTAATTAGTTGTTTCTTCTATATATTTCAAAATAAATTTACAACTCAGCCCCCGGAGAGTCCAGTCAGCATGGATTTGTCGAAATTCTAATAATAAGTACCGTCTGTAATTATCATCATAATGAGCCATTTTCGTGAAAATTTCCAAATGAGGGCGTAAAATTAACGGTATCAACAATTGTCACAATATCAAATTCGTTACTTAATGATATTTATTTTAAAAATAAATTCAGTATAATATAATGTATCATAATTAACACTTATAACCAAAATTAAAATTTTAAAAATTATATACCCTACCCATGAAAGTTATCAACCCTGAAAATCAAATGTTAATTAATAAAACTGAAATTAAATGCTAAAATTATTATATGCCCTAATTGGGTATAAAAACCTAATTAATAATTGCAAACTTAAACTATAGCACAAAAATATGAAATTGACGAAAAAAATTAAAAAATTGAAAGTGGTACAGACACCAAAATGTACGTGGACACTGGATCTCAAGTGATTATATATTTGGACATGCAAAATTATATAAATATTATCCTTCTATACTATCCTCCACTAGTCCAAAATAAAAAGATTGTTAATTTCAAGTAACATTAGGTAGGAGTACGTATGAACTTTTTTATGTCTATTCATATATCAACTTAATATATCTTTTACCTAACTATTAGCTTAACCTTTATAAACCAATCAACGTAGTGTTCTGATATTGATTTTTAAATAAGAAGATAAAAAATTAAGACTTAATTAAATCTGCTAAATCAGACTGGGGTTGAGTGGTTATTGGAATTAGGTGATGCCTGATGCGAGACAACTCGGTCCAGTTCTTCTTTTGGAACCTACTTAGCACACGTTGTGGTCTCACTTAATATCCATTTTTTTAGAAAAATCTTAAAACAAAAAAGAAACGAAAAGAAATACAAATATTTCAGAAAATGACAAAACAATATGATGAATAATTTGGTGTAATTTTCAAAATTCTCACATATACGTACTGTTCACATTGTACCTAATGAAGTTCTGCGTTGCCAAAATTACATTTAATATTCTTAGTTAATTATATCTTACTGTCACATAATCAAAATGGGACGTACGGCAGCTTTTTTCACAAATGAGGAAAAAGTGAAATCTACACAATTATAAATTGCGGTAACCAAATTATAGAAATTGTAATATATGGGTTGCAAATCAAAATTTTCTGAGCTATTAATTATTATCTAATTAAATAATTGCAAATAAAAGTTCTGGAGCATAAGAATTCCAGGTGACCAGCAATTAGGTTGATCATTCATGGTGATGAGCTGGCGGTTTGACAATGTTTAGAGGGTTAAAGTTTTTCAAACAAATGACTGTTGAATTTGTTTCATGTCTTGCCTCATAGTATAAAGCAATGTGTGGATCAAAGGTTATTCGAGATTCAAGTTCAAAGACGGCTGCCAAGGTTCAAAAATTGCTTTTATTTCAAAGAAAAGAAAAAATTGGGTACGATAATATTCATGTGGAGATTTTGAGTATGAACGTCACTGTAGGATTGAACTTAAATCATCCTTTATTATTCGGTAAATACGATTCTGATATAATAATACTGAAGTATCGTTGAGCACTTAAATGAATGTTTATTATTCGGTAAATATGACTCTGATATAATAATACTGAAGTATCTTGAGCACTTAAATGAATGTTATAAGAGACGTGTATAGTTATTAATTCTTTCCTATCTTCAACAAGTCCCTTCGCGTATCCTTCATGGGAAGCTTCATTTGAACATTAACACTACATATATATGCTACAGCAATTCCTACTACTATATATAACCCCTCCTCCCATACCTTAAACATACTAACTCGTTTCATTGCTTCATTCTTTTGATTATTGTTTCATTTCTATAAATTCTTTTTTTATTGATATTGGGCTGAAAAACAATGGAACAAATCTTGAGGAAGCAAGAGCAGATTCTGTCTAAGATTGCTAACAACGACGGCCATGGTGAAAACTCTGCGTTTTTCGACGGTTGGAAGGCCTACGACACTGATCCTTATCATCCCACCCAAAATCCTAACGGAGTTATTCAGATGGGCTTAGCAGAAAACAAGGTAATTACATTAATTATCTGCAATGAAAATATAATCTTAATTTCTTTTATATTATTTTTGTTCTTACATAATTATTTTTATTCTGCAGCTTTCCTTCGATTTAGTGGAGGAATGGGTGAAGAACAACCCGAAGGCCTCCATTTGCACGGCGGAAGGGGCAAGCGAATTCAAGGATATAGCGAATTATCAAGATTATCATGGTTTACCAGCATTCAGAAATGTAACAATGTCACATTATCGTCAACCTTTATATATATATATGCCATATTTTCAAGATCCATCAAAATGTAATATAATATTTTGATGATTTTATTTGCAGGCTGTTGCAAGATTCATGGAAAAAGTGAGGGGAAACAGAGTCCGGTTCGACCCGGATCGCATAGTAATGAGTGGCGGTGCCACCGGAGCTCAAGAAACGGTGGCCTTCTGCTTGGCCGATCCCGGCGACGCACTCTTGGTGCCCACTCCATATTATCCAGCGTAAGCATTTCTTCATTAATTTCCCTTTGATTCTTTCTTGTTTTTATGTTAGAAATAATTCATCAGCAAAATTATTGGTGGTCGGCCGGATCGATTTCTGCTCACCCCTAATAACTACAAAATACCATATATCTGTTTTTGGACATCCACGCAGACACCATTTTCAGCTACTTAACATTTTCCATCTTCCCCTTTTAAGCATCTAAATTATATTTAATTTGTCTCTTTTTGAAGATACAATTATAATTATTAGAATTGTATCTCATCCCATTAAAAGGCTTATAAGGAAAGAGAGTCATCAAAACTTATATATTACCAATTTACCAGCAGAATCTTTTATCAATATATGATACAAACAAAAGCTTCAACAATAACTACTTGAGCTCTAAATTGCAATTGATTTTTGGCATGCAGAAACGACCGCGATCTGACGTGGCGCACAGGCGTCCAGCTCGTCCCCATAGTCTGCGACAGCTCGAACGATTTCAGGCTAACTCGCGACGGTCTCGAAGCAGCGTATAAAAAGGCTCAAGAATCAAACATAAAAGTTAAAGGGCTGCTTCTCAACAACCCATCAAATCCACTGGGCACAGTGCTCGACAGAGAAGGTCTATCAATGGCATTAACCTTCATCAACGACAAGAACATCCACCTAATCTGCGACGAGATCTACTCCGCTACCGTCTTCGACGAGCCCGGCTTCATCAGCATCGCCGAGATCTTGCACGACTCCCCCAACTGCAACCCCGACCTCATCCACATCGTCTACAGCCTCTCAAAGGACCTCGGCTTCCCCGGGTTCCGCGTCGGGATTATTTACTCGTACAACGATACGGTTGTCAACTGCGCGCGCAAGATGTCGAGCTTCGGCCTCGTCTCGACGCAGACGCAGCACCTGCTGGCTGCGATGCTGTCGGACGAGGCCTTCGTGCACAGGTTCCTAGCGGAGAGCGCGGCGCGCCTTGGCGCGCGGCAGGGCGTGCTCTGCCGGGGGCTGGCGCAGATGGGGATCGGCAGCCTCAAGGGCAGCGCGGGGCTCTACTGCTGGATGGATCTGAGGCGGCTGCTGAAGGCGGCGACGTTCGAGGCCGAGATGGAGCTGTGGCGCGTCATTATCAACGACGTCAGGATAAACGTCTCGCCCGGGGCCTCGTTCCACTGCTCCGAGCCTGGGTGGTTCCGCGTCTGCTTTGCCAACATGGACGACGACACCATGCGCGTCGCGCTCAGTAGGATCTCCAAGTTGGTGGTACAGAGCAAGAGCTCTGAGGCGAGGAAGCCATGCAGGAGGAGGAGCAAGCTCGAGGTCAGCTTGTCGTTCAGGAGGTTGGACGAGATCATGATGTCGCCTCACTCTCCGATGACGTCGCCTCTTGTTCGGGCGAAGACTTAGACAGATCCAACTCTGTGCTGGTGAATAAGAGGAAGATGATTAGGGTTGCTATGCATGCATCTTCCTTAGATGTGGCAAATTTTATTTTTATTTTTATTTTTATTTTTTATATCTTTAAATGTTTGGCTTTGGGGATTTATACGATTTCAACAACTCCTGCTATAGTTTCAGGCTTTTTGTCAATTTTCAGACATGAGAGATATGTGTCTGATATGGGGCTTTTTTAGAATATTGATTTCCTGGAGCACTGAATGTTTCTCCATTGTTTTGTACTATTTCGATAGTATTTGTGTGATTATTGAGAGAGGAGCAGTTGGTGTAACTAAGCTTAAGCAAATATGAAGTTTGTTTTTATTCTGCTTATTGTACTTTAGATTAGCATGCCACTTCTGACTCTTATTTAGGTGTACATGTATGTAAAATGACAAATGTGTTCGAGTGATTGTAAGCTATTTGAGATATATTGTGATCCGATTACCAACTTTTCAAAGTGCATGGTCAAATTATTGGAAAAGAGGTTATATTATAAGTTTTGATGATAAGTTCTTATTTGATCTTATAAAAGAAATAAAGGTACGACTTACTTGTTCCAAAAGGGGAAGCTCTCCCCCGGGAGCTCTCACACCTCAGCCCCATGAGAATGTGAGAGGATAAACCACGCGACTATTCAGTTAAGAAGTTTGAGGACTTTTACCTAGCGCCACAAGGAGCCACTCTAAAGAGGGTGAAACTCCCACACTGCGGCTGTTAGGATTCGATCTTTGGTCCTTGTTCCAAATCTGCTAGCTTTTAACCAACTGAACTACGCCCGTGAGGGCGAGGGGTACGACTTACTAGTTCGGGGGGGGTGGTGTTTGACTGTAAGATATTTCAACTAGCTTTCACAAAGTAGTTTTATTTAGTTGTTCACACTAGTTCTAATATTTGGTTTGGTCATCTAATGTTCACGAATGGAATTCATGTTTTCGGTATCATGTATGCCTTTTTATCATGCAAGTCTAAATTTTGTTTGAAAATTGTGGACTTCTAGAATGACGTGCGACAACCGATTTACATAAATAACTTGTAAGTCTAAATTTTGTTTGAAAATTGTGGACTTCTAGAATCACGTGCTACAACCGATTTACATAAATTAAGTTGACTACGTACTATAAGTCTATAATGAATCAGTTATAGGGGTGTTTGGCAAAGTTTAGATATTCTTCAAAACATTTTATAAGATATTTAAGAGTTTATAAGATCTTGCAAAGTGTTTGGTAAAATAATCTTCTAAACAATTTATAAGTGGTGAAAATAATTTCAATAACTTATAAACTCCCATAACAATAAGTTGTTCAATCATAGCTTATTTTTTCATAAACTTATAAGCAACAACGAATTTACTAAAATAATTTTACTATGATTCGTTATTTCTTGCATATACACCATCAACTTCGCATCTCATCAATTTTATCTCTATAACTCAGAATTATTTCTCTAGCTTACTAGCTCAATATATTCAAACTATTTGACAACTTATAAGCTCTTGAAACATTATATCTTATGAACTCTTGAAACATCCTATAAACTTTTGGAACTTATAAACTCTCTAAAATACGCTTAGCCAAACACCCTCATAGTCTATATAATTAAGGAATGATAAAAACGTGATTCACCTCTCCCTTACCATATGTTCGGATTGAGTTCGGGTTGGTATCTGACACGTGATCCACCATATATATAAGTGACAGTTCTTCTTAATAAAAGTAAATTCACGAAAATACTCTTAACCTCTATATTTATTTATATATTTAAATTTTGACAATTTTTATTTTATTATTTTGCCAATAATAGTAGGACATAAATGAACCAATGCAACCTACTTGTAAGCTATTTGAATCTCAATTCGAAAAAGTTTGTTCTAGCTTGTTTAGTGAAGCTCATTAACTAAAAGGTTATTGACATATAAATACACGAACTTTGATTGATTTTGGTTTTGCACATGAACTTTAAAATGAGTATATATATACATGAACTTAATAATTGTAGTAATTTTACTATAATTTATTTTTTCGATCAAATTGAAACTGACATGACATTATATATGATATGTTGACAACAATGTGAAAATCTTAAAGTTCGTGTGTGAAGAAGAAGATATTTATAATAGCCTACTTGTTCGTCATTTACTCCATTTATAAATAGTGAGTTTAAGATTTGAAGTGATCTCTTCGTTTTGTGTGTTTATGTTATATTCGTTTATCTTGTTATCAACTCATCATATCTAATACAATGTTAATTTCAATTTGGCCAGAAAAACAAATTATGGTAAAATTACTAAAAATTAATAAGTTCTTGTATTTATATATTCCTCTTAAAATTTGTATGCAAAACAAAAATTATATCAAAATTCGTGTATTTATATATTCCTTTTAAAGTTCATGTGTAAAATCAAAATCACATCAAAGTTCGTGTATTTATATGCCAATAACCAGTGGTGGAGCCACGTTGGGGCTAGGGCCCTTGAGTCCCCCAGAATTTTTGAGTATTAGTAGTATATATTTAGTATTTAAACCAAGAATTCATTGTAGTCTAGTTGAGTTGGTTGATTTCCCTCATTTTGAAGACTTGAGTTCGAAACCCAGCTCACTCTTTCTTTTTTTGTTCTCTTTTTCCTTTTCATCATTCTGCAGCTTTCATTCTCTTCTCTTTTTCCTTTTTACTTTCCGTCTTTCCTTTTTTGTGTTTCATTTTTATTTTCCTATAATTTAGTTATATTCTCTTCTCTCTCTACTTTATACTCTTTCTTTTCTTTTCTTTTCTTTTTTTCTATTATTTGTATTATGTTGATAAAATAAAAAATGTATGCAAAAAATATAGCTTTTTATATGTGAATTAATATGATCAATCTAATTTCGAAAATTTTTATGATAAATTATTCTAACAACAACCAACTGAAGGCATCTAAATTATTTAAATTCTTATTTTAAGCATCTAAAAAACTTGTTGATGATAAAACAATCAAAATATAGATCAATTGAATATATGATGACTATTTTAGAAATATAAGTGTTGAACCAAACTATTGAATTAACTTAATTTCGTACATGGAAAATGATGTGTTTGTTAATGCTACTAATGAAATTATTATGCACGATTTCAAAAAATGAAGAATATAAGATAAACTTATGATGGTGATTATGTTTAACTTTTATTTTTCTAACATTGTGATGTAATTTAACTTCTAATTTTATTTAAAAAATTGGCCCCCCCAGAGTAAAATCTCTGGCTCCGTCACTGCCAATAACACTTAACTAAACAAACCAAGCTTGAGCTAGGAAGCTCCTATAATTTGCTCGTGAACAAGTTCGTTAAGTGATTTAGCATAAATAATAAAATTACTGTAGAATAAGTATAGTTTCTACTCTGAACTTCAATATTTTTTTTTTGAAAAATGTCATTGATTTACATTGATTTTTTTTTAAAAAAATTCAAACTTTGAAAATAGTTGTAATTATATGGTCCAAGATTGAGAATTCAACTACAGAAAGATGAATCAACTTAACAAATTCTCTCGTGGACTTTTTTGTTGTAGTGTCAATACTAATTAAAAATATTAAATTGCGACACACTATATTTGATAGGATACGGCCCAACCACCAGGCCCAAGCATCAGGCCCAATATAAATAAGCCTAACATTAAGCTCGGCCCAGACAAGTTCGGCACAAGAAGACTCCTAAACCAGTGGGAACGCAGAAGACTCGGCCATATCTAAGAGAATCCTAATTGGAGAAGAGATAGGATTGAGATCCTATCTTAGAAGAAATCTTAGATTCTAGATCTAGGTCAATATAATTGTGTATAAATAGAGGCTAGATTAGACGGAAAAGACTATCTAAACTCTCTGTAATCGCTCCTCATATCATCAATACACGAATACTCTCTCTCTCCCGTGGACGTAGATCTTATTCATAGATCAAACCACGTAAATCTTTAGTGTTCTTGTGCATTTATTTCCTTAACAAAAACTAGATCGATCACTGGCGCCGTCTGTGGGAAGGAAAATTTTGTGTTTTCGATCAACCATTGTTTACATGGAATCAATCACGACGATGTATACCAGAAGTCATGCATCCAGAGTCGCCGCCGGCAACAACAGCAACAACGGCGGCCGGACACGCCGAGCTCAGCTCGGGAAAAACCCAGCCAGAGAACCAACTCCCGAGGGTCATGTCCAAAACATCGACGAGCAAGGAAATCCCATTCTGCATGAAGAAGCAGAATACCAAAGCGAATGAGATCGCAACAACAACCAAGGAGAACCTCCAGCTCCGCAGATGAACCTTGACGACGCCGTCAAGGGATTTCTTGAGAAAAATAAGGAGAGCTTTCTTCAATACCTCAGCGAAGCACAAGGTCGGCCGTATCCCGAAGAAATGAACGCTGAAGCCTCGTCTAAACAGGAGGCACCACAACGAGGTGGATCCCCCAGCATCCAAGTCATGGGCGCTCATACCTCTGCACGAGTCGGGGCCCAAACCAACCGCGCAAGAGACGAACAGCATAGGAAAGGACGTCGTGGACACCGCGAGGTCGGTCCTAGCCATCAAAACAAGTTCGGTCGACGAACTCCGCCCCACTCTCCGGAGGGCGGCTTCGACGGGTACGGAAATATAGTCACCCCGTTTTCGAACGAAATACTCGACACTCCACTCCCTGACAAATACCGGGTGCCGAGCATCGCCCCCTACGACGGACTAAGGGACCAGCAGAACTTCCTCTCTCGCAGTTCCAGTATAATATGATCAACCAACGCCTCAGCACAATTCACATGTGCAAACTCTACCCGGAGTTATTAGTCGACAACGCCCGCCGGTGGTTCGATAGTCTACCTCCCGGAAGCATTGGTTCCTACCGCGACCTGATGGCAACCTTCCATCGAAGGTTTTCGGTGAGTCAAAAACGTCGTCGGCACACCTCCTCACCGTGAGGCAAAGCCGAGACGAGTCTGTTAGCGACTTTATGACCAGGTTCAACAAGGAATGCCTGAAAGTCGAAGACGTGAATGACCTCCTCATCATCTCGGCCTTCCAAAACGGCATCTTGCCGGGCCTTATATGAAGAGATCGTCAATCTGAATCTCGTCTCGCGACGGAGTCATGGCGCATAGCCGACCGGTTCGCCAAAGCGGACGAGGCCGATAGAAAGAAGTGCGAAGCGAAAAGCGAAACCTCCGATAAAGGAAGGAAAGGCGAGGACGGGAGGCCGAAGCGCCGACGGAGTGCCTTGGAAAGAATACGTCGCCAATAGAGTCCATGCTCGGACCGCAGAGCACTTCGGCGACCTCAATATACTCCTTCGACGAAACCAAGGCGTAAATCTCGAACTCCACATGAATATGTTCGAGAAGCCTCGACCGATGACGGGGGTCAAACGCGAACTAAGGACAAGTCTTCGCTCTTTCCATGAGGATTACGGGCACGACACGGAGGAGTCGAGATCTCATGGGAGACATCGAGATGTTAGTACAGGACGGAGTCCTGAAAAAGTACAAGGGACAAGGCCGACGAGCTGGCTAGTACGAAGTCCCCCACCGAGGTCAGAAGAAGAGGAAGCAGGAGAGGAGGGAAAATTGTGCCCCTCACAAGAAAACGAAACGCGACACTGACGAAGAAGGAGAAGAAGAACCCCAATACGACGGGTCATCTCCACCATCACGGGCTCACGCCTGAGTTACAAAGTCTTCCCACAAAGTCAAGCCAAAGTCCCCACACCTCCGAACCTGTCAACAAGAGGTTCAAAAAGGACGAGGCGATCACTTTCTCCGAGGATGACCCCGTACCCGCAGTAGTGCCCCACCAGGACGCGTTGGTGATCCAGGCAGTGGTCGCAAACAAATTGGTGAAGCGCATATACATCGACAGTGGTGCGTCGGTGAGCATCCTCTTTAAGGAATGCTTTGACAAGTTAGGAGTAGAGGAGGCGCGCCTCGCGCAGGCGCCGCTACCACTCCGAAGCTTCGTGCAGGAAGAGACGCGCCCAGACGGAGTAATCGACCTACCCGTCACAGTAGGAAGGGCACCAACGAGCTCTACTAAAGTGGTACAGTTCTTCGTGGTCAGTGCCCACTCGCCGTACAACATCATACTTGGCGAGATCAAGCAAACGCATGAGGCGGTGTGCTCAACCTACCACTGACAATGAAAATCCCTACAAAGGAGGGTAGCCGTGATCCGGGAGACGAGCGAGGCTAAGGAATGCATGCAGTCGCCACGAGAGGTGTAGGGACTTGTCCAAAGACCAGCAGCATAGCAACTAAAGAAACCCGAGGAGTTGGGCACCGAAATGAAGGAAAACATATGTTAACCCTCGCCCGAGGATCCATCTTGGGTGTTTAATTCACCATACATTGATTATAAACCTAGCATGCGTCTATATAATTAAATCGCAACACGTTGGGGTTTACACGTGTTTACCTTTGGATCGAAGAGGTCGATGGAGCGAGATGAGCGGATCGAGCGGATCGGACTCGTGCTTTGACCTTCCGGGTCTGTATCCGGTTGCCCAATCTCCAACGCGTCGAGTGAGGACGATCTATGGAGAATGCTTCGAAAATCACCCAATGCTCTCTTCACAACTTTCAAAATTCTCTTAACACTAAGAGGGCGAAAATTCTAGTGTTGTTATGTGAGCATTAACCTGACTTTATCTCATACCTTATATTTATAATGAACTACCTTAATCCCATATGGAAATTACCATAATCCTATATGGAAATTACCATAATCCTATATGGAATATTACCATAATCTTAGGATTATTTCCATACTTTCGTGATTATTTCCATACTCTCGGGATTATTACCATAATCTTATATGGAAAGGATCTATGCATATACCATAAATATAATAATATCCTTGTGGGATAAAGAGAATAAAATCTTGCCTTTGAGAGCTATAGGGCGCCGATTTCCACAAAGGTTACGGGCCGGATGGGCCGGCCAGGATCAAATGCAAGGAATAAAGATGGGCCTCAAATAAATTAATTATCTTATGTTCACCTTGAACATAAATTAATTTATAAACATTCGATCATTCCACTAGAGAAAGAATGTTGACTTACCCTTTATTACCAAGATGAGTCGGGCTTGCACTTAGACATTACGAATCCCGTATTTAAGATATCGAACGTCCATTAATCATTTATAGCAATCGATCGCTTAAACGATTAACAACTTCATTTCCTTAAGTAGTACCACTCAACCTTATTATTGTACTTGAGCTAACTCAACTGCGGGGTTTAGTACAATAAACCTTTGAGCTCCTTAAGGGGCGTCATCATCCTAAACGGATACGGTGACTCGTCTGAGATAACTAGCGTGACATACAAGCACCGCCACCACCCATGATGCGGAGAATCTTGGGTTAGAACATATAACCCTCACTCATAACAAGTCAAAGTGATGGTCAGCAACTCATACTCACCTAATACCTTATCGAGGTTTAGATCATCGTAAGTCACCGAGATCTTGGTTCTTCACGACGGTCGAAAGAAGAACACATCTCATCGTGATCCTTCAATACGTCGAGACGCGTACCGGCATAGACAAGCAACTAAGTCAAGTCACTTCTTATCTATATGCAGCCTAAACCGACAACTCGTCCTTAAGTTGTCTCGGTGTGAAACTTTTATATCTCATTAAGCTTGACCAATCATACGGACTTACGTGATCTTCTACACCTTGTATGATCTAACATATATGAGATAAGGGACACGATATATGCAATCAAGTATTCAAATCGGATAGGAGATTGTAATAGTGGTAACGGAAACATTGTATACAAGCTCAACCAAAGCGCTTTCAAGATACAAATCCAACAATCTCCCACTTATACTAAAGCAAACTTTTAGTATACAATGTGTCTTTCTACTAGCTATTACAAACAACCATCACTTTGCTTCTCCCACTTATACAAAAGTTTCCTTTCTAAGTGGGTGCCATCAAGCATAATCCAGTCCTCTAACGTGTCCATCGTAGACTTTTGCGGCGAGCTCTTCGTGAATGGATCCGCTAGATTTTCCGTCGTATCAATCTTTTCAATCAACCGCCACCGTCTAACGATTTCTCGTATGACATGGTACTTTCTCTCTATGTGTTTTGTCGCTTGTGGGTCCGTGGTTCCTTCGAGTTTGCCACTGCACCGAGTTATCACAAGATAAACCATATACTCTTGGGCAAACCGGTACCACACCTAGATCCATGAGGTAGTTCTTGAACCATCAGCCTCCTTAGAAGCCTCCGCGGCTACATATTCGGCTTCCATGGTAGAGTCCGCAATGCATCGCCGCTTTGCACTCCGCCAGATACGGCTCCACCTCCCAAGGTAAACACATAGCCCGAGGTTGACTTTTTCTCATCACGGTCGACTTGGAAATCCAGTCTCAGATAACCCAAAGGCATTAGACTATCTGCATGGTAAACTAGCTATAATCTCGAGTCCTTTCGGTGCTTGAGTATATGCTTCTTGCAGTCCAATGAGCTTGTCGAGGTTAGGCGATATCTAGCTACGTACTATGCCTACCGCATAGCGTATATCGGGCCTCGTGCATAGCATTGCGTACATGAGACTTCCTACGGCGAAGCGTAAGGAACTTGTCTCATTCCTCTATCTCGCTGCGATCATATAGGTGATCAAGTCTTGATAAAGGAACGCCATGTCGAAGGTAGCAATCCTTTCTTGGCGGTCTCGCATACTAAAACGAGTAATCACGGTATCAATGTAAGGCGCCCGAGATAAGCTCAACATTTTCTTCTTGCGATCTCGGTAAACCTTGATCCCAAGAATGTACGCTGCATCTCCTAAGTCTTTCATTTGAAACCGATCGGATAGCCAACTCTTTCGTCGATAATGACTTCATGTTGTTGCCAACTAGAAGGATGTCATCTACATAAAGTGCAAGAAATACCACATCACCGTTGACATCTAACCGATACACACAACTCTCGCTAGGCAACTGGTAAATCCATAGGACTTTACAACCTCGTCAGCGTAAGTTCCATGATCGGGAGGCTTCGCTTAAGTCCATAAATGGACTTTAAGCTTCCATACTAGATGCTCTTCACCCTTTACCACATAACCTTGAGGTTCTTTGCATATAGATGTCTCTACCTTCCTCAAGGTAACCGTTTAGAAAGCGGTTTTAACATCCATTGCCAAACCTCTAGGTTCAGTGGGCTGCTATGGCTAGAAGAATTACGATGGACTTGAGCATTGCTACATGTGAAAAGGTCTCATCGAAATCGATGCCCTCAATCTGAGTGTACCCTTTCGCCACAAGCCCGGCTTTAAAAGCGAAACCTCTCATCGGAATCTCTCTTCCTCTCAGATATCCACTTACTACCTATGGCTTCCTCGCCATCCGGTAGAGTGTCTTTCATATACATCCATAGCCGTTATGGACTCCATTTCTAAGTCCATAGCGGTATGCCATGATCTTGCATCAATATCTTGTATCGCCTCAGTATGTCCATGGGTCGATTATTGCATGTTCGTCTGCTGGGACTAAATCAAGATTCACCCACAACATAAATCGCTCGGGTTGACGAACAACCCTCCCACTACTGACGAGGTTCTACAGCACAATGGCAACGGTGGGTGCGAGATACTTGTGGTTCTCTAACTGCACAACTTGTTGTGTAGGTACCACTTGTCGGTCGGTATCTCGGTGGAACTCGACCCACTTCAATTTCTTGAAGTATCTCGTGTCGATCCTCCCACTAGACTCGACATCTCGCACCTTTGGCCTAATCGGTGGTGGAATACGATCATCTTCTAATTCTTGAAGAATGATTTCAACTTTGGACTTATGATTTTTATATAATCCTCTTCTAAGAATCGGGCATTAGTCTTTATAATGACCTTCCGATCCTCAGACTATAGAATAAACCACCTTTTGTTCCTCTAGGATAGCGAATAAATGACCTTGCGTCGATCTAGCCTCCAACTTGTCGCCTTTTTGTTCAAGACATGTGCCGGATCGCCCATATCCTTATGTGGTTTAAACCGGCTTGCGCCCAAACCACAACTCGAAAGGGTCTTTTCGATCGACTTGACGGTACTAGATTTAGCAAGTATGCCGCCTCTAAGGCATATCCCCGTAACGAAATAGCAATGTAGCATAACTCATCATAGATCTAACCATTTCCAAAAGAGTCCTATTTCTTCGCTCGACACACCATTTTGTTGTGGTGTGCCGTTGAAGTCTTGTTGGGATGTAATCCCACACTTCACTAGATAGTCCATAAACTCGTTCGAGGTATTCGCCATCGCGATCGGACATGATGACTTGATACTCTTACCTAGCTTCGCCCACCGCCTTAAACTCTTTGAATTTCTCAAAGCATTCGGACTTGCGGTGAAGCGGTATATGTATCCGCACTTGAGTAATCGTCGATGAAAGTGACAAAATACCCGTACCTCCACGAGCTTGTGGACATCACCACACAGTCGAATGGACTAACTCCAACATTTCTTTGGCTCTATAACCCTTCGCTTGAAGGGTGCGGTCGACATCTTACCTTCTATACAGATTCGCAGATCGAACTGAGTAACCGTGAGATTACCCAACGCCCATTCTTAGCCGCCTTTGGATCCTATTTAGATTGATGTGACCTAATCTAAGATGCCAGAGAAAAGTAGAGTCATCTTCTGAAGAAAACTTTCTCTTTTAGGGTTTGATGAAGATGCAACATAGTTATAGGTATTATGTTTTGCGAAATAGTATAAAGCGAATTATATAAGGTGCCAACACGTATAACCGTCATTTCTTATGATAGAAACACCACTATCAAAAATAACGAATATCCATGAGTAAATAATTTGAAACAGAAACAAGGTTCCACCGAAAATCCAAAGACATATAAAACGCGTCTTTCAAAACTAAAACCGTTGTCCCAAAACATAAAGAAACATCTCCAATCGCAACAGACTTCGCGCGTTGCCCTATGGAGATCGTTATCTCGCCATCAAACAGCCTCCTTGTCGCAGGAACCCCGCAGTGTAACAAACATGATCGATTCGCCAGTATCTACTACCCAAGAATGGGTAGAACAAGTCGCTAAACATGTTTCCGTTACTAAAGCAAACGGCGACCTTGAGCCTGAGCATAGGGCACTTGGCCTTCCAATGCCCGATCTTATCAAGACTTGAAGCACTTGCCTTCTCCTTTGGCTTCTTCAGCCTCCGGTGGCAACCATGTTCTTCTCCCATTACTCCCACTATTTCCTCGCCTCTACCACCTTTGGTACCCCTTTTCTATTTCCATTTTGCGATGAAAATTTTGGGCCCTTAGATGTGCTAGCAAGAGCATGTGCTCCTTTTCCCATAACTCCTTCCAAAGAACGAGATCATTAAGCAACCGACTAAGTGTAAACTCGGTCTTGCTCATGATCGCATTCACGCGAAAGTTCTCAAAAGACTTGGCGGTGTATTGAGGATGATATCGACCTTGGCTTGCCAATACCTCCTCCCAACCGATCAAGACTATCCATGAGATGAGTCATGGGAGACATGTTCATGGACCGAACTTCATTCTTCCATCTTACACGCCAAGATTTCTCTCATTGTGTGGAAACGGATCGTCCGATCCGATCGCCCAAACTTACTCTCGAGACTTGACCAAATATCGTCGCGTCTACCATCGATCGATGTCAGCACAAAGCCTTTGGACATAGTAGTCATCATATAGCATTTAGCCATATTGTTCGACTTATTCCAAAGTCCGCCGACTCTCGCTCATTAGTCGATCGTCGATAGGGCATCGGGTTTAGGAGTAGTGAGAACAAACATGTGTTCTTCAATGATAAGAACATATTCCATGTTTCGCTTCCACTCGATAAAATTTGGACCGGATAACGGATTTTGTGCGAGCATATTGATAATCGGCGTAAGAGACATATCTCAAACGATAATGTAAACACATAAGCATACGATCGCAAATAATTCGTAACAATAATATTGTAACCTTTGATAAAACAATATTAATTGAAACCTCCAATCGCCCAAGGAATCCCACATACGCAAGCCACGCGTGTGGGCGTTTACATGAACCCCCGACTGGACTAAAATATACCTTTTAGTCGCTTAATTTCAATCCATGTCAACTTATCCTTATGACAAATGAAATTAACGATTGGACCTTACTGACCACATCACTATCGCAAGAAGGGACTTGGCGGAAGTTGTACTTGAGGTGATGTCTAAGCAATGACCACAATTTTAACAAATGAATCGAATTCTTAGAATTGACATACTCACTCGGACCATACCGCTTCCAATTCAAATTCTTTTGTTATCTCATTTTATATCTATCTCTAGAGAACTTATGAAAATCGCACATGCAAGCCACACATGTGGACGTTTACATGAAACTCCCACTTCTCAATAGATTTAAAATGTTTTATTTAGAAATCTCATCTAACAAACTTATGATAAGCAAGTCAAACAAGCCACGCGTGTGGGCGCCACTCACTCACGCGTCTCACTTTGTTTAGAGATCAAAAGTGGAGGTCTTGACATTTTAATTTGAAAAATTAACTTGTCGGGTTGCTTGCTTAGTCTTTTTATTCAAAGGTTTGTCCATGCGGATCACGTAATCCTAGCATGCTTTTCTATAGAACTCAACATGTAAAACATGCTCGTAGAATTCTACAATATGCTTGATAAACGCGATAAACCTAGCATGCTTACTATGCGCGTCCAATTACGTAAAACACTTAAAGGTTTGTCAACGTAATATAAACATACATAGCATGCTCTTGCATAATTTAAACATCCACGACATGCATATGAACGATAAAAAAAAAAACGCTCATCGCGCCCAATCGTGAAACCCGCACATTTAAATCTAATCTATTACATAGATTTACAAAGCACGTAAATAAACTTTAAAACGGGCCTCGCGTGCACGGGCACGGACCGAAAATCTGGAAAACGGGTCCGGGCGGGTCGGCCCAATCTGGCTTGGGCGCGCTAGGGCAGGCCCGCCCGCGCCCGCCTTGTCGCCGCCGCGTGCTCGCGTGTCCTCGCGGGCTCTTGCTGATCGCTAAAGCGACCATGACCGACGCAACGGAACATGCGTGGCCACCGCCCGAAGCGCCAACGTCCGCCGAGACGCCGCCGCCAGCCGCCGTACCTCGTGACCGCGAGTCTCGCTCGTGAAGCACCGGGTTTCGCGCGAACGCGCGCCCGTCGCCCGCTAGCTCGCCGCGCCGCGCAGCTCGCGGGTAATCTCGCGATCATGAAGCTCGCCGCTAGGCGCCAGGATCTAGCGCGAGCAGCGCCCGTCGCCCGCAGCCCTCGCGATCGCCTCGCGATCGCGAGGCTCGCCGCGAAACCACCCGATGATTGCCGAGAGACTGTTTTCCGTCGTTTCGTTCTTCGTTCTTTCGTCTTCGTTCTTCTTTTACAAATAAGATTTACGAATAAAATCTAATCTAACCACGGATTTTCTCGTGGTGTAAAACAAAACCAACAAAAACAATAAACGAGCCACGATGAACAGCGGATCCACAATTAATAAAGCACGTAATAATCAAACGTGAATTAATCCAACAGAGCCAAGATTACGATCCCGTGCTCGATACCAATCAAGGAAAACATATGTTAACCTCGCCCGAGGATCCATCTTGGGTGTTTAATTCACCATACATTGATTATAAACCTAGCATGCGTCTATATAATTAAATCGCAACACGTTGGGGTTTACACGTGTTTACCTTTGGATCTGAAGAGGTCGATGGAGCGAGATGAGCGGATCGAGCGGATCGGACTCGTGCTTTGACCTTCTGGACTGTATCCCGGTTGCCCAATCTCCAACGTCGAGTGAGGACGATCTATGGAGAATGCTTCGGAAAATCACCCAATGCTCTCTCTTCACAACTTTCGAAAATTCTCTTAACACTAAGAGGGCGAAAATTCTAGTGTTGTTATGTGAGCATTAACTGAACTTTATCTCATACCTTATATTTATAATGAACTACCTTAATCCCATATGGAAATTACCATAATCCTATATGGAAATTACCATAATCCTATATGGAATATTACCATAATCTTAGGATTATTTCCATACTTTCGTGATTATTTCCATACTCTCGTGATTATTACCATAATCTTATATGGAAAGGATCTATGCATATACCATAAATATAATAATATCCTTGTGGGATAAAGAGAATAAAATCTTGCCTTTGAGAGCTATAGGGCCGATTTCCACGATCTTACGGGCCCGGATGGGCGACCAGGGATCAAATGCAAGGAATAAAGATGGGCCTCAAATAAATTAATTATCTTATGTTCACCAGAACATAAATTAATTTATAAACATTCGATCATTCCACTAGAGAAAGAATGTTGACTTACCCCTTTATTACCGAAGATGAGTCGGGCTTGCACTTAGACATTACGAATCCCCGTATTTAAGATATCGAACGTCCATTAATCATTTATAGCAATCTGACTGCTTAAAGCGATTAACAACTTCATTTCCTTAAGTAGTACCACTCAACCTTATTATTGTACTTGAGCTAACTCAACTGCGGGGTTTAGTACAATAAACCTTTGAGCTCCTTAAGGGGCGTCATCATCCTAAACGGATACGGTGACTGACATGAGATAACTAGCGTGACATACAAGATCGCCACCACCCAAGACGCGAGAATCTTGGGTTGAACATATAACCCTCACTCATAACAAGTCAAAGTGATGGTCAAGAACTCATACTCACCTAATACCTTATCGAGGTTTAGATCATCGAAGTCACCGAGATCTTGGTTCTTCACGACGGTCGAAAGAAGAACACATCTCATCGTGATCCTTCAATACGTCGAGACGCATCAAAGATGACAAGCAACTAAGTCAAGTCACTTCTTATCTATACTGCAGCTCAAACCGACAACTCGTCCTTAAGTTGTCTCACCAGTGAAACTTTTATATCTCATTAAGCTTGACCAATCATACGGACTTCGTGATCTTCTACACACTGTATGATCTAACTTATATATGAGATAAGGGACATATATATGCAATCAAGTATTCAAATCGGATAGGAGATTGTAATAGTGGTAACGAAAACATTGTATACAAGCTCAACCAAACTGCTTTCGAGATACAAATCCAACAGAAAGACGTCACGCCCCGGAGAACTCGGTAGAGGAGGTCGATTGTATGAAGACGAGCCATTCAAGGTCGTAAAGTTGGTTCTACCGGATACCTCGCTTAAGAAGCAGATCATCCAACTCCTGAGGGAATTCGAGATGTGTTCACCGGTCGCCTCGACATGGCGGGGTCTCACCGGCTATCATCACCCACCGTCTCAACATTGACCCTAGTGTGAAACCAGTTCGGCAAAAGCAACGGATTTTTGCAGTCGAACGGAATCAAGTCATCCATGACGAGGTGAACCAATTATTAAAAGCTCGCATACTGTTCGAAGTCAAGTATCAGACCTGGATAGCCAACCCGGTGATGGTAAAGAAAGGAGGAGAGGGATGGCGAATGTGCATCGATTACACCGATCTCAATAAACATTGCCCTAAAGACTGTTACTGTAGTAGTCCGAAAATTTTATAGTAATTAATAAAGTTTAATTAAGTATTATTAAAGGCTTAAAAGCTATTTAAACCTTAAGAAATTGTAAAATCCAATATAGTGAAATATTAATCGGCATGAATTCGATTAATTTAAGACTTGAATATATGGAATCGGAAAAATGTAGAGAATTATTAGAAATAAGTTTAATTGTGATAAAAGTGAATTTATGTGAGATAATTGAATTATTAGTATATATTTGTATGAAAAATGCTATTTATCCGAAAATAAGTTATAAAATGCTTTAATTATTTTTATATGGATATTTTATATTTTATATGGATATTTTATTATAAAATGAAAGGAATTATTATTCAAGTTATTAATTTGTGTGAATGAATTTATTTTAGCAATAACTAATGACTAAAGAATTTATTTATGTAATTTTCAGGAAGCAATTAAATAATTAGTTGAATTTTAATATATGAATAGATTTAAATTATGCTATATGAATCTAAATTTAATTATGAAAATAAGTTGCAATAGATTTTATAATTTAATTGAGATATGATTCTATTAATTAAATTATACTAAAGATTGGAATTAGAAGAATAAGGGGTGTAATTATAATAATTTTTGAAAATAGTGCTTAATGATCTTGAAATTTTAAATAAATGTACATTAAATCTAAATTGAACATCTAGAACTTTAATTTATGAAACATATCATCCTCAAGCTTGAACACTCCCTCCATTTCGGCACTTTCACACACACTAACACACAAATTTTTAATCTTCAATTTTAATCCATAATTAGCCTTGGAATTAAGGGCAAATCATCCCAAGTAAGGTAATTCCTTGATTTAACTTAAGATTATGCAATTTAAATTCATGAAAAACATGTTCTATATTCCTATAAATTTTGAAAATTATGAAATGTGAGTATGGATGATTTGTTTATTTTTTATTATGTTTATTGATTTAATTATGATTATGGAGCTTGATTAACATATGCTATGGATTTAAATTCATTAAATTCATGAAATTCCAAAATTAAAGTTTGATCATGAAACCCTAATTTTTGAATATGATTTCTATGTTATGATATGATTGAATTAAGCTTAGATATATATTTAGGAATGCTTATAAACATCATATGATTAAAGAAATTAAAAGTTAAATTATGTTTGTTAAATTCTTGAAAATTTCAAAAATCACATGTAATCTGAACTTGATGATTTTAATTTTTATTGATGAATTTGACATGATATTCATGCTTAGGGATGTGAATAATGTATAAAATGAATTTATAGGAATTTAATTCAAACATATACTAATAGCCTCAAATTTTCGAAAATGAAGGGTATATGTTGAACTTTGATTTCTTGATTTTATTTGATGGATTTGAATTGATATTTGAGATCTATGATAAAAATAAGGCCTAAGTAGAATTTATGGGAATTTATGAACATAGATATCAAAAGTTATAAAAATTAAAGTTTAAGACTAAAGTTATGATTTTATGTGGAAATTGTTAAGCAAGACTTGAATGAATGATGAAATAATGATCAATGATGTTAATTAAGTATGATTATATAATATTTGATGTTTAATGGGTTGTAGATATTCAAAATATTGAAATGCATATACATATCTAGTTAAATCGCCTTAGGCGATTAACGTTGAATTAGATGATATTGGTCTTGTATAAAGTTCTTAAGTGTATGTTTGATGATATGATGATGATATTGAGGAGTTTGGGATAATTTTGATGTAGTTTGGTGTATTTGGGCTATACCTATTCTAAACGTTACTCTGCCGAAATTTCGGTAGAATTAGACATTAGTAAGACAAGGTTATATGTTAATTGATAGTTATTCACATATATCTAAATTAAAAAGGAAGATTACTAAAGATTGATCTTAATTTTCATGTTTTAAGGATCAAGCAAGGGAAACCGAGAAGTAAAGGAAGAAGAGGCGAAACTGTTAGATTAAACGTCACGAGGTGGGTAATGCTTTACAAAGTTTGTTTGAGAACAAAACTTATGTTGCTTTATGAAATTGTTTTGTCATGAAAATATAATCACCACATGATGATTATGTAAAGGGAACGTTTTTACCACATTGTGGGTATGACGGCAATTACCTATCTGCGGTAGGAAATGTTAATTACTGTGCACAGGTAGATGGCTGTGAGCTTGCAAATGTAGGCCAGCCATGGTATTGGGGAGGAGGCCTACTTCCCTTTACCCAAATGACGTAGATAGGGTATGATCGTAGTTGTGATCCTTCGGGACCAACTCGGGTATGTTATGCCGGTATGTTTCGAAAGATAAAATGTGGTGATCTTTTCTATTATGATGGAAATTCTTATGCATGAACTGTCAATTGTTTTCTTAATGTTAATTGAAAAAAATATGTTGGCATTATCCACTGAGTACTTTCTGGTACTCATACCCTTCCAAAATGTTTCTTTGATGCAGGTTGAGCTTAAAGGAGATGTGGTAGAAAACTGAGCTGAAATATCATTTTGCCTTCTTACTTAAATTAGATGTGTTTGAATATCATGTCTTCACACATGATATTCATTTCTATTCCGCTGCTAAGACCTTGAAACTATGAAACCGTACTTTTTGATAACCTTGTATATGTTTTGAAAACTTTTATGTATGTATTTTGAAATTTGTGCCTTGTTGTGATACATTGTTGTGGATATTGTCTGAGTGCAGGTTGGCTTATTCCATTTTTAAACATTATGCTGTCCGTTTGTTTCCAAAAACTTAATTCTCTAAATCACTTATTGTCAAAGATTATCGTTAATTAAACAGTCACGACTTGATTATTTAGTTAAATAAGTAGTTAAATAGTCGGTCGTGTGATTACCTATAGGGAAAACATATGTTAACCCTCACCCCGAGGATCCATCTTGGGTGTTTAATTCACCATACATTGATCATAAACCTAGCATGCATCTATATAATTAAATCGCAACACGTTGGGGTTTTCAGTGTTTACCTTTGGATCCGAAGAGGTCGATGGAGCGAGATGAGCGGATCGGACTCGTGCTTTGACCTTCCGGATCAGTATCCCTTGTTGCCCGATCTCCAACGCCGAGTGAGGACGATCTATGGAGAATGCTTCGAAAATCACCCAATGCTCTAAGATGGCTCTCAAAATCTCTCCCAAGAACTATGGAATTTCAAATTTGTGTCTTGATTAATGAGCATTAACTAGACTTTATCTCATACCTTATATTTATAATGCACTACCTTAATCCTATATGGAATATTACCATAATCCTATATGGAATATTACCATAATCCTATATGGAATATTACCATAATCTTAGGATTATTTCCATACTCTCGTGATTATTTCCATACTCTCGTGATTATTACCATAATCTTATATGGAAAGGATCTATGCATATACCATAAATATAATAATATCTTTGTGGGATAAAGAGAATAAAATCTTGCCTTAGAGAGCATAGATGGGCGCCGATTTTCATACAAGCTAAAGGGCTGGATGGGCCGACCGAGGATCAAATGCAAGGAATAAAGATGGGCCTCAAATAAATTAATTATCTAATGTTCACCCGAACATAAATTAATTTATAAACATTCGATCATGCCACTAGAGAAAGAATGTTGACTTACCCTTTATTACCGAAGTTGAGTCGGGCTTGCACTTAGACATTACGAATCCCGTATTTAAGATATCGAGCGTCCATTAATCATTTATAGCAATCGATCGCTTAAAACGATTAATAACTTCATTTCTTAAGTAGTACCACTCAACCTTATTATTGTACTTGAGCTAACTCAACTGCGGGTTTAGTACAATAAACCTTTGAGCTCCTTAAGGGGCGTCATCATCCTAAACGGATACGGTGACTCGTCTGAGATAACTAGCGTGACATACAAGACGCCACCACCCAAGATGCGGAGAATCTTGGGTTAGAACATATAACCTCACTCATAACAAGTCAAAGTGATGGTCACAACTCATACTCACCTAATACCTTATCGAGGTTTAGATCATCGTAAGTCACCGAGATCTTGGTTCTTCACGACGGTCGAAAGAAGAACTCATCTCACCGTGATCCTTCATACGTCGAGACGCACCAAAGATAGACAAGTAACTAAGTCAAGTCACTTCTTATCTATATGCACCTAAACCGACAACTCGTCCTTAAGTCGTCTCACCGTGAAACTTTTATATCTCATTAAACGACCAATCATACGGACTTCGTGATCTTCTACACACCGTATGATCTAACTTATATATGAGATAAGGGACACGGATATATGCAATCAAGTATTCAAATCGATAGAGATTGTAATAGTGGTAACGAAACATTATATACAAGCTCAACCAAACCGCTTTCAAGATACAAATCCAACAACCCCTTCCCAATATCGACAAGAAGGTTAACGCTTTGGTCGGGTCGAAGTCTTGACTTTTGGACCTATACAAGGGATATCACCAGGTCTTGATGGACGACGAAGACGCGGCCAAAACGGCCTTCATTACAGACTTCAGAGTCTTTGCATATAAGAAGATGCCATTCGGACTCAAGAATGCAGGGGCCACCTATCAAAGAATGGTGGACAAAATATTCCAGCCCTACATAGGTCGGAATGTGGAAGTGTACGTAGATGACATCGTCATCAAAAGCAAGGAGGAAGCCGCATGTGTTGCCGACCTCAAGATTGTCCTCGGCTTACTTAGAAAAGTCAACCTAAAGCTAAACCCCCAGAAATGCACGTTCGCAGTTCGGTCCGGAAAATTTCTGGGGTGTTGGGTTTCACAAGGAGGGTTAAAAGCCAACCCGTCCAAAGTTCAAACCATTGTGGAGATGAAGATGCCGAAGACAATCCACGACGTACACAAGTTGACAGGTTGCATAGCCGCACTAAGCCGTTTTCTCTCAAAAGCTGCGGATAAGCAGCTGCCCTTCTTCAAAATACTCAAAAAGGCTCCGGAGTTCTCCTGGAATGATATACACAAGTCCGCCTTTGAAGATCTCAAGAACTACCTCGCCAAACTCCCCACTCTATCCGTCCCGAAAGAAGGAGGTCCTTTCTTTATACCTCACCGCCTCGGACGAAACCATAAGTGCAGTCTTGGTACGAGAGGACGGACGTCAGCTCCCCGTGTATTTCATCAGCCGAGCACTAAAAGGACCAGAAACAAGGTATCAGCCTTTGGAGAAGCTCGCCCTGGCATTAGTAAATGCTGTAAGGAGATTACGTCCATACTTCCATGCACATACCATACAAGTTCTCACCGACCATCCACTTTGACAAGTACTGACGAAGCCAGAAGCTTCGGGGAGAATCACGAAGTGGGCAATTGAGTTGGGCGAACATGACATATCTTTTTGCCCCCGTCAAGCCATCAAGGGTCAGGCCTTAGCAGATTTCCTTGTCGAGGCTAACTTTGTCGAGAAACCGAAGACCACCGAGTCCGTATCAGACGATGCCGAAGCCGAACCAATAGATAAAACATCGGAGGATTGCTGGCAAATCTACGTTGACGGGGCTTCGGAGAAAACGGGTAGCGGAGCAGGTATCTTACTCCTGGGACCGGATGGCCAAGAGCTCACTTACGCACTTCGGTTCACATTCAAAAATACGAACAATGAAGTGGAATACGATGCCTTAATTGCGGGACTTCGCCTAGCTCAAAGCCTTCAGGTACGAGCCGTGCAACTTCACAGTGACTCTCAAGTCATAGTGAGTCACATGTTGGGGAAATAAGAGGCAAAAGGCAACAGGATGAAGAAATACCTTGAAAAAGCCAAAAGCCTACAACAAGCTTTCTCACACTTCCAGTTAGTTCGCATCCCAAGGGAGCAAAATAGACGAGCTGGCGTCTTAAGCAAACTAGCCTCGTCGTCGACGAACTCGCCAGTAGAAGAAGTCCGAAACAGGAGCATAAACGATGACGATAATGGAGCCGAGGTCAGCATAGTCTCTGATGAATAACCCAATTGGATGACTCCCATTCGAGAGTACCTGGAGAAAGGAGAACTACCCCATGATAAGCTCGAGACTAGGAAAATCTTGAGCAAATCTCTGCGATATACACTTGAGCAGGGAATTCTCTATAGAAAATCATACCTCCAGCCTCTCCTAAGGTGCCTGGGTCCGAACCGAGCTGATTACGTACTACAAGAAGTACATGAAAGATCGTGTGGAAGTCACATCGGACCCCGCGCCCTATCAAAGAAAGTCATGCGATGGGGATACTATTGGCCAACAATGTTCCAGGACTCAATCGATCTCGTGAAGAAATGTCCGAAGTGCCAAATTCATGGAAACGTGCTGAGGCTACCTCAAACCGACCTCGCCTGCATGCAAAGCCCTTGGCCGTTTATGCAATGAGGGATTGATATCGTAGGTCCTTTCTGCAAAGCTCCAGGGCAGTTTCAATTCCTGATTGTCGCGATTGATTACTTCACGAAGTGGGTGGAAGCCGAACCCTTGGTGAAAATCAAGAGCAAAAACGCCCTCAACTTCGTCTGGAAGAGCATCGTGTGCCGCTTCGGCATCCCTCATATCCTTATTTCAGATAATGGGATGCAGTTCACGGATAAAGTATTCAAAGAATGGTGTCGAGCTTGGATCCAAAGCAGAAATTCACCTCGGTGGCTCATCCTCAAGCAAATGGTCAAACCGAAGTCACCAACAGGACAATCGTGAAAGGACTCAAGACTCGCCTCGATCGAGTAAAGGGCAATTGGATGGAAAATTTACCACAAGTCCTATGGTCGTACCGTACTACACCTCGGACATCGAATGGAGAAACACCCTATAGTTTGGCATACGGAACCGAAGCAGTGATCCCTGCAGAGATCGGTATGCCGAGCCCCCGTATTATTCACTTCTCGGCTGAAGCAAACGAGGAAAATCTACGAACAGATCTAGATCTGCTCGAAGAAAAGAGAGACCTCGCCTACATCAAGAAAGCTCGGTATAAGCAACAAGTAGCTCGGTATTACAACCACAGCGTCAAATCCCGACAATTCCAGTGGCGACCTCGTACTTCAAATAATGAAATCGAGAAAGCCGCAAAGCTCGATGGCCCGAAGCCACATGGGAAGGGCTTTACCAGTCACGAAGTCCTCGGAAAAGGGTCATACAAGCTCGCTTCATATATCCGGCAGCAAATACCCAAGACACGTGGCACATCATTCATCCAAGAAATACTTTGCATAAGTGTCAAAAGTTGAGTCTGTTCGATCGTGTCATTTAGTCATTCAACAATTCGTCCTTGAGTCTTGTTATTACGTCGGTCTTTATCAATAAAATCTTTTTCTTGCATGTTTTATTTGTCACTTATGCATACTATCTCTTCTCCATTATACAATACCCTCCAAGGAGGACGAAATACCCTCGACGGAGGACAGACTACCTTCGTTTATTACGAGGATGAACTCTAAACACGCGTGAGGGGACCACCCCTAGCGATAAAACTTGCCAAATAAGGAACCTATACCTCCGTTTATTTCGGGGAAGAGAGGACCACCCCTAGAGATAAAACTTACCAAAACAGGAACTTATACCTCCGTTCATTACGGGGAAGAGGGACCACCCCTAGCGATACTTCTTGCCAAAAAATGAACCCCTACCTTCGTTTATTTCGAGGATGAATACCTTCGTACGAGGACGAACTACCTTCGTTTATTTCGAGGATGAACTACCTTCGTACGAGGATGAATTACCTTTGTTTATTTCGAGGACGAACTACCTTCGTACGAGGACGAAATACCTTCGTGTAATACGAGGACGACCTACCTTCTTATTGGTTACGACAATAAAATGACAGTGTTCTTTTATTGTCAACACGAAGCAAAGAAAAATTATTCTTATTTCAAAGTATATAATTTACACATTACTAGGACGAAGAGGACCCAGGGGGCCGGGAAAAGCTGAGCCAATCCCTAGAAAAATCGGGATTCAACAGTTCGTCTATACTAATCCTACCTCACCTCGTCCTCGATCTATCTTTGAGAGCCCCGCCACCGACCTCTAGGTCCCATAAGACGACCTCGGCCTCGATGACACCCGACCTCGGCCCTCGAGGACCTACCTCTTTCTTGGGCAATAAAACCTCTCTCTTGAGCTCGCCACTCCGAAGAAAAAGGCCCCGAGGCAATGGCGAAGTCCCGCGGATGAAGAAGCCCGTGAAGAAGAAGTCTCGGCAAATGGTCAAGCGAGCTCCTCAAGCCGTGGTTGGCGAGCTATGACGGTCTTGTATAGACCTCCCATCTTTTTTAGTTCGCAACCGCTTCGAAATTGCCAAGAGTTCTGACCATACTCACGCCTGTACCTCGCACAACGGGCAGCGATCTCAACAACTTTAGCTTCGACCTCGAAGATAGTCATCCGATCACCTCGGCGAATGACCTCTTCATACTCGGAGTGCTCCTCAGCTACTGATTTAGCATTCTCCTTGGCGATCTCGAACCTCTCCTCCAACTCCAAAAGCGAGCTTGAAGCTCGTCGCAGCTCTCCTGGGCAACCCTAAGCTTGATGTCAGCCTCCTCCTACACATGGCCTATTTGGTCCTTCATCTGGAGGAGTTCAGCCTCTTTCGATTCAAGATCCCGAGTCAAGGCTTTGATTTGATTCAACCAAGGGGACGCATCAGGCATTTCAGGGGAAGACTGAATAAAAAGACAAGTTTCTTCACGTAAACAGATGATTTTAATATGCCTTCAGGCAGAAACAAAGTGTACATATACATTTACAAAAAAAAAGAGGGGATCAACTGACCCCTCCTGCAGCTTCGACCTCGGGCCGGGCAAGATCAGCATCCTCCGGGACTTGGGGAGCTTCGGCCACCTCCTCCGGGATTCGGGAAGCTTCGGCTTCCTCCTCCTCAATTCCGGCAGCTTAGCCTCCTTGCCAACCCCAGAGTGAACCGCCTCAGCCATTCATGCGACCTCGGCAGCTGCCGCCGCCCTCGACCGCTTACCCAGATTGGCCATTATAGCCTCGATCACAGGGTCCCGGTCCACCGAGCAAGCACGAACCGACTCCGCAGTCAGCAGCGTCGGAGAGGACGATAGATCCCCAAGACGGCAAACTCGCCGACCGGCGGCAAGGACCTCAAGGCGTCTCCGCAGCGGTCTTCCGTCTCTACCACCTCATACCCGTATTTGGACTTCTCCAACTGCGGGTAATCCTCGGCGACTTCATCGAGGGTGTCCGCGATAACGCGCTTATTCAAGACCTCGGCCATGTCACCGGCCAATCCGGAGAATCCCCTTGACAGGAACAGCTTCTCCGCAAAGGCACGGAGCATCTCTCCCTGCGAGGCCACCAGTTGAGCCTCCCACCGTCGCACTGCTTCCACCTCGGCCTCGGCCGCCCTTGCCTTAGCCGCCTCGACTGCCTTCTCTGCCTCGGCAGCCGCCACGGCCGCGATCTCCCTCCTGGCCACGGCCCGAGCTTTATCTTCAGCCTCGACAACCTCACAAACCAGGAGAGACTTCTCCTCCTCGATCTCCCGGGCAAAGCGAGCCACCCCCTCAAACTGAGCGACGGCGCCCTTCAAGTAATCCGTCAGTGGGCGGGGCGTCGCCACGTTGGGTGGACACTGCTAACTTCGGACGACAAGTCCTCAACCCCTCAGACAAAGACAAACCATGTCAAACAGATGCAAAGCATATCCAACTATGCGCAACGTACGACAATAAGTTACCTCAGGGAAAGGCCGGCGAGCGACCTGAGAGCCGACGATAATGCATTCCGGGTCGTGGGCAACCGCGGCGTTGGAAATGGCGCGCTTGAGCCTTTTAAAGTGCTGGAGAGGCTGAGGCGAAGGGGACTTCGGGATATCTTCAGACGAGGCCTCGGGTACCTCTTTCAATGATAAAGCAGCGGGCTCGGCGCCGGAGCTCGACCCCGCCCTCTTCTTCTTCTTGCCTCTGACGAAATCCACTGCAAAGGGAACGAACTCGTTAAAAACAAAACAAAGAAAAACAACAGAAACGGGAGGGGTGTGGGAGGCCTCACCTTTCACCGACTCCACCGTGGTGGCAGGATCACAAGGGCTCAACCCCGCAGCTACAAGCTCGGCCTCGGAAAAGACTTCGTCCACCAAGCCGATCCTGTCTAAGGATTGCTCCAAGCTACCGAAGTCATAATCCGTAGCCATCTCAGCCAGCTTCTCACGATTCCAGGCGAACTGGAGTGCCCCAGGAAAAGGACAAAAGAAAAATTTCTGATGCCAGTTGGAAATTTTTGACTTCGTCTTTAATTTAAAATTGCGACGAGGTGACAGGTAATACCATCCCGCGCTGGATTTAAACTGAAAGAACCTAATGACGAGTCCTAAGGTCAGAGGGAAGTTATGACGATGCGCAAAGACACCTAGGCCCGTCAAATGTCGGAAGGAGTTCGGCGTTAATTGGGCTAAAGGAATGGCAAACAACTGTTGCAATTCAACATATATGGAAGGATAGGGAAGACGAAGGCCATTTCTCAGGCTATCCTCGTACACCGTGACAAAACCGTCCGGAGGAGCGCTAGCTCTATCCTCCGACCGGGGAGCAATGTACCCAAAGGATTTCGAGATAAAAAAATTAGAAGCAAGCTCTAATCTAGCAGAGGCTCCTAAAATCGAAGGAATCGAAGAAACCCTACCAACATCCATTAAAGACGGAAAACAAACTCTACGCACGAAAGGAGGGAGGGTATCAAAGGTGTATACTTCTACATCCACCGAATAATTCGATGGAGACACAGATACAATGCGGCCTTCCTGGCCGTGAGAATCCTCAGAATAAGAAGGAGATGAAGAAGCCATAAAAACTTACTGGTTTTTGGGTATCGAGATCGAGGAAGATACGATGAACTCAGACAAAGACAACAATGGCGACAGTGGAGCGCTTTTCAGTTTCGCAGAAAGCTTTGAAATTTTTGAAATCAGAAATGGCTAAAGTGATACGGGAAACGATGTATCAGGGAAGTTATTCCCCCAATAATGCACTTTATCGAGAATCCAACCGCTGTACGCATTAAATGCGCAATAAATGCAGATGACATACCCCGTGTTCGACATCGGCAAGACATCTCGTGTTCGACCTCGTCCTGACGTTACGCATTCAACCACGACGTCATTTATCCACCTCGAAACTTCGGCATAACGCCTCGTCAGGTGAAGCTAACCCAAAGACTTCGGCATTGCGCCTCGTCAGGGGAATCGGGTCAGAAGACTTCGGCATAACGCCTCGTCAGGTGAAGCCAACCCAAAGACTTCGACATTACGCCTCGTCAGGGGAATCGGGTCAGAAGACTTCGGCATAACGTCTCGTCAGGTGAAGAAAGTCCAAAGACTTCGGCATAACGCCTCGTCAGGTGATGTCGAGCCAGAAGACCTCGGCATAACGCATAAGCAGGTAAAACCAAGTAACATGACTTCGGTAAAACACCCCAAAGACGCCGGCGAGCAACAGACTTGCAAAAGCCCGGCAAGATATACAAACAGCAACACATGACCTCGGCAGACGCCCAGCGACATACGACTTCGAAAGCCTCAACAACACCAAGCCGAGTAAAGATAGGACATCAACAGCATCGATCGCGCTCCACTTCGTCATAAACGAATCTCTGGTGAATTACAACTCCCAAACCCATCACGACCTCGCTTCTGCGTCTTTTTTTTTTTGGGAGGGGATGTGATAGATACAGCCCAACCACCAGGCCCAAGCATCAAGCCCAATATAAATAAGCCTAACATTAAGCTCGGCCCAGACAAGTTCGGCCCAAGAAGACTCCTAAACCAGTGGGAACGCAGAAGACTCGGTCATATCTAAGAGAATCCTAATTGGAGAAGAGATATGATTGAGATCCTATCTTAGAAGAAATCTTAGATTCTAGATCTAGGTCAATATAATTATGTATAAATAGAGGCTAGATTAGACGGAAAAGACTATCTAAACTCTCTGTAATCGCTCCTCATATCATCAATACACGAATACTCTCTCTCTCTCCCCGTGGACGTAGATCTTATTTATAGATCGAACCACGTAAATCTTTGGTGTTCTTGTGCATTTATTTCCTTAACAAAAACTAGATCGATCAATATTATATACATATAGTGTGTAATTCGAATTATTAATCTGTGATAGCATACTATAGTATATAAATTAATAATTATGTATATTAAATTTTGACATTATAGTATATAATTTATAAGCCTATAACCCCTTCACTACCTACCAACGGTAGAGATTGATGTAAGATAGAGACTTGATTATAACAACATAATAATACATCAAACTGCATTTTAATCATATAAAGTAAATGCTTTTCATTAGAAAAAAAGAAAGTATATAGACTCCAAATAACATAACTCCTATATTAATTAATCCATAGTACAGTAAATTTTAAAAATTTGTTATAAAATGTTCATTACTAACTTAAATAGTTTTCGTAATAAAAATTAAAATGTAAAAGTTATTTATATCAATTATGAATAAATTACAGCTATAATTACGAGTAAGTAAAAAATGAAAATAACAATAACTTTACAATCGTCAATAATTAATATGTATCAAAAATAAAATCCAAAAACTAAAATAATAAAATAGAAAAACTAATAATGGTATTTATCAAAAAGCTGTATATGGAACCTCCAATGTCTTTTTATTTGCAAAAATGGATTTGATAAATCACTTTATTGAGAATACAAATATGTAATGAATGTGGAGAATATTTTTTATTCTCACACGAGAAATAATAGTAGCAATTGATAAATTAATAAACACTATTATTCTATTAGTTTTTGTATTATAAGTATTTACTACAATATCCTTGTGTGGTTGTGCCATAGAGTGAGCATTCTTCAAAAACCGAACCGAAAGTCTAAAACCGAACTAATTGAACTGTTCAAAAATTTCAATCGAACCGACCAAACTTTTTTTCCAAATCGAACTAAATTTTAAACTTCGGTTTCGGTTCGGTTTTTGATTAACCGAAATTCTAATTACTTACTACTTCAATAAACTGACTACCAAAATTAATCCAGAAAATGATAAAACCATAAATTTAACAATTCAACAATCTAACCTTAAATTCAATAACATTCATAACATAAATCTAACTATCAAACATTGATAACAATAAATTAATATTGAGATAAATTAATCGTTCTGTAATATTTAGATTTAGCACTTTATAAAATAATATATGATTAATTAATATATGATCTAACTATCAAACATTGACAACAATAAATTAATATTGAGATAAATTAATCGTTCTGTAATATTTAGAATTAAATATGATTAAGCCACTAACTTTTAAATTTAACATTGTTACGTTCTAGTTTAATCCTTATGTGCCCCTAATCTTTAATAATTTAATATATATTATATTAATAAAAACTTCAGTTTGGTTCGGTTTAAACCGAAATTTCGGAATGATAAACCGAATTGATTCAAAAAAAATTCGATTTCGATATTTGCATCGAAACCTAAACTATTAAAAATCGATATAAACCGATTAAATTATTACGATTCGATTTAATTATTCGGTTTGGATTCGGTTTTTCACCCTAAGCTATGGCACGATGGATCTATTGTAAATCGTGGCCTCTGTATTCTAGGTTTGAGAAGGTGCCTACCGCTGCTTCACAGAACCGTCTCTGCCCACCTCTCTCTCTCTCCAAACTCTTTGAAATCGCACCAAAAATTTCAGTGGGAGAGAGAGAGAAGGTCATGACTGTTAGTATGGAGACGCCGGAAGTTCCTCTCCGCTACGTTGGAGTCGATCGGAGCTCTGCCGCCTTCCGCCTCATGAAACAAATGGTAATCCTTTCCGTTTCATTCACTTATTATTTTTATTATTTTAAATTTATCGGTGTAGATTCATCCTTTGTCATTTTTTCTTCAAATTACAAAAACAACTGAAAACGAATGTGAATTTTGTAGTTCCGCAGCTCAAACATGCGCTTTTGTACCGTATGTTTTTGGTCACTATGATATGAATAGGTTCAAGGTCAAGTTGTAGAACTACGCCGACATTGTTTTTAATAGGCTGCATTACTGCTCCAGTTTTCTCCCATTGTAAAATTCATGAGCATACATTACTCATATATATTTATATATAAATATAACTATTTTCTTCTTTTATTTGTGTTGTAAGAGTATATTCTCTTGGAACGATATGGCCAGCTGCACTTCTGATCTATAAGCAATCTTTTTCGTGCAAAAATGAGAACTTTGTGGCTACATTGGTCAATTTGGTAGTGTTCTCACGAATGTTTGTTGCTTAATGTTAATGGTTGTTCAGGGATGGGAAGAAGGCGAAGGGCTTGGGAAGGAAAAGCAAGGCATCAAAGGATATGTAAGGGTGAAGAACAAGCAGGATACTTTAGGTTGCCTTCTTTTTCACTCCCTTGTTTCTTTTAATAGTTTGATAATAAAAATTGATGTGATCTGATATATAGTTCTTCAAGATTGATTTGTTAACTAATGGATGAATTTGATTTGGTGCATACAGGTATAGGAACAGAGATACTGAATGCATGGGCTTTTGATACCACTCAATTTGACAGTATCCTCCAGAAACTGAAAGTGGTAAGTTCTGCCTCTTATCTCTTTCATTGTATTAGTTTGATGTACTTTGTCCCATATCATGACTTTTAATTGAATATTCTTCATTGTATACTTTGGCAGCAAGCAGTTGAAATTAAGAAGGATGAAGGTACATTCATGGAAAATGAAATTTGACCTGATTTTGGGGTTTTTGTAATAATGCTAGTTACTTCACATGTGATTCCACTGCATTCAACAGATGATGAGACGGATAGAAATGAAGCTGCTGGACAACCCAGCCCTTCTAAGGACAAAAAAGTGGCAGTTGCCAAGGCTACCCGACCTCAAGGAAGGTCAGGCTTCCATGATAAATGCTGATTTTCTTTCTTCTACACCTATAAAATATATTATTTTGATTCAGCTGTGTATGACTTCTGATATCATATATCCAGGTATAAAAAGAGAGAAGGGAAGACTGTACGTGGATATTCTTCTCAGGATCTTGAAGGAATTCTTGTATGTATAGTTTGAATGCAGCTTTCCAGTTTCTGTTATCCTATAAAAAATATGTTGAGAGAGCGTATTGTTGCATCCATTTTATAGTCGGAACTGGAATGAGCATGTCATTTCTTTATTCGTTTTTGTTTTATTATAAGTTCCTGGAATTATCTCCTGTTCCTATAGTTGGAGATTGTATTAGTGAAAGCAGGTCCCTGCTGTTTGAGATTTAGTGCTATGTGCTGAATTGAGGGTCTTAAACCATAGATTTACTTGAGCTGAATCAAAGAGCTTACATCTACTTATCTAGGTGATTGTGTGATGTCATGAGTTAATGAATACTGTGCCTGTGGAATGGCTAGAAACAAGATACAAGTTGCTTGCAGATACCATAGTTTTTTTTAATGGAAACTGATAAACTAAAAGAAGACATGAAATATTGTATACATGTTGTTAGCACGAACCAACCTCCGCAACAACATAGCTCTAAGGTTTCTGATAAAATTGCCTTTTATGTAGTTTAGTAATAATCATTGATTACCAATCTCAGGTTCGTGTTTCAGAAAAAAATAATCTTGTTTAATGCTACAGTTATCTTATAAATGTTCAAACAAAATTTGCCTCAAGTTGAGTTCCATTTTAAGACAACATTTGAAATCTCATGTTAAAAACCCAGTTAATTGTTAGCTGATAATTGGCATTAACATGGAGCACCATGTGAAGTTCTCTATGGTCTGTGCTGAGATGCTTAAGTTTGTTATGAACCCAATTCCTTTTTTTTTTGGTAATATTTCAGATTGATTTTTATTGAAGAAGATAAGAAAGGAGAAATTTAGAGAGGGAGTAAAAGGTCGAGAGAGAAAGTTGGACTAATTTCTTTTACTTCCATTCCTTACTTTCCAACCCTAAATACATCTTGGGTCCCATAACACAAAATAACATAGAATAACTTCAAATATAAAATAACAAATAGCCCAACAAAGTGGGCGACCCAAGTCATAGATATAATTCATGTAGAGTCCATTTTGGTTGTCTTGACTCTTGACCCAATTTCCTATTTTCGAGCTCTACACTTCCTCTCCCCTTTCTTCCTCTTGATCCCCAACTCCCTAATCTTATTTCCTTTTCCATTCTCTTGGATCATGATAATGTTCTCTGAATCTCCTATCCAAAATCCTGCAGAAGTTTATTAGCCCGACCTGTCAGTGGTGGATTGAACTCTCTTTTGGTTCAGTTTGAATAGATTTGATTTTGACTTTGTAAAACCTTATCGAACTGTCATAAACTTAATGGCCTAAAGTCCTAAACCTATCATGGTGAATGTCACATGACTCACATCTGATGGTCTTTTCATTTATCTAGAATAGCTTTACCCTTCCTCACTAACATATTAAATGCAATTATTGGCTTAGGTGAACAAGTCTAAGGCTTCAGAGACTTGTCATGCTCCAGAAGTATCAGAGCACGACAAGTCAATTAAATCCAGTTTTCCAGATGAAGAAGGTAAAATTTTGATCCATTTGGTTTAAAATAGTGCTTAATATGCAGACCTTTCTAAATGTTGTTACTGTCTTCATACCATCTTCATGTGCCTTGGATGGGTTTGTTCCAATGAAACCTGATATGTGTAGCTTCCTTCTGTTTTAATGTAATTCTGGAAACATCATGTTGCTTACTGTTGTTAGATTAATTTCTTCAAAGGCCCTTCATGATTGTTCTTATATTTTTCATACGCGTTTCATATAGCAGTATTTTCTAGTTGTTTGTTTTTTATCTTTTGAAGTCCCCGACTTGGGTTTGATAGTAATATATGGACCCTGTATAATCTGGTATTTCTAATTAACTTTCTAAATTGGCTTGAACTAAAGCATATTTCCTTTCTTTTCTGAAGAGAAAATATAGTAAATCAAACTTACATATTGACGAAGTATATTGGCGGCATAGCCTTATTCTCTTCTAATGTTCAGTTTTTCAGCCTTGTTGAGCTTAAATTGCGGATAGTTTAACTCATCTTGAGCCGGAAGTCCAAGAGAAATTCAATTAATGTTGTGGATGATGTTTTATGTTGTTAAGTTGACTTCTAGCAAATACTCCCTTCGTCCCACCCAAGACGGTCCATTTCTTTTGGACACGGTTATTTAGGAGAAAGGTATAAAGTGATTAAAGTGATAAAAAGTAGGTAAGTCCTACAACTTGTGAAGAGATAATTATTTCCTAAACCTAAAAAGGAAAAAAGGTCATCTTGGGTGAGACAGCCCAAAAAGGAATATATGTCATCTTGGGTGGGACGGAGGGAGTACTACTTAGCAGTTAAAACTTGAATTACTTGTAGTTTTGAAATTGGATTTTCCCTATTAATGGTGTTTAAATTTAAATAATGTAAGTCAAGAAGCAATATCATTGGTAAGAAATCATTGGTAAGAAAGTAACAGGTTGTCAACCTTCTACTATTGTTTGGTGAAGAATTATATGCGAAAGGCATACAAGGATGTGAGCCGTAAATTTTTCTTGGGGCCCAATTTATTATAATTTTAAAATCAAAATTTAAAAATAATACTCTCTCTGTTCCATTTAAAGTGTCCCCTTTCTTTTGGGCACGGGTATTTAGGAGATACTTATAAAGTAGTTAAATTGATAAAAAGTGAGTAGGACCCATACTTTTTGAATAAATAATTACTTTCTAAAATGGAATGAGACATTTGTAATGGGACAATCCAAAAAGGAAAATGGGACATTTTAAATGGAACAGATTGAGTAATAATTTAAATAATAGTGTAATATTATTTGAATGGAGGTAATTGTTTATACTAAATATATTTCTTCTTCATTATATTTTAATATCTTACAAAAATAAAATAATAAGATTTACTTACAAATAACTAAACAATCAATCAATAATAGCTATAAAATTAAAATAATAAGAAAATTATAAGTGTTAATATTGTAAATGGTATTATCTTATAAAACTCAAATCTTGATTTTCTTATACCCATTACAAATCAACAATTGAATCTAAAATTAATTCACATATAAAACTTATTAGAATAAATTTAAATAGATATTACTAGTGACTATTATAATAAGTTTATCATAATCTTTTTAAAAAAATTGATTGATCATTAATTTACATATAAAACTTTATTATTTGTATATATCTTTTATCTTATCAATGTAAAACAAATTATAGAAGAAAAAAGACTACAAAGTAGAGAAATAAAAAGAAAATAAAGAGTACAAAATAGAGAAATAAAGAAAAACAAAAAAAGAAAAAGAAATGAAGGTGCGAAATGGAGAAAGGAAAAGGAGGAAACCGGAAAAGAAGGAAAAGAAAAGAAAAAAGGAAAAGGAGGAAAAAGAAAAGAAAGGAAAAGGAGGAAAACCGAAAAGGAGGAAAAAGAAAAGAAAGGAAAGGAAAACTGCAAAAAAATGTAGAGGAAGGATTTCGAACCCGCGACCTTGGTGAGAGGGGCGAGGTTCTTAACCAGTTGCACTACAACATATTTTAAAACTATAAACGGATATATAATACTAGTAGTTTTCTAAAAAAGCTGGGGGGCCCATGGGCCCCCCAGGCCCCAATGTAGCTCCGCCTCTGAGTGCATATCTCATCCTGTATAGACCTATTAATAATTTCCCAGACCTCATGTTATTATCTCTTATGTATCACATGGCAGGAAAAACTCAAGATGTTCCACCAGATTGGTGGGGCCACAAACTTGGGTTTGTCGTTGGAGGTATGCTTGGTGCCGAATCTCGGAGAAAGAAGTCCCTTGAAAGGACCATGTTCAATGAGGACGATCAAGAAAATCTGTACAACCTTGCTCAGGTATGCTCTTATGTTTGTATCTGATATTTCAGTAATATCTGAACTTCAAGGTTCTAGTGTTTGAACTGCTTAGCAACCCTGTAACTGTAAGCCAATTAAATGCTATCATATCTTATTATTGGATAAAAATATAGGGGCTGAACATGGGCCATGAGTCCATCTCCATTCTTTTGGAGTACAGAGTGATTGGGTAATTGTCCTATTCTTTTTTTCAGTATAAAACCTCAAACTAGTGAAGGAATTTGTACACTAGAAAATAGATATGTTTTCAGAAATCTGAAAATAGAATCTAAAATTACTTTTGCAAGTGTCCTTTCCCAGAGTATGAGTCTTAGACCTGGAAATATGCTTAAAATATAGTTCTATTATGTTATACAAAACATGCAAATATATATTTCTGCACTGGATTGTATTTAGAAATTGATATTAGATGTTCAAACAATTTCCCTTAAGAGGGGTGGTATGTTGATTTCATTGTTTATCCTCAATACACAACTAAATAATGAACTAACTTGTATCTGAAGCCACAAAATACTGCATGCATCAAACTAACTTGTATCTGAAGCCACACAATACTGCATGCATCAAACTAACTTGTATCTGAAGCCACACAACACTGCATGCATCATGGTAGGAATTAAATCTTTCCTTTTAGATGTTTAGGAAAGATGCAGATGCATCCAGAAGTTGATTAGAGATCCTAATACTTTGGGATGTTTATTTATTGTTACCATATTTATGTCATTAGAGTTTGAAAGATGTTTGGAAGCTGATTTCTTTGATAAGCCCTAGTTAGCTTTATTTAAATAAAGTAGTCTCAGTTGTAGGAGGGAGGTTACTTTATTGAGTGCTCAGCGTAGTTGCTTGGCAGACAGGCCTAATATGTGAATCAGCATTTATACTTGGGCAGAAGGATCCCTGGGAACTCATATGAGGTTTTCTTGTTATTTCATTATTATCAGCCGTCGCCTTTTACCTTCTTTTATAGGGAGTATTTATTTGCCTGTCGAGAGAGGACCTCAAAGTTGGATTATGCTTATGACTTTTTAAGGAGGCCATTAGTATTTGTCTATTGATTAGTTGATTTTTCACAAGTTTTTTCAAGATATGTGAATGCTGGGAATAAATTCTCTGGACCTGCATTTTTCAGGGCACAAAGACATCTGGAAAACAAGGGCTTGGTATTAGGGATCGTAAAAAGAAAATTGCAGGCTGCTACTTTGAAGGGAAAAAGACTACTTTCAGTGATAGTGATGGTGAGGGCTCCTCTGATTCACATACTTCAGTGAAAAGGAAACGCGGAAATTTGGAGGTGAATGCAGGTCCTGCACCCAAGCCAAAACTCAAGAAGCTGTGTAGGGAGCTTCTCGGACAGGTATCATCCCTGATATTCTGAAGCCTGATTTAGTCCTCATCTACATCTACTCTGCTGAATTGCTTCTTGGTGCAGGCACCTGGGGAGTCATTGAAGCTGAAGCAGCTCAAAGTACTTGTTGATCAACATTCACCTTCGACATTTTCCAACTTATCAAAAGAAGAGGCTCTTACACTTTTAATACAGAAGGTATTGACATTATCTCGAGAATTGTGATTCTCTTGGCTATTATAATGCTAAACTTTGTACTGGTGATTTATCTTTTAGTTCCTGTCGAGCAAGAATCACTTACTGGTTTCTCTTGCAGCTTGAAAACAGTGATAGGTTTTCGGTGAAGGGGAAGAAAGTCTTGCTTGTGAAAAGAACTTGATAAAATCTGTATGGAAGTTTACCTACCTATAACGATGTGTACATTGTTGCTTAGAGTAAATGATAAAAATATAGTTCTCAGCTATCAGATAGCAACAGTATATATCGATGAAGGTTAGGGGTTGCATAGTCTTGTGGGTTTTACTGTACGTCCACGAGTGGAGAGTTGATAAGAAGAGGATAAGCATCGTGTTAAAGAAATTTAAAGAGTTATTTCTGAGTAGCGGAGGTGCTTTAGATTTTAGATTTATTACCACAACAGTGTTGTAATTGTGTGAAACAATTTTTTGTAGGACGAGTGCCCATTTTTTATTTTATTAGAATGACGTTGTAAATTTGTAATATGTGCTCTCCTCACTGTCAAAACTTATTAGCTACATTTTCTGCTCTCTCGTTTCTCTCTTCTTCATCAAGAAAAACACAGATTTGCGCTGTGAACCAAAAGCCAGTTTCTCCAACTAGGGTCTTAATCATATGTAATTGGCTTGCACACTTTTCTTTCCTATAAACTTAGCCAATAAATCATATTCATAGAAGTAAAGGGCTTCTATTTCTGCTCTACGACCACTCTGAATCATTGCTGTTAGCTCTTCCTTCTACGTATCCTATATAGAAACATGGTTCTTGTACAAACAAGTGAGAGAAGAATAAACCCAATAACTAACACAATTACCTGCAAGATCTCCGAGGACTCCAAACTTTTGGCTATTTGATGATCTCGTGGCTTCAGTGGAATCAAAGATTCTTCTGGTGTTAGTTGCGAGATGTTGCCCTTCTGCAATCCGAGCCACTTGACATTGCAAGCTAACAAGAAATGAGTTGGTTTTCAGCTACAAGGATTACCAAAACGAGCCACAAAAGCACATTAAGAGCAAGTACCATATCGTTATGCCTCCAGCCCCATTGTTATACTTCCAAACTTGAAGGTGCATAATATTGGCAGTCCAGCTGGATTCCTAAATAATCAAAATACGGAATGGTGACAAATTTAATACATGCAGTAAATTATATGGCTATAGATGGGCACTCATACCAGTCAACAAGGGCTAGAATGGGTAGTTGAGGAAACTCTCGACTCATCCGATGCAGAAGAAATCTATTTGGCAATCACAACCTGACGACATAAGAATAACCTTCAATAGAATGACTTATGACGTTTATCTCAGCTTAAATATACCTGGTCTCGATGTCTGGAAATCCTTTGGCCGTGATGAGGATGCACGGGATTTGGTTGAATAAGCGATCTTCAGTTCACCTCTGGAATACAACAGCATGCTGTCCATATCTGTGTTTCAATAGCTTGTTGCAAGAGATGGACCAGAAAATAAATTTACGTACCTTCTCTACCACAATGATATATCTAGCATCGGTTTTCATGACCATTTTTTCTAGAAAATTTAGGTTCCCGGAGAAGGCATAACCAGACGATCCACGAACAGAACAGTCAATAACATCTCGGTTTGATTCCTTCACGACATATTAAATAAAACAGCATAAGGATTATTTGTGGAAAGTAGCAGTTTATCGACTCTACAATAATATTTGTAACCTTAACCATAACCATAACCATAACCATAACCATAACCTAAGCCAGATGTTACTACATGCCTGCAGCATAAGGCGCCCGGCAACAACTCCTCTGCTCGTAGCCATGACACCAAGGCTATAACGGCTGCACCTCAGCAACAACATCAAATCTTCATTGCATAAAAATGAGATAGAGCAGGAATTATTAAGCTTTTTGTGAGAGTTAACAACAATAGCAACTGAACAATCCTAAATCAAAGTTAATGTACTAGAATTTTGATCCAGCTACTAAGCAGAATTTTCAGCTACTCATTGTGTACAAATTTTCTCTAATAAGATACATTCAATCATCATTAGCAAAGAATTAGAAGAAAAAAATGGCGAAAAACGAAGAAAATGATGACCTTGGATACTCCGGTTCACCTGTAACTGAGGGGTAAAATATTGCGGCGAATCGCTTAGCAATTTATAAAACAATTCCCTCTGAGTTACTTTGTTCTCTTGACCCAAAATTTGATAAACACATTTCCATCACCTTCCACACTTGTGCATCCAAAAATGTTTTTAAATCAAACAACAAGACAATGTATTGTTAAACACGAAATCTTAGCAATTTAATAATACATCTGATTAATGAATAAGCAGTGTTTTCATTCATCAAAGACTTCGTAGAAAACGAATCCGAAAGAAGAATCCTCGTGTTTTCGGTCAGTAATCCTCGACTAGCTCTTCTATTGCTCATCTACCTGTTAATGTCTTCGCAATTTTACAACTAAAATTATAAATCGCGGCAAATTAGGACTTGATTTCTCTCTGAATCCTACTTGAATTTGTACTAACATTAGAGCTCCAGAAAACTTGGACTTAGCGAAAATTCAGGAAAAATCTATGAACCAGAGGTAGATCTGATACTGAGGGAGTTTAGGAATTGAGGTTTTTCAGGAAACTAAGATTGAAACTTCGATCCGAAGTCGAACCTGAAATTTGCATAAAAAATGTATGAAAAATTAAATTAGAAATCACAATTATAAATTCAATAACTACAGACACGAGACGCGAAAAACCTCAGAAGGTGGAAGGATATCGGCGTAGCAAATGTGTTGATCTGAAAAGAATATGGAGTTCTCTCACAGGTCTCCGATTGTCTGGATGCGCAGAAGGAAAACAGTTGTTGATGTTTAGCGGGCTATTTTTGAGTTTTTGAAAATAATGATATTTATATAACTTTGGGCTTGGGCTGAGATTTCATGGGCTTCTTGTATTTATAAATAGTCAGGATATCAACCCAGTCAAAAATTTCAATTCGTATATTTCCCATTAAAAGGCCTAATATCATAATGAAAAATTCAGAATATGTGTATGTGTGTTGGCCTAGTACTAGAGTGATTAATGTCCGAGGTCAATAGTCTCGTATTCGAGTCACCGTGATGCGGTATTTAAATTTCTATATTAAATTGATCAAAAGAAAAATAAATTCAGAATATATGAATTTGAAGAACTTAAGTGGATAAGATCTACAAGTAGGCTAGGGGAATGCAGTAGTGATCCTTGAAAATGCTTACCCAACACAACCATATTTTTATTGGGGTTGTGGGTTGGGTTAAGAGGAATATTTTATAAATTTAATCAATTACTCATAATATTTAACTAAATATTAACGAAAATCCAGTAAATAATATCAAGTGATGAAGTAAAATATGTCGAGCTACAAGAGAGATTGTAATTGTAAGACGGTTACAGTAGAAACTTTTCACACAATCTATAAATCATATTATTTATATATACATTAATTAATATTTTTTTTATCTATATACAATAATGCTTCTTTATGGTACTTTTTATATAATACAAAATAATGATCAACGGTCCAAATTGATTTCTATTTAACTTATGGAGAAATATTTTTATTTGACCGTCTTTACATATATAAATCATAAAATGATAATCTGTCCATATTAATTTTTATATACACGAGTTTTTAGATTTGAACTTATAGAGTGAAATGTTCAAACACCAAAATTGACGATATTTTCCCTTTCTAAGTTCCTAATAGATAGATATGATATCATCTAGCCACTAAAGAAAAAAAATAACAATAAAAATTCAATTGGATCTTTTGGAAATCCTACTCAATTGATAGTCGTAAGCATCATTTTTCCCCACTTCCGGATTTTGTGGTGCAGCAATTATATATTATCACGCATAATTACAAAAGATAATGTACGACAGATTTAATTTAAAAAATATTAGTGAAATTTGAATTTGTTACATTAGATACAAACGCATCCATTCTGTCACTAAACTATGATAAAATGGTTATTAATTTTTCTTTAGTTGCCTTGGGAGTTGGAGGACTTCTTGAGGACAGTCCCTGCAGTCTTCTTTTAATATTTATTCATTTAGCACTATTAAGATATATAGTTGTAACTTGTAAAAAGTGGATTATATTAATTGTGAAGTATTTAAACTCGATCATTACCTATTTATTATATTTTGTTCAATATACGTGAATGTATATTCTGGGATTCGGTAGATATGTACTTTTCTCCCGTAGTAGGAACTAGGAAGCCTACTTATTTAGTTATTTATACTCAACACGATACTTTTTTTAGATATATAATATTGCATTTATATATATATATAAATTGTTTTTTATGATGATAATGTTCCTATATAGCAGTAAATTTTTCTTATGATAAGCTTAGATGGTATGAAGGTCAATGATTCATAAATTAACTTTTAGTTAACTTAGGAGATTCTTTTTTTATTTCATCCTCCTTCTATATATAATCAGGGGCAGGGGTGGAGCCAGGCCCTCAAGGGTTGGTGGGGCAAAAAATTTAGAACAATTCAAATAATATAAATTAAAATTACATTATAAAAATATGCTTATAAATTACAATAGTTTAATAAGATTACTCTTATTTTGAAATAGACATAATATCAACTTATTAGCAATTGTATAAAAAAATCTCATCTCAATACAAATAACCAAACAATCATTGAACCAATGATCTTCATGATAAAAAATGCTTTTTCCACAATTATAGTAATGACATGTAAAACAAGTGCAAGTTTGATAAGCTTATACAACTAATAATGCATAGTATATATCTATTTTTGTCTTCATTAATTCTCTCGCAAGACTTTCCATCCCTTTCCAATTGAAAAAGTCTTCGCACAATCGTAAAATAAGTTTGAAGTTGGTTATCTAGAACCATTATATCTCAACGGAAGAAAAATCGATTGGATAAAAGTTTGCAAAAACAACAATTTCTCCTTATTAAACGTAACAAATGTGTTATTTGGCCTAAGACATTCTACGTCAAATAAACTCACTTGACAATTATGATTTTTAATCTAATATTCTATAAATTCATCACTGCTTGTTTATTAAATTATTTGACAATCTTCATAGCAAAAAAAAAAAGCTCTTTCTACTATTGCAATTGTCATAGATAAAACAAGTACAAGTTTAATAAGCTTATACATCAATAAATGTACGATATCTCATTTTATCTTCACTAATTAATCAATCAATCTTGATATAGCTTTATATATCTTTGCCCTATTTCTTTAAAATTTTGGTGGGGCAAATTAAATATTTTTATAATATTACATATAGATATAAATATATATAAGGTATAAAAATAAAAATTTGAGATGGGGCAATTGCCCCACCTCCCATATACGTGGCTCCGCCACTGATCAGGGGCAGAGACAGAAAAATTTATTGATGGAGGTTGATTTCATAAATTTCGAGTCCCAGATTTCGATAAGCTATTTTTATTATGGTTTGATTTGATAGTGTGAGTTTTTGCACACAGTTTACATAAAATACCAAAAATTCGACCGTTTATAAATATAATTTTATTTTTATTTTTAAAAAAATGAACGGTGGTGGCTTAAGCCCCCGACGCCCCTTACTAGGTAAGCCCCTATATACAGGGCCAGAGCCAAGCCCCCGGCTATCATCCGAGCATTTTTTTATGATTATTTTATTTAGGTTGTACTTTGTATTTTCTCCACTTTTTATATAGAGAAATGTAATTTCCACGTCCAATTTGTTCCTAAATATAGAATGTAATTTCACCGGCCAACCATTTTAAAAATCTTAGCTCGGCCCTGCTTGCATATAATAAATATTTATATATATTTGAATATTCACCAAAAACTTGTATTGAGGGGACCAAAGTATATATAATACAAAGAATAACACACAAAATAATGCAGGATAAAGTTAGAAATTTCCAGCGTAAATATTTGAATATTGAACGCCGACGTGACAAGGAGCTTTGGTAAAACACATACCACACGCGCAATGACCATCACATTCCCACTATTTCCTTGAGTGCTCCCCTATTCTATACATATCTCTATCCTATATCAATTCCTCTGTCTCCATATATATGCATATTTACGTGTACGTATAACCAAAATATATGTCATATTGTCCATTTGAGACGATCTAGTGGTAAAGTGGGTTTTTTGTAATTAAAATATCACATGTTCGAATTTCATTAACGCATTTATAGGTCTGAATCAATCGGACCTGATTTTTCAAGTGGTTTACTCGTCCTATATGATTTGCAGGCTATTGCGCAAGAATGTAGATTTACTCAATGTATATCGAAGATATTTGCTGTGGATATTCCATGAATTAAAAAACAAAATGCCATACTACTCCACTGTTTGTATTATATAATTTTCATTGTAAAATTAATTGGATGGTGCTCTTATTTATTCTATACATCTTAAATCGTATTCATTAATTTGCAAATGAGTATGACAATAATCTTATGTATGGTTGTCATTGCCAACTTAATTGCTCATATCTTTTATGCTGAGTCGTTTTTAAAGAATTCTTTTTTAAAGTATTCCTTTCGCTGAGTACCAAATCCAGGCTAGCTACAACTTATTGTACACAATATTTCGATGTCAGTTGTTTATTTTAATTAATTTTTATTCAAAAATAAGTACGTTTAATAATATGTATATATATTTGTGTTTTGGGGGACAAAATTAAGTTGAAAGAATTCCCAAAAAATATAGAAAACTTTTTTTGAAGGTTTTGAAATGTGCATATTCTTACCTGTGTCCCAAGCAAAACTACAGGAAGTCTTCTGCATAGAAGAAATTAGCTAGTCTTAATATTTTCCTGTACTGTAAAAACTGTTCGTAGTCTCGTTCTAAGATATTAAATTTATCAACTTTTTCCCATAAAGCAACTAGTATTCTATACCCTTCATTTAATAGATTTATATTTATGTACTGAATTTTTAATTTTTAATTGATATAGAACCTAAATAATCTGAAGTGAAAATTAATTATTGTCCCTTTAGTTTACAAAGTAGTGAAGTAATCAGTAATCAGCTTGTAACACCACTGAGTTAGATCTAATTTCATAAACGTTTTCTGTATAGCTGCATATTACGTATGCATATACTAAAACTTTTGCAGAAACATGGGGAAAAAGAAAATATTTTCTTTTCTTAACTTTTGCATAAAGAATGTGGGAAAAGAAGATTGGCGATTTGTCTAAACTTCTGCAGAAAAATGAGGAGGAATAAGAAGAATAATAAATGTGTCATTTTGGGTAAATTTTATTTCCAAGTAGAAACAGAACTATTATTCTCAAATTTTGATATCAAATATTTAAGGGTTAACTAACTGCATATTAAGGCACCATCTTAGGTCTAAATACTGTTTACAATATCACTTTCAACGTATATAGCAAAAATATAGCCAAACTTTCGTTTTGTTGCAATTCCAATCACACCCAAATTTTCCAATCACTGAAAATCTGACATGTCCTAATAAATTTATTAATCTGAGTAAACTTGAGGTCAGGGTAGAAGTGATGAAGTCGTTCCAAGATGATAAAATATAGTTGCTTGAGCCAATCTTTCAGTTACCAAATTACGAAACCCATATGTTTTGGCCAAGATGCGTGAAACCACATTCCAGCACACGCAGAAGCAATCTTTGAATCCAAAGTTGAAAAACAAAATAATCCCGACACATTTTTTGCGAGAAGAAGGGCTAGGCGAAATTTTCTTTTGAGTGTGGGGTGAAATTCGACACAGCTCCTTGGCTGTGAGTTTTTTAGGGCGATATATTCTGATTCTTAGGAATTGAAAGATGTCGAGCAGTGGCAACGGAAGCTCGTATATTTTCCGCGAGTGAACGTTTCGATTCCAATTTGAGATTTATTTTCTTAGGGTTGTTTCTAAAAGTTTCTTTATTTCTTTAAGGAAAAACAACGTCATTCTCCAGTTTGAGTTGCCACGTAAATGATAAAAAATTCACATAAAAAATAAAAATAGGCTGGTTAATTAATTGACACACTTATTTGCGATGACCGAAAAAATTGGACGTACGTGACCTGAATAAATAATTGAAAGGTTGGCAAAATTTTGGTGCACATTGAAAATGATGTTGTAAACCAAATTCGACTTAGGTGATACTTAGGGATTGATTATAAGGAGAACTTCTTTTAAATAAGAAATAAAAATTAATCACAACCCTTTATTTTATCTAATTTAATGATCCATAATTAGATTTCTGCATAAAGCCCAAAAAAGAAGTATTTTCGGTTGGTTTATTGTAAAAATGACGGAAATGGTATTATAGTAATTTATCCCAAGTCCTACCCCATACTAATTAACCCTTCTTTCCTGAAATTACGTTAGTGACAATCAATTTCCTTCTTCTTCTCTCTCTCTCTCTCTCTCTCTCTTACTCTTCCAAATCTGCGAAATCTCCATGAATATTCGAAGACAAATTTAATGGCTGAAAAATCTTGCATAAATTGCATCTCTACATATATCTAAATTATTTCACATAGACGCTTAGTTTTTTGTTGTGCAAACCCTTCTTATGCACGTGTTTAAATAACTATATGCATAAAGTAATAAACCTTATGTGATTTGTTTACCTTATTGTAATAACAATACATAATTACTACAAGCTATTAGTTTGTTTGCAAGTTTATGTAATATGTTTTTTTTGTTTTTACGTTTTATAAAATACGAAAGACATGTTATATGTTTGTGCATAAGAATTTTGTAAGTTTTGCAAGATATTCTGTTTTTATTATACAATTTTTCAATCAACATAGAAATTAATGTATTTGTGCATAATGATTGAAAAACTTATGCATGTATTTTAATAACTATATGTATAAAGTAATAAAACTCATGCATGTATATATGTTTGTTTTACTTATAAGTCGTCAGTGTTTTTTTTTTTGCATATCATTACAAAATTGTTCACCATCGTTCAACATAAATGCACAAAACAAAATGAACTTGATGGTGATAACATAAAAATGAAAAACTTAAAGATTGTGCACAATTGTTATGTTTTAATGCAAAAAAGATAAACAACAATCTGGTATTAATAATAATAATAAATAATTTTGTAAAACACTGCGCAATATTGAATTCATCATCGATACCTACAGCCAATCCAAGAAATATCATATTGTTAAAACTCAACTAACAATATAATCCGCCGACAATAATTCACTAACACTAAGTGACAACTATTTGTGCACAAATATCTTGTCATTATGCATTATGTGGAGAAACCAAATTGTGATGATTTAATATCTTAAGATGTTGAACGAAAAAATAATGAAACTGAATCAATACGAAAATAAGCGATACGAATGAATTATACAATAAAAAAATACCATGCATGCATAATTAAATAAAAAATAAAAATACTGCTATAAAATGAATTATACTTAAAAACACACAACTATGTAAAAACAGATGTTGGAAACCATTGAGAACAAAATAGATTACACATTGATGACGTAATTATTTGCAGAAATAATGAAACAATGAAACGCATAAACAAAATGAAGAAGAATAGAACAACAGAACTACACTAAGAGAGTGTTTGGCTGAGCTTATAAGCTCCCCAAAAACAGCTTATAAGCTATTTTTTAAGCTTTAAAAACAGCTTATAAGCTGTTTTTGGGAGCTTATAAGCTCAGCCAAACACCTCTAAGTCATCATTATGTTACCAAAGAGAAAGATACATTAAAGATATGCAAATAAAATAATACTATTATTATTAAAAAGAATCCCTAGAATCACTCTAATAATCAATTAAATTTTAACAACAAATTACAACAATAACCTTAATCAAATTAGCGGAAATAAATATACCTAAATATCTAACAAATAGTGACCTTTAGATTGTGGAAATCCAACACATTATATTAATTCTCATTTCTTGAAATATATAGGGTTCTCATTTAAATATATAGGGTTCTCATTTGATCCATCTCATATATATATATATATATATATATATATATATATATATATATATATGAGTGAGGTTCAAATAAGAACCAATTTTAACGTGAGAACTAAGAACTACGAAAACAAAATGAATATGCTATGAAAGTTAATGAATACTCATGAAAGTTAATGAATCCAAAATTGAATTTTCACCGAGGTTCGAATCCCATGAGGCGAAAATTCTATTTTTTATTCATTAACTTTCATGCAGTATTCATTTACTTTATAGCATATTCATTTCTCATGTTCTCACAATAAAATGGTTCTCACGTTAACCATTCTATATATATATATATATATATATATATATATATATATATATATATATATAACACTTATTGAAACTCGATATCTACTTCGATTGTAAATTTAAATGTCCATAATTGTTACAATGCTTGAAATCTAAGAATGAGTTGATAAGGTAAGAAAGAATTGAGTTTTATGAAATTAAACATCAATTGCTATGATAATTCTTTCATAATACAATCACAAACGATATCATTTGAGTTTAGATGGAATAATGCCACGTCAATACGTGCGGGCTTTCGAACAGCGGGCGGCCCTAGGCCCGCCCTAAATCAACGGTTCGGGCCGGACCGGCGATCAACGGCCTGAACCGGAACCGTGAGCTAGGGCTAGGGCGGGCTCGGTTCAAGAAAATCGGCCCGAACCGACGGTTAACCGCCGGTCCGAACCGCGAGCTTTGCATGGAACCGCCGGTCCCGTTATAGCCGTTGGAACCGGCGGGCCTAGGGTCGAACGGTGAACGGTCATGGTCCGAGGCGAACCGAATCAAGGAGCTTTAGAGCCGTTGGGCCGGCGGTCGGCCCTAAACCGCGGTTCCAACGGCTAAAAACGGCTAAACGGCTAATATTCTAATTTCACCCCAAAATCACTCCTATAAATATATCCATCATCCTAACTCTATCCTCACTTCAATCTCTCATTTCTCAACCTTAATTCACTCATTTACATCTAATTTTCAAGCTTTCAAGCTCTCATTCTCACTCTCAAACTCAATCTCTCAAGTTCTCAAGCTCTCTCAATCTCTCATTCTTATTCTAAACTCTCAAACTTTCTCACTTCATCAATCATCATGTCTTTCTTTAAACGATTAAACAAGGGAAAGGGAAGGCCGCCGATGAAGGAGCTCCAGTGAGGAGGAAACATTCCAACTCAACGTTCACGAAGGGCCTTAGCGGCGGAGGAAATCTCAAGGCAAGTTGCGAAGGTTCTGGCGAAGAAGATGCTCGATTTTATGAAATGGTGCATCGAATGGAAAGAAGTCCCAATTTCGGTGGCGTGAGCTCGAACGACCAAGGCGACGATGAAGAAGGCAACGAAGAAGGCGACGAAGAATATGACGACTTTGACCAAGATCGCCACAACCACCAAAATCAAAGGAACTTAAGTCCGACGTTTTGTGAAGCACTTTAGATGCGTAAATTTTACGTTTCTTACAAATTAGTTTCACAATTTTAATTTCATGTTCATAGTTCTTACAATATCTTGTTATATTTTCTTTAGAAAAGTGGAAGTGCTAGGCGAAGCACCTCTTCCCGACGGTCGAAAGAGATCGTTGCTTATTGCAACTATTGCACGAAAACCTACAAATGGATCGAGAAAGGAGGTTACGGAGCGCTCAATAGGCACATGGAGGTTCTCATCCTCATGAGTATGGAATATCAACGAACCAAGCTCAAATTAAAACCCTTCTCAATATTCTACAACGGGTGCGTCCACTTTATTTAAATTTGATAAGGAAAATATGAAGATGCGATGACTAGATATTGTGCTATGGAAAACTCCCTTTAATTATGCCGATAGAGTTACGTATGAAGAATGTTATAAAGAGGACTTGGTCCTAATGCATGCAAAGTTAGTAGAAGTATTATGCTTAAGAAGATTAGGAGACAATGCATGGAAAAAACATGATTTAAAGAAATATTTGGTTCGTTTAGGTCATAAAGTTTCTATTTGTGCCGACGTTTGGACGGATGCTTATAATAAGAATTCTTATATGGGTATTACTTGTCATTGGATTGATTCGAAATGGGTTATGCAAAACGTTTAATTGCTTTTAGAGAGTTTGAAGAGCCTCATAATGCTTTAGGTATTGCTAATATTATAATTGGTGTGTTAAATGAGTATTCTTTGATTAATAAAATTTTTCCGTTGGTTTTGATAATGCTTGACAAACACCGCTAGTATTCCTCAACTTATTGAAGCATGCACCTTCTTTGAAGGAAAATACTTTCATTCTAGATGCATTTGTCATATTTTAAATCTATGTGTTCAAGATGCACTTAGTATTTTCAAGAATCCGTTAGTCCTATTAGAGATGCTATCAAATGTTTGCATGCTTCAAAACTTATGGGAAGAAATGGCAAAAATATTGTCGTATAAAAATATTGCTTATACATGTTTCAAATTGGATGTTTCTCATCGTTGGAATTCTACTTATGAAATGCTTAATAGTACTATTTCATATAAGGGTCATTTATGTGATTTTTAGAAAAGAGTTTACATCTATTCAATTACATCTTAATGAGTCTCATTGGGATGCTTGCATGGATTTATATCGATTGTTAAAGGTATTTCATGGTGCAACGAAACAATTATCGGGAGTTTATTATTGCACTTCCGTTATGGTTTTAGAACATTGCATGCATATTGCCATGTCTTTTCGTAGTTGTTTTAGTAAACCATCTTTATGTGGTGTAATTTATTTTATGGTTCAAAAGTGGCTAAAATATTTTAGGGAGATACCTACAATTTTTGCTTGCTAAGTGTTTAGATCCTAAATGGAAATATGATGGTACTTGTCAAATGCTTAATGTTTATTATGATGCTTTTAGGCAAATGGATTTTCAAGGTGCTAGTATAGAAGGAGAATTAGTTTATTTTGATCTCCGGATGTAGATCAAATCAAATATAATCTTGAAAAGAATTTAAGAAGTCTTTTCAAGAATATAGGTCGAAATATGGTAGTGATGATGATATTCAAACTCCACCTCCTTCTTCTATGATGTCTTCAATTAATTTTCCTTTTGATATGAATGAGTTTGATCCTTTGGTGCAACAAATGACTTGATGTACCAAAATAGAACATTCGAAAGGCCTGAGGACAAGGTAATAGTGAATTAGATATATATTTGCAAACTCCTTTTGTCTTTGGTGTTGAAGATAGCGGTCCTTCGATCGATGTCTTGAAGTGGTGGTCGAAGAAGAGTACCCAATCCTCTCAATCATGGCAAAGGAGTTATTTGCCGTCCGGCATCCACCGTATCCGTTGAACAAGCATTTAGCATTGGAGGACTAATGCTTGATCAAAGAAGAAGCAACATGAAGCCGTGAACATTGAAGCTACAATGTTGCTCGATGATTGGTGTAGGGCCGACCTTAGAGCTCAAGAACCACAATGGGAAGATGGTAACGAGGCGAAGATGAGGCCTTCACCGAAACGGATCGATCGGAATCGGTGCGGAGGCGGAGTAGAGCATTTAGAAATTAAAAGAACTACATGGACTTTGATTCTCTATGATTATGAGGATATGTAGGCAACTCAATTTTAGAAATTAAATTGAGCTCAAGTCCTTTATTATTATTATTTTTCATCCCTATGTAAAAGTCATAAATGGATTTATGTAATTTTACTCATCATTTATTAAAAATGCAAAGTGTTGACACATATTTTATATTTATACGTATTTTAACAAATGCAAAGTATTTACAAGTTCAAACATAAAAAAATCACTTACAAATTTAAAATATTTACAAGTTTAGTAGTTTACAAATTTTACAACTTTAAAAATATTTACAAGTTTATTAAGCTTTAGACTTAAAAGTTAAAAGTTAAAACTTAAAAGTTTGTTAAAATCTTGGACTTTGATACTTGTTGCATATTTGATTGAATTTTCAGAAAAATTGAGATAGAATTGGAGATTTTACCCTTCATAAGAGTTGAAGTATATCGCGATACGAGTTCGTGAGCGCAAACGGATCGAAAATCGGAGCTCGGACGAGAGAACGGATCGATACAAAATCGCTGCGAACAGGCCGAACCGCCGGGCTCGGCCTAAACCGGCGGTTCGAGCCTGAACCGGGACCGCCGGGCTCAGGCCCGGCCCTAAACCGCCGACTAGTTTGTAGGGCGGGCTAGGGCGTCACATTTGGAACCGCCGGACCGCGGGCCCGGCCCTAAACCGCGGTTCCGGCCCTAAAACATGTCGAGCATAGCTGCAAATTTTAACTAAACAGACCTCGAGCCTAATTTTTGTGCAGAAGTTCAGCTACAAACTACAGAACTTTAATTAGAATGAAATTCATTAATTATGACATAGGAAAAATGTAAAAGAAGAAAATATGTAAAAGATCTTAAAGTCCTCAAGTCTATTCCCGGCCTACATATATAGTTATCCTCTACATAGTATTAATTGGTGGGCTTATTAGGAATAATAGTACTTAAATTAAATATCAAACATTAGAGTGGCCAGACTCTCGAAGGGCCTTCGATCTTCCATTCTATAATATTTGCGATATATTCAATATAATATATTCATGTGTGTGTGTGTGTGTCAGAAGTATAAGATATAAAGTAGTAAAGCCAAAAATGAAGAATTTTGCATAAGTGAGCAATTACTAGGCATCGGAAAACGAAAGATTGTTCGATAACCTATTCGAACATTATTACCATATATATGTCAACTATCAGGCATCTATCCATGTACAAATATATAAGCTACATTCGGAATATAAAAATAAAAGATGAGATAAAATTGAGTAGAAAAATCTTGTGGGATATTTATTGGTGGGGGGTAGTAGAAGCCAAATCGGAAGGAACAATAAGTAAATGAATAATTAGGCATGGGAAATGGGAGGACGGGGGAATGGTCCCAAAAAAGCCCATTCTCCTACTAGCCCTAAACTACACTTTAATGCGCAAGTTGCATTCCGGGGATCAATTTTTCAAGGGTCCTATAATCCCAAGTCACGCACCCTTTGAATATCTTGCGTTGAAATTTAAACTCCTATAGCTCTACACCCTCACTACTAAAATGGATTTATCTATCTATGGCTGCTACTTCGCAACAACGGCGAGAAAAAAAACAGCTGTCGATTTGGCGGTATTACATTCTACACCCGATAAAGTAATATAATATGTATATGACATCCCATTTACGGTGTGGTTTGACACCGAAATCAAATCAAATCCCGAAAGAACAGTTTAATGATTTTATGAAACCAAACTAAACTGAATTACGGTGTCTTCAACCATATATCTATAAAACTCACTTTTTTCAAATTGCGAAAAACAGTTTGGTGATTTTATGAAACCAAACCATATGTATCTATAAAACCCAATTTTTTATTATCACATCTTCTTTCTATTTTTTTCTCCAACCATATACTTATAAAATTTTTATATAGGTCCCATTAATATATATATATATATATATATATATAATAGTTATATCTATATATATATATGTATATATAAACAAAGGAAAATATAGATATAAAGAAAAAGTAATTAAAAAGAAAAAAAGAAAGAAGCCAACTTCTTTGTTAAGAAGTTGGTTTCTTGTTTTCAACTTTTATCAACTTTTTCCAATGGTATAAAAGTTAGATTCCAACTTTTTTAAACCCAAAAAAAGTTGAAAAAGGTTACAATTAGAGGTAACCTTAATATCAAAATTGAGCCAAATTAAATATTATTGATATAGTTGGTGTAGTTTTGGTTCGTGGTTTGCAATTTTTTTATACATTTTGCTCTATAATAAAAAATCAAATATGCATGAATTTTCTTTTCATCACATGGTTTTTAAACTTATAGTCTATGAGCTCGAATCCTGATATCTATAAATTAATAAAATAAAAAGATATATATACATATATAACGTACATATTAAGTTTTATTTTTAAACATCTTCTATCAAATGTTCAATACTCTAAACTTATATGCTATAAAAAATAACAATAATAATTTTTTTTAACCAGAATTATATATATTAAGGTTTACAGTTTGGTTTGCTTTGATTTTGTATGTTTTGAAACACCAAACTGAATAAATCATAATTTGATAACCATGTAACTATATCATATTTTTAAATCGTAAATCAAATTAAACCGTACAAATACAGTTTGACTTGATTCGATTTACGATTTAAACTGTACTTTAAACAGACCCTACATAAGACTGTCCGCAGGGAAAGAAACAACGTTAACTAATTGAAGAAAATTAAGGGTTTCTACGCTTCCGGCTTCTATAATTACATTTTCTAAGAGTCACAGGAAAGGTTTTATATAGGAGTCTATTTTTAATTTAATAGTATATTGGCATTTAGTGCATCAGTATGTATGATTACTGAGATTGTGTTATTACTATTTTTTTTTTGGTATCATGGGGAACCCGCAATCGCTACCTTATGTGCGCACTAGGTAAATCACACGTTCATGTGCAATAGCCTGCAAACTACTAGGGGTGTGCATCGGTCGGTCGGTTCGACCGACCGATCGAAATTTTCAAAACTGAAAACCGAACTGAACAATTTTTTTTGAACCGAACCGAAGAGATTTATAATTTCGGACCGACCGAAAACCGAACCGAAAAAATCGATCGGTTTTGGTCGGACCGAAAAACCGATCGAAATATAAATTATATATATATATTTTTCTAAATAAACATATTTTTATCCTAATTATTTAATTAAAATATTAATTAATTATTATATAAAATATATAAATATATAAAAATAATAGTTTCGGTTCGGTTCGGTTACCGACCGAACCTAAAACGTAAAATCGAAAACCGAACCGAAAACCGATTTTAATTAAAATTTTGAACCGAACCGAAAACCGACTTCCTTAAAAACCGAACCGAACCGACCGAAACCGATCGGTTCGGTCGATTTTTTCGGTTCGGTTCGGTCCATGCACACCCCTACAAACTACACATGATATGTAAATCACACTTGGAAACCAGGTGTGACAGACTCAAACTCATAGAGACGTTTGGTGGGGTTCGAACTTGTGACCTCTCGGTCACAGGAACCCACCTCTTAACCCTAATATTTTTATATTTTAACGTAGTGGATCGTTGTTTAATAATTGTTCGGTTATCCAATATACGACATGTGGGTGTCCTATTAATATATTAATTATATTGCTTACAAAATAAGATAAACGACTAGTTGAATTACTTTATTCTTTGACCGATTTACTTGATTACTGATGCAGCGTGCGTACGTGGAACAGGAAGAACAAGATCAAAACTCGTTGATTCAAAGGAATGCCGAGAATTGATCTCTGATGCAGCGTGAGTGCGTGAAACAGGAAGAACAAGATCAAAACTCGTTGATTCAAAGGAATACCGAGAATTGACGATAAGAGATAAATCTCGATTTCATAAAAATGTCAAAAGCTGCCAACGAAATGAAGCAAACGGAAATTAAATACTAACCCTAATATCCGAAAATACAAGAAATACCAAAAGGCCCAAAACAAAAATCCGAAATTGCAAAATAACCCAAAAAAAAAAAATACTAAAACTGAGAATTCGGACCTCTAAACAATGGAATTTGGCCGAAATCCGCCATCAATCATTGCAAAACAATGAGTATTTTTCAGAACGTCGATTCCACCCTAAAAATACTAGGTTTTCTTCGAAATCTGAAACTTTCCAGAATTGCGGCAATTCTTCGGATGATCCGCGCGTTTCATAAAATTATCTGCAACTTGCGCCGCATCAATAACGAAATTGACAAATTAAAACCTAAGGGATGCAGAAAAGAACCCGATGAGTGGTCAAAGTTCGAGTTTCAGATTCCAGATAAAATATTTTCGACACTTAAATCACTAATCCAATAACTGAAAACAAACAAGAAAATAAATATGAGTAAAAGTTCACAAAATTATGTCTAAGTAAAACTGCACTCGATCGTGATTCGTGACCATGAATGAGGATAATTCAGCTGTTTGTTACCGTGAATTTCAGATCAATATATAGGAATTTTGAGTTGTTGCATCTCATAAACTAAAATTAGTGTCAGATTAACGGGCAAAATATTATTCTATTTTATTCAATGAATTGAAAAAAGGATTCTTTTAATTTGGTGTCAGATTAACGGGCTAGCCTAATTATGTAATTTTATTTTATGTGCAATTTCGGAAAAAATTATGTTTAAGGCCAAAATTGATATGTACGACCAAGAAGCAGTATGTAGGATCTAGGAATCCATTCACGGGTAAATCGAACACTTCGAAATATATTTTATTTTTGGAGTTAGAACGGATAGGCCTTGTAGCCTTTTCACGTTAGGCACTCTGCATTATTTATTATATTAAACAAATGTAGATAGCACTATTACATTACCAAAAAATAAGTCCATTGCAAAGCCAGCTAATTAATAATTCACCGTACAATTCTCTAAGTGTTATGAGCCAAATATCAAAATCTGCATTAACTTGCTAAGACCAAATGTTTCCAGCGAAAAAGGGCAAATTAATTAAACTATTACAAGACTCGAATAATGCATTATAGTGATATGACTAAAAATACACGTATGTATAGTTAATTGAGTCAATAAATGCCTATCAGTTGAATGTTCATTGCATAATTAACGAATATAAAAATAATACTCTCTCCATCTCATCCAAGACGACTCATTTCTTTTAGGCATGATTATTTAGGATAAGAGTATAAATTGCTTAAAGTGATAAAAAGTATGCAGGTCCCATAACTTTTGAAGAGATAATTATTTTTTAAAAATGAAACATGTCATCTTGGATGTAACAACCCAAAAAAGAATACATGTCATATTGGATGGGACAGAGTGGTTAATTCTTAGTTACTTATACAAATTCAAATAAATTGAAATGATGTAAAATGGTTATAAGTTACTCATCTTGAGGGTAAACCTAGTGATATATAGTATATGAGTTTGTGATTAAAAATCACGGCTTCAAATTCATTACGTCTATGGCAAGCTCCTCATACTGGATAAATATATATATATATATATATATAGGAGATGGATCAGGTAGGAATGGATAATTTGATAGGAAATAAGAATGAATCTGGGCCTTTGATTTGCTATATCAATGGTTGAGATTTAATTTTCGGGTGTGCTACAGTTTTGTGTTTTGTGTGCTACACGGATTATTGTGCAACACTATAACTCTTCTTGTGCTACGCTTCAATGGAAGATGTGCTAAACTAATATATTTAGCATATGTGCTACGAATGGATGAAATATGTGCTAAACTAACATGTGCAATATATAATTCTGATTGTGCTACACAAATATGAAAGATGTGTTACTATTTTTATTTTCGTACATTAATGAGCTTTCTCACCATAACCAACCCCTATATATATATATGAGGTTAACGTGAGAACTATTTTTATCGGGACAACGTGATGATAAAAAAATGATGAATTTACTGTGAAAGTTGATGAATCTATCGGGAAAGTTACGGAATCCAAAGAAATGAATTTTCGTCACTTATGGAATTCGAACCTAGACAAAAATTCTGAATGTTATGGATTCAGTAACTTTTCTGACGGATTTATCAATTTTCATAATATATGCATTTGATTCTCACGTTCGCATTTAACAATGGTTCTTATTTGAACCTATTATATATATGTAGGAAGAAAATAGAAACCATGTTTATTCTAGTAACTAGAAAGCAACAAAATAGAATGAAACAAAAAATATCCTGCTATGTGTAAAAAACATAAGAAATAGAGAAAATACGATTTTATACGTGAAAAAGCATAATACTGAGAAAACTAACTTATGTGTAAGAAAGCGCATCAAATTTGAAAAATCAATCTTGACCATTCATCAATCAAGATCAATGGATCAATTTGATTTCTAGTTACAAGAATAAGGATGGCTTCTAGTAGATCTCATCCTTATATAATCAATAGTATTTTGTTATTAGGTAGTATGTAGTATCAAATATATACCACATATTGTTGCCATGTGGGCATACTAGAAAATTGACAAGTGGCAACCATTTTTTTTTTTTTTTAATTATACGCAGGGGCAAATGGGGCAAAATGGTGAATTTCTTCTTCTTCTTTTCATTTTCGATCTTTAATTCTCCAATTCCTTCTTCGTTTCGTCTACCTCTTGAAAAAATTCTTCAGCGAGATACCTTAGTGTGGTGGACAACAGCGACAGTGGAGGCGATCTATTCATGGTGGCTGATGACGTGAGTTTTCACCTGAATTTGAGAAAAATGACAAGGGAATTGTGATAGAAGATTGAGAGATCGAAAGAGAGAGAGTGACTATGAAGGTGGTTTACGACGAAGTTTGCCGATAATTGGAGAAAGAGGCAACGTGGCGCAAAGCAGGATGGGAGAGAGTTTTGTTGTCGAGATTGAGACCCTATGTAGAACAGAAACATGCTAACTACAAAACAAAAACATGCACATTTGCAAACAGAAACATACAAACTACAAAAATGAAACATGCATTGAAAAATCAAAACATGCCGAAACATGCATACTACAAAACAAAACCTACATACTTTAAAATAGAAACTTGCATGCCTCTTGTTCTCGCTTATCTCTTTTTCTCTCTTCTTCAATTAGCACAAACACTTTTCTTGTTGATCATTTGTTTGTTTTTTCGAATTATGAAGCTAGAAGGAAGCGATCTAAACGAGAGAAGAAAGTCTGGACCAATCAATCTTACATATTTGTGTTCAATATTATACATGTTTGTGTTTAATATTATACATATTTGTGTTCAATCATATGTATATTTTTGTTTAATAATATCCATGTTTTTCTTTATCACATAACAAATTAAATTATGAGATTACTCTTATTTCAGTCAATTCAACGCCCATCAACTTAAAATTTTAAAGAATTTTTACTATACGATCATGAAATGAATGGATGAAGTATGTCGCGTACATTTTTCCAAACCAAATGCGGAGTAATAAACAAATAAAGAAAAACAATATGTAATACTAACGTGTTCATGACAGAAGCAAAAAGTTAATATCATATTCGTTAAATGACGAAACATGACCTTTCCAATATTCTATTTAACTTTTTTCAACAACTTTCTAGTCCAACTTTTCTTTTTCTTTTAAATCCTAGTCACCAATGAGAACTAATCAAACCGGCAGTGAGCGGTGAAAGCGTGTGGTATACTACATTTACAGTCTTCCCATTTGTGCCTTTGACATTTACCAAAAGTCAACCCGGCTTAATCTAAAAATTGTAAGAAATAAATAAAAATAATTAAATATCCTCAACTTGGCAGCTGTGGCTTCATCACCACTCACTACTATATATAAGCATCTCATTTCGCAGCTCTTTCACCACTTAATTTCCTTTTCGTTAAATAAAAGGATATATATATGTCACAAAGTCAAACAGCGGCTACGCTCTCTTATATCCTTCTCTTCTCGCCGCGAATACATCTAATCTATTATTCAAGAAAACATATATATTGATCAGTTATGTCCGAATTGGTAGCTGACATGGAGGACTGGAGTTTGCAGGCCATAGTCCGAGGATCAAGCGGCGAGTTTGGCAAGATCGTGGCCATGGACACGGACGGTCCGGATTCATTCCTGCAGGCCTTGGCCTCTGATCATCATCACCACCAATTCGATCAAGATCTTCGCACCAGTTTTCCTGATATCTTCGAGGCTTCCTCCGGCGATGAACTGGAAGAGCTTTACAAGCCGTTTTACCAGGCTTCGACAACGCATTCTCTACCCGTTCAGACTATTGTTGAATTTAAAGAACTAAATGTCGCCGAGGATAAGCCCTCTCACGATCAATCCGATCAGTCATCAGTCACCAGTCCAGTTGCTAACGTCACCGCCGTTTACACGCCCAAATACAAGAAAAGGTTGGTATATCTTAATTACCCCTTTCCTTACAACCCATTTTTTGAATATGTAAGTCTTAATTTGTTGTTTGATTTTTCAGGAAGAATCAGCATAAGAGAGTTGTGATTCAGGTTTCAGCTGAGGGGCTTTTTTCTGACATGTGGGCTTGGCGCAAATACGGCCAAAAACCTATCAAGGGATCACCCTATCCAAGGTTCTACTCTCTCTATCTCATCACTTACAAAAGCAAAAAACACGCACAACACACAGCGAACATGGTCGCATAGTCTTTTTTTTTGTGAGTTGGGATTAGGATTGGGATTCGTACTCTGGTCAATCTCTTCTTACACAAGAGAGGAAATACCACTGAGTTCGTGGCATAGTCGCATGATTCACTAACATGAAAAAATTGTGTGAACAGGAGCTATTACAGATGTAGCACCTCAAAGGGGTGTTTGGCAAGAAAACAAATGGAGCAAAGCTGTACGGATCCAGGGATGTTCATTATCACCTACACCGCGGAGCACAGCCACAGCCAACCTACGCGGCGGAATTCCTTAGCCGGCACGGTCAGGCAGAAGTTCCCCTCTCCCAAGCAAGAGAAAACAACCGAAAAATCGCAGCAGCAGAAACCTGAAATAATGGATATTAAACCGAGAATGAAAGAAGAGGAGGAGGTGAAGCCCTCCGACGAGTTCGTTGTATCCGATTTTGTTTTCAACGAGGATTTCTTTACGGGGCTAGAAGAATTTGATGAGTTCGCGCAGCCATTTCCTGTAAGGCCTTGTAGCTGGGTTTAGGACATACTTGGCTTCTTATGAAGTTTTGCTTTTGTCCAAGATTAATTAGTTTCACATTAATATGTAGGCATATATACTGTGTATGTTACGGTTTCAGTGTAAGAGAAGGGAGTACAGAGAAAACCGTATTAAATACTTAATCTATATTATGCATCATTGAACCTTAGGCTACTGCTACTTTTGCGTATTCTGAGTTACTAATTTTAGCTATGCATTTATACGTAGTGTTATTGTGTTAAGCGTAATGTTTTGGTTTATTTTCTCATATCTGATTGATCAAGCAGAGATACATTTTATTTTTCTGGAACTGGGGTTTGGGTTCGTGCCCTTTCTAATTTATTCCTAATAAGGTGATGGAATATGACTAAATCATAATACTTGTAGAGTTCTGGAAGCGGGAATAAATTGTTAAACAATTGTATTTGGCGTGATTTCCAAATATTCCTGATTGTCATATTTTGTAATAAACAAAAATATTATACGTACTGTTATTTCGTTAAGGAGTATATACCAACTTTTTGGTTTTATTTTTGGGTTCGTACCCTTTTCTTTCTTCCTGATAAAGAGAATGAATACGGCTAATTTATAATACTTGGTAAGGAGAGTTGTTAAATAGTTGCATTTGGCGTGATTTACATATTTGCTTTTTTATTGTTTTTTCTTATATAATAATATATATTTTTTGAAGAGAGCCTCCGGAAAATAGGCGTGGATCGAGCAAGAAAACGGCGGCCTATGGGCTACAACGCAACGGTGTCATGGAGCAGAATTTCCAACTTTTAATTGAGTAAATATATTTTTGTGCACATATATAACAGAAGAATAAATAATTATATACAAGCACGCAGACAAAACACAAAACAAACACGTTCTACTGCGTGTCTTAGTGTTGGCTCCAGTTGAGGAATCGGAATCGTGAGTTGTATTATTCAAGGACGAGAAATATGGGGAAAATTGCGGCAGAGATAATATGCAACTCGTATTCCTTCAACAGACGCCGTAATTTTTAACCAAACCATATTGAAATATGTGACACGTCCTAAAATAATTTTAACAACCCTTACGACTTTGCTGTGCAAATAACTAACTAGCGATAGATATTAATAATTGGTGCCAATCTAATATGCCTAAATTAAGTACCCATTTCTTTATTGTATGCTTCAGTTCTTAATTTCCAAAATTTGGACCAAACACGATCCATTAGCATGAAGTTGCAAATATGAACGGCGTTGTGATTTGTTTTGGGCAACAAAAGCTGCCGCAGCTCCTACAAAAGCCGCGTTCATATACGTGGTTGACTCCAACTGCGAGTAATCCGATCTCCATTCAGTGAATTGATGGTTTGAGTTAGGCCCTCCAAAATTTGCACCAGTATGAGTGTTGGGATTATGTTCAGACGACGAATACCACGTCAAGAACCCGTCGTTGCAGCCGACCTAGGCCGGACTAGTTTGGGTCGAGGGGATCAATGCGCCTCGATGGTGCAACCGGGTCGTAAATTTGCTGCCGAAGCTAACCACGTACACTCAAGGGATTTTTGCCAAGGATGTACCTGTACCACCACGGAACTCTATTTCATATCATGTTTCAGGTTACCATATTAACACTATTTTGGTTAATTGTCAAACTAATGCATGAACCTTTATCCATTTTGCAATTTTAACAATATTTTGAAATATTGTAAATTTGTAATAATGTCATCACTTTTAAATTTGTTACAAAATTAACAATCCCAAAAAATTTCACTGGGAAGTTGATGCGTTGATCGTAATAATAATCAAATAAAAAATAATGAGGTCGTGTAGCCACACTTGATTTGGAGACAACGAGTCGAGTGAGGTGTGTCACGTCAACTTTCATTGACCAGAAAAATCAGGGGTGTTAATTTTACAATAAACTAAAATTAAGGTGATGACATAATTGCAATAAAAATCGGGTTAATAAGTTGCAAATAAGTGAAATTTCATGTATTTATTGGTAGTTAATTCATATCCCCGAGTTAACGATAAGTTTATCACTTGTGGATGATATGAGTTTTAATAAAATCGTTAGTGGACGTTATTTGAGTGGATAAATGGTCCCACCATGTGTTAGATTATGAGTGGTATGAATGATTTTTTGATAAATAATGAATGATTGTGAGATTGTATAATAAGAAGTAGTGTCTTAAAAAAGTAATATACTTTTCATGAATATCGAATAAAATAATTATAATACACTTATCATTGACGAAAAAGTATTAGTTAATCTAAGAAAACACGTCACTATATATGCGTCAGTGCCGCCACTAGTAAAGTCCAATATCTTAAATTGAAATTTTGACAGCTAGTTAATTATATCTTACATGAAACAAATGGCTGCTGAATTGGCCTCCGTTTCATCAAGATGAAACTATATATATTTGTCTCTTTAAGATGATTTAGTGGTAAAGTGGATTTATGTGGTCAAAAGATTAAATGTTCGAACTCCATTAACGTCTTTATAAGTATGAGTCTGTCATACTTGATTTTTCAAATGTGGTTACATGTCTTATGTGGTTTGCAAGCTATTGCACATGAACGTGAGGTTTACCCTCTAAATATGATTTATCTGTCCTGTGTGGTTTGCAGACTATTGTATAGAAACGTAGGATTCACCCAATGCACACCGTAAATAACAACTATGGATTCTTCATGAATTCAAAAATAATAATAAAAAACATATATTTGGAGTATGCTAGTTAAGGGACCAAACTGGAGCAAAAAACGCACACCAAAATATAAATAGCCAGGCCCATTTTGCCGCATGCTTTTTTCCAGATTATTAAAGAAATCGTGCAAATATAGGAACCAAAATATACTCCTTAACTAAATAAAAATGTCACTAGGACCTCTAGCTAGATAGACCACACCCCATTTTAGCTATATACTATTATGTTATCAAAATTAATATCAGCATAATGTTGTGTAAATAACAGGTGATTTTGCAAAAGCTTTGATCATGGAGGGAGAAACTTGACAGATCCACATTGAACCCCATCGACGCCAGCTTCAATTAGAATCTTGGAGTAGACAACAAAAGCTATTGAAAAACTAGTAACATATTGTAGGTTGCTGCTGTCTCTGAAGTAGAGCAGCCCTCCTGCAAATCAAATTATTTCTCAAGCTTGTTAATTTTAAGCTAATTCACCTCATGTTGCATAAAAGAGCTAAAATAGGATGTACCCATTTTGATATTACAAAGACCAATTTTACCCACCCTTATAAAAATATATAAAAAATGCTCACTCTCATGAAATTTTCCTTCAATGCGTGAAATAGACATGTTCGTGCATTAGTTTAAATTGCACGAACAAGTCGTTTGTGCACTGAAATTCTGCGCATTGCGCGAGATGATGAAGTGTTGGGCGATAACTTTTCATTAATTGTGTGGAAATTTGGATATTCACCCAGAAAATGAGAGTTTTTATGTTTTATACTTGATGGTATAAATTATTTACTAAATTCAAAGAGATAGTTTTAACTATTAATTCTAGCAGAAAACATGATTATTTATTTTTTTGCGAAAATTCAAACCAGCTAAAACTGCTCATTACCTGGGGTTGTCTTAATCTGAACAGAGCTGCTGCCTGGAATCAATGCACATACAAATGATCGGCGTCTTCTTCGTATTTTAACAGAATCGTTTTTCCTGCAAGAAATTCCTGATAATTTTTCCTTATTATATATTTTAGTATTCTGAAATCTATGGTTCAACTTGGTTAAATAATTAATGTATTTAAATTAGTTAAATGCCTAAAATTTGAGCTCCAGAAAATTTGTTGTCTCAACTGAATTCGGGAATAGGCTGACTCCAGCCCTGGTTGTTTGAGACATAGTTGAGATAATCAGCCTATTATATTTTGATTAGAGCCGGCAAAATGAGCTCGCCCAAAAGTTTGCAGGGTACCGGGATTTGATTAAAAAGCGATTAAAATTAAAGGCCCAAAAAATTGGATTGGACCTAAAAAGCCGTCTGAAAAAAACCACCGGCTTATCGGGCTAAGTGTTTAGAAGGTATAAAATGGAGATTTTAGAAAACTAAAATGGCACAAAAAGCCCGAGGTTTCGGGCTAAAAAAGTCCCCCCGATATTCTATAGAATATACATCTTATAATATTATTTAATATACACATCTATAATTATTTAATAATATTAATTATATTTTATATAATTATTTATTTTTTACAATTAAAAATATTAATTTTATATATTAAAAAATTTAGAAAAATGATCTAAAAAGAGCCCGCCTTCCCGGGGCTAGTTTGGGCTTCATATTTTTAGGCAGGCCCGAAATATTTCGAGCGAGCCCGTCCAAGTCCAAAAAATGTAAAAGCCCAACGGATCCGATGCCGGCCCGGCCAACCCGCTACTTTGTCAGCTATAAATATGGTCTCTTTTGAATATATGCTGGGGGATCTTTAAGATGTTCTTTCCATCTAGAACTCTTCATAAACACAAAGATAGTCGCTCGTATCTAAGAAAGCACAGGGAAGCATGTAGTTCCTATAAGACACACACTTGCACATCTTCTACTCCATGAACATAATTATTTATAATATAAATAGTACATATTTAGAGTATAACAAGTATATCAATATTTACACTATAAAATTAATTATGAATAATGTTTGTGGCCATATATATATATATATATATACATACACACATAGAGTAGGGGTCATATATTACTCTAATATTAGGTAGTATGTAGTACTCAATCTCATCTATCGATCTCATAAATCCTATAGTTGAGATTTTTCGAATGTTTTGGATTTTTTTTATGTTGATTTTGCTATAGTAAGGGTAGAATTGTAATTTTATTTGTTATGTGATACAGAAAACAAATCATGTATATGGTTGAACGGAAAACTACTTATAGTTGAATACAAACCTGCATATAATTGAACACAAATATGCATATGAATTTCTATTTTAAAGTATTTTGAATACATGTGCTCGTGCATCTCCCCAACGCTCCCTGGTCAATATGCACGTTTATGTTATTTTACATGCATGACTATATTATTTTATATGCAGTGTTTCTGTTTTGTGGCATAGTAGCACACAACGTGCGTTCGAGCATCCAGCACGCTCGCACATATCCTCGACACCATCCAGTGCGCGCTAGCCAATATGTAGTTTTATCTGATTTTATATGTACTTTTATGTGATTTTATATGCATGTTTGTTTCGTTGTAGTGCTCCTATTTATCCTCATATTTATACTATAAAGAATGTTCACATGATAAGCCAATATATATATATATATATATATATAGAGTTTGGTTCAAATGGAATCATTCTTATCTCTAAAAGCAGAATGTAAATTAGTTGATGAATGAGAACTTAATTCAACAATGCGACATTTCAACGGTTCGAATCCAACAAAATTTTATTTTTTGGATCGATAACTTTTCAGTACTAAATGAATTCATCATTTTTGGTTCTCACGTTTGTGGTTCTCACGTTAACCCTCCCCATATATATACAGGTTAACGTAAACCATTTAGAGAACGTGAGAAAAAATGAAATTGTTGATGAATCACGAAAAGTTATTAAAATTTTGTCCTCATGCAACAAATTTATACATTAACTTTCTCAACGGATTCATCAACTTTCATAACGAATTCATTTATATTCTTATTTTCAGGATAATAATAGTTCTTATTTGAACCAAACTCTATATATATATATATATATATATATATATATATATATATATATAAATTAGTTCGCGTACATACACTCCTTATTGTAAAATTAAGAATATTTTTCATCCATTTGGTTTATTAGTTATACGGTCAAGATTAGGTTAGGTTGATCGTCTTTTTAATTTGTTTTTGTGTAAATAAGGTTATAATGGTCATTCACCTATTTTGTAACTTATCAAATGCGGTTTTCTAGGAATTTTATTAATTAGAATAGTCATTGTTGTTATTAGCTGTAATTTAAGAATTTCACACGCACGGATAAAGTTAACTTATCCAATCTTATCTTTCTTTTTCAATTTGCTTTTCTGTATATAGTTTATCTAAACTAATTTTTGTATTTTGTGTGATTTTCAATTTAATTTAATCCAAATATTATTCTCTTTATTCTTTTTCTCAGCAATTTGTTTTTTATTGTTCATTACCATATTACAAACTTTTCATTATCTTGGGATTGTCAAACTACACGTAACTCTTGAGTGCACAATTTGACAACGTCAAAACTTAATATTTGAAATTTTCTAAACGCACATTCGATATTAATAAAACTTAATATTATTCAATTTCACGTCTACATGTATATTCACAATTGTATAAATGCACATTTGATTATATCAAATTTCAACATTATTCGCTTTCAAGTCTATATGCACATTCCAAATAGTTTAACTCCATATTGGAATCGTCTAAATGCATATTCGATAATGATGGAACTTAACATTATTCAATTTCGCGTCTACATACACATTCACAATTGTTAAATGCACATTAGACAATATCAAATCTCAACATTGTTGGACTTCAAGTCTAAATGTATATTTCAAATCGTCTAAATGCATATTTTATGACCAACGTGTCTAGATGCACATTCAAAATTATGTAAATGCACATTTTAATTCATATCCAAATGCACATTAGATATTGTCAAAATACACCTTTTCAAACAAAATGTCCAAATGAATTTTTATTTTTATTTTTTTGGATGGATATGGTTTCAGAAAAAAACACAGCCTTAGTTTCACTATGCAGTTAATTACGGGGAATAAATAATTCATCTTTACATTTTTATCGTTTGTAGTAATGAATAGTCCATTTTGGCTTAATCCGGATCTTAATCTACTATTTAATCTCGGCCATTCGTAGCTATTTAATCAAAGGATAATATTTGTTCTTATGTTTCTATCTTAAGGAAGGTTTACACAATAATCAATCCCTATAGATATATATATATATAATATTAGTGTACTATACAAATCAATTTATGGTTTAGAGTATATAAAAACTACAAGGTTCAGTGAGAAGTAAATTTATTGATCCCAATCAAACGAATTATGTCAGCAGTACTAGTAAATAGTAATAAGCAATAGTTGAAAGAAACCGAATGTTCAATTCAACCATGAAGTACTACATGCGTTGACTCAACTCGCACAACTCAGCTAACCACGAAATGTTAAGTTTTAGTTTAACAACCCACAGCAGAATTAAGTGGCCCGGATATTATGGCTCATAAACCAGGTAAATAACTTTCTTAAACATGAAAAATGTTAAGCAATTGATAATTATTCATAAAAAATAAAACAGTTATCTGCAAATCTATAAGATGGTTTACGAGTCTAGTTTTTAAAGATAAATAACATTATTGACATTATGACATACTTCCAAATACATAAACTATGTTGGGAATTCCTTTTGTTGAATAGGCAGTAACAAAAACTAATATTTACCGTCTTTGTTTAAAAAATACGTATATATATACTTATATACAGCTTAAGTAACATATATGTTAGGTATGAAACTGTCGCACAATAAAAGAAATATTTAAAAAATTTATGCCAGGGATAAAACTACAAAATTTGTTGCATGTTGATGTACATATATAGGCATCTTTTACGTTAGAAATGCTAAATAAAAAGCCTGCGTTCAATTATTATGAAAATTAACGTGTGTGTGTATTTGTAGGTTGTACATATTACTATTGACAAAGTCTTGCATATGGTTATGTCGCTCAGAAAGTTTAGATCCATCAATTTCCGAACAACCCTAACAAGAAAATATATCTGCATTTTGATCTTAACTCTAGGGTAGTTGTCTAACAAGACTCTAATTAAACCCTTTACTTTTTTTTTTCACCCCTTTTTTGACCCTAATATTATTCTTACAATTACTTGTAAACCCTTTTTGCTTTGACACTTTTAACATTAGACCCATTCCGGCACGTCTACTCTGAGGAGGTTGAACAGATCATAATTTAGTTAGGTGAATTGTGGTTGGCTTTCTCAAATATTACAAGCCAAACAGCCCTCTCCTCACACTTTTAAGTGAAGATTTCTTATATCCCTACCTTTTTATGCATTAAATCTATTTCCAAATATTTTCCCACCTAACCCTCTATAAATCTAATGTGGGATCCATTAATCTAGCTTCAGTATTTTCAAGAAATTTTGCCCTGTGCGTCATATTCTGTTTGCATGGAAGGCGAAAACTTTCCCTACTTCTTCGCCCCGCCGCCGTTCCCGGGGAATGGTTCGTCTACTAATCTAGAACAATCCATGCAAAACCCTAATTTCCCATCATCTGATCAGATGGATTTGGCTAGCCTTTTGTCTGCCGGCTCGATCGAACAGAATCCTGTTTCGACGGTGTCGAGGAATACTAGGGAAATGGATCAAAACGGCAGCAGAAGTAAGTCCAAGTTTGGAAAAAAGAAAAAGTATATCCCACAGAGAGTGGCGTTTCATACGAGGAGTGAAGAAGACATTCTTGATGATGGGTACAAATGGAGAAAATATGGGCAGAAATCCGTCAAGAATAGCGTCCATCCAAGGTATAAATTGTCATTTATTTCTATGTACTAATAATATTTTGGTTGTGTTTGTTTATTAATGGTGATCGTGATTAATATTCTTAGTATTATTTTTATTGCGTTAGTCAAAAAACTGGTTATCAGCTAAAGGAAGGTGAACGGCAAATACATTGAAAAAGGTTTCTAGTTTTAATAAAATCACATGCATGGAAAGTAGATAAAACAATATAACGAAACTAAGCTACAAATACATTTATATCAACTCGGAAAAGACAAACAGTTGTATAATATAACTGTGTAAATATAAATATATATCAACTCATATTTAATTATTACTGCTGTGAGAAAGACGAAATAAATATATATACAAATTATGATAGAGTCGATTCTCATGTCTATATATTTCAATAGTTACCGGTTGATTTTATTGTGATGTGATCGTGACAATAAAAGCATTTGCTAGTGAAAAGCCGGATTTTATTTGATCCTTTAAGAAATACAAAAATTCGATAGTTAATTATTTTAATATGACACAGATAGTATATTATTTAGGCAACTGTTCATTGCATCTTGAATAAACATATGCATTCGTCTTCTTCTTAATGTTTTTATTTTATTTTATATTTGAGAACGTATATATTCGTCTTCTTCTTAATGTTATATTTAAAATATATTAGTTATTAAATTCTAATTTTATCAAATTGACTTATTTATAAGTTTCATTTAATTTGCTTAAAGTGCTTTATTTCATTAGAATTATGGATGAGATAGCAAAAAGAATATTTACATTATCCAATCCAATCCGATACCTGTATTGTTATGAAAACCATGGCTTGAATTCATTTGGATTCAAGTCGCCTTAAATCTTACTTCACTGTCTTATTAGAGAATTTATTTTATTAGTTCGAAGTGTGACAATTAAACAACTAGCAACTGAATATAATTCGATTTTTACATATGCTCTATCGAGTAGGCTAAATTAAGCATAATATCTTTTAAAGTTTATATAAACCAAACATATTAGTTTTACGTGATATACTGTGTCTATGAAATGAGTCCATTGAATTTGTTTAATTTTGCAAGCAAGGAACAAATTTAAGTTTCTTTTCTTCTCTCTTCTTCTTCTTCTTCTTCTTCTTCTTCTTCTAAAGTCCATAAAACCAGTGCAGCGCAGGGTATATAAAAGGTAAATATGACTGCTAATGAAGCTTTTGTTTTTGTTTTTTTTGTTATTTTGTAGTTCTTACTAGTATTATATGTTTAGTGGTATTTGGCGAAAAGCTTTGCATATAAATTGATCAACCATGGTCTCCTATACCAGCACTCGCGTTTGAAAATTTTGTAGAAAATTGATTAAAACATTAACATCTCCCTCTATCTATAATGAATTTTCTCACTGAGCACATCTGGCTAATCTCTTGTTGCTAAGGAGCTACTATCGTTGCACACATCACACCTGCAACGTGAAGAAACAGATCCAGAGGCTCTCCAAAGACAACAGTGTCGTCGTGACAACGTACGAAGGAATTCACAACCATCCCTGCGAAAAGCTAATGGAAACGTTGAGTCCTCTTCTCAAGCAGCTTCAGTTTCTCTCAAGATTCTGAATAATATGTGTCCAAATCTGTACAGAACTGTATAGAAACATATTAAAGAAAAAGACAATGAAGAGTTGTAACATATTTACTGTACCTGACGTTATGTATGAATCCTACTTAAGTTTTGGGCTTAATTGGTGGTGGGTTTCTTAATATATAGAAGACAATTTTTTCTTCTATCTTCGATGTGAGATTGGATTGCACCACACCCAACACTTACACTTCAGCATGTAGATTTAGCAATCAGTTCGCCTCTAGGATAGAAGTGTTTATACAATAATGTAATGTATTGTGCAGGTATCCTAATTACTTTTCAAGAAAGTAATTTCAACCTGGTTTTCACTTTGACAAGTATATCTAAACGACAAAATTACAGAAAGACAAACCCAAGTGAGCACTTCTGCAGTTAATCCATATCAATGCTTATACGTCTTGAATAAATTACTTGTTTCATACTACAGTAATGCATATATTACAGTGTAATAGAAGATTTCAGAGATGGTACATGAATGCACCTCATGCTGCATCTGAAAGCTATTTTGTTACAAGAAAATAATGAAAACCAAAACTGAGAAACCTAAGGGAACGCCTAGTGTGTTGAGACCTTTTAGCGAAGTATACACATTTTCGGCATATTCCTCATATATCAAGAACTACAGAGCAGGACCTGAGAAGATATTTGCCCAGAAATTTGGTCTATAGAAAGTGTTTACAGCTGGAAGGTGCCGAGATCATTGGAATGTTGAGAAAGCTTTACTGTTCTTTCACTAACCCAGTCGAGTCTATAAGACAGGTCAAGATTCTGAACCAGGACTTTCAGCCTGTCCATTTCAGCCAGAGCTTTGTTGCCCCCTGCAAACAAGTTGTATAAAGGTTCTTAGAAAGAGTTTTTAGAGCAATGTAATCCATCTCCAATGAGATAACCTAACAAGAAGACCAACTAATTTACCATGCAAATTGTGAACAGATATCAACAAGTCTATACATTTTGACCTTGTTTACAAGCATTATGATTTCAAATCAAGGATGTCACCTTTGTGATCCAGGGTCCTAACAAGATGCATATGAGAAATTAGATAAATGCATTCAAATAAGGCTCGTTTGTCCATATTATTTCTCATAGCATATCAGCTATTATGTAACTAACCCTAATGGAATGAACTAATACATTTTGTGCTTACTTCATGACACTTGGTTCATATTATTATCTGGCTAAGTTTTCACAGTTGTACATACAATATACAGGATTATTGAAGGATCTTTTTATGTAGAAAGATCTAAAAATGACAAAAAGTATTACCGGTGAATTGGTGTGTCCTTGCTCACGCAATACACTAGCCATTATACTAGACCTAGTAGAGTTAGGTGAAAATCCCTCCCATGGGGGAACCAATATCAGCTTGCTGCACTGAACAGGAACAAGATTTCGGCTGAGTTTCTCCCACCACACAGATCCCAGTGACCACCATCTAATCATCAAACCATGCTCCGAAAAGGCAACCAGCCCCTGCAGAAGATGAAAGAAAAAGAGGGTGGGAGAATAACTTTAGAATCAGTAAGATTAGATCAAAAATGAAGAATTGCAGAAATCACAAAACAACACACAAGCAAGATGTATTATGTGAATAAAATAAAATTTTCAAATTGGAAAGCAGCCAAATAAAAAATCTGTGAGGCTTATACTCTGGTTAAAATGTAAATTGAAAAACAAAATCTCTGGTGCATGAAATTTCAAATTTTATACAGAAAAATAAGAACTTAAATATGGGAAGGGCCGAAGGGGTGAAGTATGGAATAGAATGCACCTCTCCGTCTGGTGAGAAGCTTAAAGCAGATATTGCTGTAGTCATTGCTGTCCCCAAGTCTCCTCCAAGCATCTTTGGAAGTCCAGGAGGTCCACTGGCATCCAAGACCTTTATCTTGCTCATGCTACAACCGAAGTGGAACAAAATTGTGAGAGCAAACATAGAAACTTAATGATACATCATCAGGAGTAAAAGGCAGCAAAAAAGTATGATCTTCTCTTTCTTAGCCATACAACAGCGCAATGAGATAGTTTGGAAGTAAAATGTGGATCACATAGTGCCAGAAAATGCTTTCTTTTGATCAAAACTACAAGAGCGTATGTTCATGCACAACAAACAAGGGCTTCCTGCATAGCTTTTGGGATTAAATGCCATTGTTCCGAGTTCAAAGATGAATGAAGAGAATGTACACCAGAAAGCAGCCTTGTCCCTAGTTTAAAGATGACTGATGCTTATCTACACCAGAAAGCAAGATGACTGATGAATATGTATTTGCAAATGATAGCATAGTCATATCACTGGTACTTTTATCCATCAAAGTTGGTTTTGCATATATCTAGGACATAGTCAAAGGTCAAGGCATTGAGAACAAAAAGGTGTTTTAGCATATTCAATTTTTGTGCATTAGATTATTATTCGGCATCTGAATAGAATTTAACTTGCATGCTATTGGTATCAAATGAGAGGCTTTGCTATTTGAACGTGATAAAATTCTACCTTTGCATGTCATACACCCGAATATTAGCATTTTTTATGTCGCCAATTGCATCCCCAACTGCCAACCGGGTTGATGTATCGTTTAGGGCTACCATAGGAAAGACATGTACAACCTCTTTCAGCACCATCATAGAACTTTGGAGGCAACTTCTCCGCATCGTTGAATTGCTGGGATCCATTGTCTGCAAAATAAAAATGACCACCTGCAAACCTGTCTAGATGTTAGAATAGGCAAAATTACTGTGCTTCTATCCTACGAAACTGTACCATAAACTAACTCCAAATGTGGTGAATTTTGTTCTTATGGAATGAAACGAGAGATTCAGACAAACAAAAAGAAATTAAGCAGATAGTCAAAACAGACAATGGTCGACAAATGGTTAGTCAGTAGAAAAATAATAATATGACCATCGAAACATAAGTCACAGACACGATTTCTTCCCTAGGTTTTGTACAATATCATCTTCTGAGCCAACAACAGTAAATAAGAGAGAGGAGATAATCAAGTTAAAAACATAAGTAACCCATTTATGTAAACATGAAACAAATAGACCAACAAGAATAATATATATTTTCTGTTCTTCAAATTTTCAAGACTAAAGAAGAGTCAACTTTTGATGAACACCATAATTGGCTTAGCCTCCCTGCTACTTTATATTCCAAGTAAAATTTGTTGAAGCAATTGCATTGAATATAAACCCATACATAAATTCTACTCCTTAGCAAGCATCATTAGGAATAAATTGAGGCACTCTGTTAACGAAAGCAACAAGTCAATGTCACTGCTCATAGAAGAAGAAATTTGGAGATCTTAAACTTGCAAAGTGAAAATGATAAGTTACTTCTACATACCTTGTCCAAATATGGAGCTAAGTTTCTTGGAGAACCACGGACAACCCTGATCAAAGTCATGAGGGACACCACATGCACAGGTGAATCAGAAGCAGTGGACCAAATTTGGCTTTCTATCACATGTAGAAATCCGGGAATTTCAGCCATTGCTAAACTTGGAAGAAGAATCCCAACTAAAGTCTCTCGAATTTTATAAGGTGCCGCATAGTTTGGTGAAGATGCATTAGCTGATGAACTACTGACACACTCTACTTGAAAGAATATGTCCCCTATCAGGCGAGGTATTTCAGAACCAATGCACACCTTCCAAGTACTCTCCATACCTTCGGCTAAAACCTCAGCAGCCGCAGCACTGTACTTTTCATTCATGGACATAACTAATTTTACCAGAGGATGAACAACTACTGTGGCAAGTCTTGGTTTCACAAGGCTAGGATACCAGACAGCCAATGCAGCAGCAACAATTATTTGAGAAGTCATTGCATCCTGAGTTGTTCCTCCAACACATGCAATCCAACCTTGCAATTCATATGATTCCAACCACAATGTTATTTCCGACTCTTCCTCAATAAAGTCTTCATGAGATTCCATGTTCACATCAGATAAAGGACACACTGCAGTTGCATTTCCATGCTCTTTCTCTGATATTTTGTCAGGACATGCGTCAAGACTTACAAACTGATTGGCTTTTGAGCAACACAGTGGACGAGGAATAGCTCGTGAAGCAGCACAATGAAATAAAGAGCGGGCAGCCATTTTCACATGTTCAAATTCGCTCTGCCAAAAGCTTACCAAGAGCTGTAGGACAGAGGAAGACAATCACCACAATGCTATAATGCACAAAAAACAATGATGTATTATTCAAATTATATAATTAAATCACTTTACGAGCATATAAGAAATCTAATCCAACATCTACTGAGCCAACTACGTAGGTCACATCATAACTCTTAGAATTAGATGTGTATATATGGTATGGATTGTAGAGCAAGTTAGTGCTTTCCTAGATCCGTTAAGACTCTTGTTTTTATATATAAGTGCTTTGATCAGTAGAAAAATATAGAGAAAATTGTTCCCATCATGTTTATACCTTAGATTTAACAATAAACAATAAGGAATTAACCCCAAAAGATTTCACTTGATAATTTCAGTTCCTACAACTTGCTTATCCCAGAACCATGATGCAAGATGCATTTCATGGAAAGGAATATGATGCTTTATTTTGTCAAATTGAGACAGTATTTAGTAAATACGTAATTATCTTGAATATATTAACTAGTTCTTTATTTTCCGATTGCCTGGAAGGGACAAAAGAAAGATCTTGTTGTTTCTTCAACAACTAAATCATACAAAAAATGTACTTTTAGGAGGCAGGGGAAGCCATTTACTTGTCCTATCTGTCCTTTTCATCTCGCACACTATGCAAATTATAGCAGTCAGCAATGGAACCAACATAAAAGGATGGGGGAAGGAAACCTTGTGGATGAGGTAGGGGTTAGAAAGGTGCATCCCATGCATGCCACTAAAATAGAAAAGAGATAATGACTGAAGATGATATCTTCTACTGGTAGACCCAACCAATTATGGGACAAAGTTATAAATTATTACTGATAAAGCATATAGAATATTCTTTGCAAAAACTATTAAAGAAAAGAGTTCACTTCAAAGTTGGTCTTATCTCCAAATTCACTATGCTGACCAGAATCATATTATTTCAGAAAGTAGGCCAACTAGTTAAAAAGCAAATCTTATTTTGCATATACAAGTTTCTTCAAGAGAAATGTATAAGTATGGTGATGGGTGTTGTATTAATTATTGTTATTATTATTATTAATCCTATTTTTTTATTTTATATTTTTCTTAGTATATGTAGCACATTAAATAGTCATAGCTCGTAAGGCATGAGAATGACTCAATCTACTGGACATTTTATTTATTTTTCAATCCCCAGCTTTCAGTAGTCAAGCAACAAAGTCCATACAATTCAACATGTTACCTGAAGGGAAGGAGGTTTAATGTCCGAAATCTTCTCTGCAAATTTCCGTGTATAAAATGCTGCTAAAGCACTGCAGGTAAGATATTTTAGTCAACACATACATAAGAACTTTGTGATTGTAAAAGTCCATACAAATTAGCTGGTCTTAACTCTCCTAATCAACAATGTAAATTGCTCTCACATAAACTCGCATGAAATTTTTATAGTAGGTTGTGCTTAAGTGAGAATCTACCAGATGACTATGCCATAAAGAGAATAATTTTAATTATAACAGTAACTATATAAAAATAATAATAACAAATAATGAACAGCACACTGATTATCACTATCTTATAAAGGAAATGCTGACATTTGTTAGCAAATCCTATTAATGAAATACGTATAAATTAAAAAAAAATTGTTTGTAATAAATTTCCTTACCCACTCGCAGAAGAACAAGAATGGTTTAAGCTGATTAAATGTTGCGCTAGGGACACCATAGTTAATGATCTCAAGGCAGTGTAATCAGAAGAAGATCTCCAGAGCTGTTATAGAAGTATATAATGTATTCAGATTGAATCTGAGTAAGGAAATGTGATTAAAATCATCATTTACTATAGTACCTCTAGAGTTGAACTAGAACCAGGAAATGTCAATGTCATGGAACCCCGGTCCCCTAATATGCCAGAAGATATATTAAAGAAATCAGGTTTCTTGAGATGCATTCCAGTTATTAGCAAGTTATCGAGTTCCTTATCAACACCCCAAAGGTGCAGAAGCGACAGGCTGAACTGCAGTAGGCATCCTTCAAGTGTTCGAACCCATTCATAATGTTCTGGTGTAACAATAGGTGCCCCAGCTGATCTACTCTTCCCATTCCTGCGTTGAGGGCTATGCATCTCCAGCCCTAGTTCCTTCAAAGAACCCGTCCATCCGTGAGGGTCATCTTGAGGAATCCTACTTCCAGCTCGCTTCACAGGCTTCTTTTCTTCAAGGTGACTACCATCCTCAAAAACCTCATTCACAGAGCATAGTGACATCAAAGAACAGAGATCAAAACACAAAGTGGAAACTCCGGGGAAAGGAGATGAGCTTTTAATTGGGTGCTTCTCAAAGATTCCTGATGCAAATCTACCTGGTTTTGGACCAGCTCCATTCATAATATTTGATGTTTCTTGAGAGTTTTGTTCAAGTTTACTTGCTGTGGGTGCTGGTGGAGTTATTCCCTTCCCATGAACTTTTGGATGAGATTGTGAAAATTTGTTGGCTCAATGACCGCAAACCTAAAGAGGATACTGAATTATTGCCGTTCATCAAGTTGCTAGACAAAGAGATCTCATTGATGGAGTTAAGAAAATGGTCAAACATTGAATGTGCAGCACCTCCACGAAGAACTCGCTCACGAGCACCTGTCTTTACATCCCAAATGTACAGAATGTCATGCAGATCAGGCTTTTCTGAATGATTTGGACACAGACATGCTAAGTAACCTCTTACACCATCCCACAGGACTTTTGCTGGAAAGTTCACGTGTCCAGGAAACAATCTCTCCACCCTCAGAGTCTGAAGTGAAACAAGGGAGATACATAAGTCATCCCCTACAGTTAAAAAGCAATCACTCCATGGGTATTCAATTTGCGTTGGAGGAAGAATTATTTGGCGTACTGGAGCTACATGTTGGTGCAATATTGCAATAAGATTACCAGATTCAAGATCCCACACACGAACCGTGCAATCCACACTACCTGACAGCAAAACATGGTTTGAACTACATGCTCCAGACCTTCTCACCATTTGATGTGAAGCTAAACACAGCACTGCTCCATTGTGCCCAGAGAGACGGTGCTTGTGTTCATTTGGGCCTTCTTCCTGAGATGGGTTTTGGGTAAGTGACTCCAAAGCTGAGAAGAACATTCCAAACCTAACAATTTCAATGTCACCACTAAAGAACCCATAAACGATTGCGTAAGGCGCTGGATAATTTTCAGATATGACCATGGAAGAAGATACTAGTTCACCTCCTTGATGAGTAACATAACTTGAATATTTACTATCCCTCTCACTTGGAGATGGTACACTATTCTCCAGTATAGTCATCTCATAACTCATAATAGCTCCTTCATCGAGAACATTATGGTTTAGGCCATTAGGTTTTGACAAAGAAAAGTCCATAGCCAAATCATCAAAAAGATCACCTTCGGCAAGCATTTCACACTTTAATGGAGAATTTTCATAAGTATCATGTTGCACAGGTGAAGGCCATATAGTAACATGAGGTCTCCAGAATTTATGTATCTTGACATGAAAACAAATTGACTCAACACGAGCCACGTAGTTACACAAAGGTATGAAGAAAAAGCATAGTCTCATGTCGGAAGGATGCGATAGAGCAGGGATAACATGTAGCGGAACATACTTGAATATACCATTCAAGTATGATATCCTGTATATAACAGCTGCTCCTGTGTTATTCCAAGCTACAATTTCTTCCACAAAATCGGTACTTGGAATACTGGTATCATCCTTTAGGAAAATGCCACCCATTACATATAGCTTGTCTTGGAAACACAATTGATCAACTGTGAAAGATATCTTGCCAAAGACAATTCCATTATGCGCTTGCCTAAATGTGCAATATGTTCTATGCACAAGGGCCAAAACATGACCCCGCTTGGCAAAAGCCATAAGAGGTTCCTTCTCTTTGGATTCATCTGCCCAGTCTATCACTTCTAAATTTGAGGAATCATTTGATACAACAGGGACATTTTGTCCCTTTATGTCAAAGTCCTTCACTATAGGAAAATATAGTACCTTACCAAACACATCAATTATCATTACCGACTGTGTCTCCATATCTTCTGATGTAAATACCACTGCGGTTGACTTTAAAGGTCCAATACACACATTCCCATGAAAAACTGTTTGGACAACTGCAAGAGTAAACGAGTCTACGATTACAACTGTACACTTTGAAGGATTTGGATTTTGAACCTCTGTATCTGCCAAATACTCATGTCCTTCCACCGAAACAGTTGACTGATGTTCTTGGTTGACAAAAGTACAGGTAATATATACATATCTCTTGTTGTTGGGCAATGACCTAATCATGAGTGGGCTTCCTGTCCAAGGAGGAAGTTTTCTTCTTCGTCTACAGTGTCCACTTGCTCTGCTCCAAACACATAGTACACCATCAGTATCTGCACTGATTAGTGCACCACATGTACCTGAATTAGGATGCGACAGCACATCACTAGAACTAGTCAAGTTTCCATTTTCAGATGGCTCAAGGGGAAAACAAATCCCTAGGTCAGCTATTGGAGAGGCATGACCACACAACATCGCTACGGGTCTGATTTCCTGATCAACAAGCAGCATTATAACAATAAAAAGTTGTTAGAAATTTAGAATATCATTGTTGAGGCTAAGAGAAATAGACTAGATGTCTGCATGTATATAAGTAATGGATTCTCCAGTATAATATATGCAAGAGAAGCCCATCTGCTCAAGAAAAGAGCTTCAATAATAATGCGGTTAAAGTAAAATTGTGATATAGAGAATTAGGCTGTTTGTTTAGTGTTAGTGTTACCTTTCATTCCCTTACTAGATACTCTGGATTATGAAATGATACATATGAAGTTGGTTAAGCTAAAATGTGGCCAGAGTGATTTCTAGACTAAGAAATTTGACATTTTTCATGAGCCTTCAGAAAGTGGCATGGAACATAAGCACACTATTCTGCACCTGATATACTTCAAGTATGTGACAGATTCTCTCAACAGTCTATTAATTTTATGTTATTTGGAGAAGAAAAACTTGCTGTGTCACAATGCCAGTCATTGGGGGAGTTAATAGCCATGTCTTACTTTGTCCAATCTATGTTCCGCATGCTTTAGTAGCACGGTTAGCTACTGAAATATCGGGCTAAAGAGAACTAGCATATATCTTCTTTAATTACAAAACCGGCATCTGTTGAATTAAAAATGTCGAATTAACTGCCAATGTATCACTATGCCATGCAATGCAACACGCTGGATAGCTATTAAGACTATTTGATTTGAAGTAACAACATACAAGGAGATATGTATAAAGAATCCCTGGTTTCATCCTTGAGACCTCAAATTCATCACAATGTAGACAATATGGATACTAACCAGAAGTGGTAAACACAGAAATATCCCTACACTCACCTCCATTTAACTACATATTTCTTAACAAGGTGACCAAATAGTATCTTCTCACTAATTTACGTCTTCTCATGAACCCACACATCAAGATCAAAGCCAAAAACTCTCAACAGAAACCATAAATTGAGCTTGATTGAATCATCCATTTAACTTTCAAGGCAAGAAAACACAAAAGATTAAGCCAAAAACACCATAAATTCAGCGCATTCATCCGATTACGCAATGCACATGCGAATGAACAAAAATGTAATTTGAAAAATCTGAACTTATAAAAGCTTGCGCAGGCAATTAACGGAACTTCAATTACCGGTTTTACAAGGGAGGAATTAAGGTTCCACCAGATGATGGAGCCATCTGATCCGCCGGTGTAAAGTGTCGGCGGTTCGTGAAGTGCGGCGACGGCGGTTACTCTGTGAACCGGCGGTGAGCCCGACCATATGCAGGCCACCGATTTACACTTCATCGGCTGCAGAATCAGCGGACCGGTACAGACCGGCGGTTATGACCTCGAAGGATCTATTTGGGTTTTGGGATCACAGTTAGCTGATTCAGAGTGACTTGGAACCGGAAGTTTGGATTTCTTTTATTTTACCAATTTATGTATTTTCGAGTTTTGTATATTAAAAATATATATACATGTACATATATGTATGTTGATAGTAGAATAATCAAATAAAAACTCTCCACATTCTAAAACCTATTAATAAATCTAGTCCATAAATTTTGATTGATGGAAAATCAAGATTGATTTTTTTAAAATTGAATGTGCTTCTTATGTATAAATTAATATTTTCTCTATAAATATATTTTGTACACATAAATCTATATTTTTTAAATATTATAATTACGCCTGGTTTACAATTTTTAGAATGAAAGAATATTTATCAGATCTCATCCATATATATATAGAGAGAGAGTTGATCAAATGTGAACTCTAATTTTTTTTAAAATTAATGTGGTCCATCCATTTTATATAATCTAATATGATCATCAATTTTATATAATTCCAACTTTTTTAAAACTAAGAAATAATGTGATCCATCCATTTTGTATAATTTAACGGTAATTGTTCCTATGCAAACTTCTTTAGCATTACACAAAAATTCCTATATGAACGTCCATACAACAATGTTATTGATCTAGTACAAAAAATGATTGGCTACTGAACTTCTTTAGTATCACACAAAAACTCCTATAAATATCTATTATTTTAAAAAAAATATCATTTATATTAAATAAAAGTATCAATATTCAAATATTCGGACGTGCTCACATAAGTCCACCTCTTAGTATTATTATCGATCTTCTATTTATAGCGATATTGATCATTGTAAAATAATTGCTTCAGCGCCAACAATATTTACACAATTATGAGATATTATCATCATGCGTAATAAAAGAAAAAACTATATGAAACAAGAAAATTTATGAACCTTTTGATGGGAACATATTTAATACCTCAGAAATAAGCATGAATAGGCCCTAGCCCGTGTTCCAATGTCGAGAAGCATAGCATGCAACTCTTGAAGACGTGTCGTTCAACAAAGCAATCCTCCGAGTCACCGCAACTACCACAGCTCCGTCGTCCATATTCGGGCTCTTATTTGCCTCTCAATCAGATTGTTAAGGAACTAGCTTCAATCGATTAGACTTCAATCATTTATATTTATTTAATCAATTTTATTATTATTTTTATCATTTTACTAATCAGGTTTGAAATATATTTCAAGTTGTAGAAACATAATCAAACGCGTCAATCAAAACAAACTAATTTTTTTTTATCATAAACTAAAGTTAGGAACATTTACTAGAGGAGTAAAAATCGAAAAGGTGTTCCTAGGCTACACTTGCTTTACAAAGAATAATTACATAAATGGTATGGATTAATATGGATTTGTGATAATTTTATCTAGCAGCAAAATGATTATTGCAAATGTGGGAAACATCTGGTCTGCATAAACAATATGGATACACTCATGATTATGAAGAGCTTTATTCGGCTAGTGGCACTAGACTTCCAAAATTGGGCGCTAGTTCGTCACGTTTTTCTGATAAATGTTATGGCGTTCTACAAGCATTGACTTCCACAATTTGGCACTTTTTGATTTGCCATGTTTTTCTTATGAATGTTATGGCATTCTGGTAGATGCTTCATCTCATTTAATATACTCACATTTAATAAATTTAAACAAGTTGGATAACCTAGATTATTTTGGACAATCGAATTGATGCCACCTCACCAGATTTTCAATTACAACACGACTTTTAAAATGTTGCAATTATACTACAATCCTTCAATTTTTTGCGATCACAACATTCACAATTTTGCGATAAATAAAATTCACAAAACCATGATAAGTTGTTAGTGTTCTACGTCATTTGACTTGACATGTTATTGAAGACATGAAGTGTATACCTAAATGATAAACATGATCTTTGGATGTATTTTAGGATGCTATTGATATCATTTCACTAAGTAAAATCATGTTTGTAATAGTTATATTGCAAAGTTTAGTGTTTTGTGAAAACTTGATACTTTGTGATTTTTACTGGATTTTGTAGGAAAATGGAGACTAATTTTGGATGAAAGGATTACATATTATCGAAGAGAAGTTCGATACGAAGACGTGAAAAAAAACGGAGAGCAATTCGAGCTCGAAAGAAGAAAACAAAGCAAAACGGGCGAAGCGCGAAGGGTGACAGCGGACCATCCAGCAACCGCTGTGCCACCCACTGCCATAGGCTGTTTTGGAGGCCACGGCCAGCGATCGAGGCAGCACCGCTACCCAGGTCGCTGGCGAGACCCCATGTTTCGGGAAAATGTGATTTTCTCCATTGTTTGCCTGATTTTTGCTCATTTTCACGCATTTTGTCTTCCTCAACATACTACACTATAAATACATCCTCCTAACACTTAATTAAGGATCCATTATCACAAACTCTAGCCTCCACTCCACATTCAAATACACAAACTTCTCTCATTTACCATCCATTCTCCATTTTTCATCCATTTAGAGAGAAGAAATTATTCCATTGAAGCTAGATAATAAGAAGCTATCAAGGAGGCAAGCTTGAAGACTAAAGTTTATATGATTTGTCCATTTGAACTCTTGCATCTTTATCCAGGAGGCAAGCTTGAGTTAGGCTAAAATCCCTTTTTCTAGGGATTAGTTTGGGTTTGTGAGTGAGGATTTTGGTGATATTAGGTGCTTTTTCTTGATTTGTCTTGTAGTTATAGGCTAGTAATTGATTTATCTTTGACTATTTTAGCTTATAAGACACGCATCTCAATAAACCGGGAGGTTGAGAGTTTGAAGACTAGTTTAGAGATCAATCCTAGATCATTAGTGTTCATTCAAGAGTTAATCACACAAGGTGGATTCCAATCACTATTCATTGATGTTTAATCTCTATGCTAGCTTTCCCTTCGTTAAATTACATCATTCACCTTTATTTTTAATTGAGTTTTCATAATCTATTGTTTGCTTATTAGTTAGTATACAACAACCCATTTTGAAATAATTAAGTCTAAATATATTTAGGACAATGAATTGGTAGTAACCACAAGTTTGGAATCACTAATCCTCGTGGGATACGATCTTCTCACCACTAATTACAACTACATCATGCACTTAAGGAATCGTAGCTAAAATAAGTAGCGAACACTAAACTTTAAATTTATAAAACGTGGAAATTGTTACAATTGAAAAAAAAAGATTACCTATTAGTAAAATCACTATAATAATAAATCTAGTAAAATATTATGTTAAATTAGACACTTAATCTTATTAGGTTTATGTATCTAACTAATAAATACACAGCCTATGTGGCATGTCTACCTAATCCTCAACCGCAAATCTTCTCGCAATGGTCAAGGATTAAAGAAGCTCAACGCACCTCCCACGAGAACTCTTAGATCTTGGCAAGTCGACAAATTGTTTGACGCACCTAAATGGAAAACGCGATATCTCACAATCCTGCAAAAATTGATTATGCTTCCAAGAAAGTCAGGCTCCCTACATGTGTAACATACATTAATGGTCATACTAATTCTATCTTGATTTTATTAATACACGACAAAACCACCACCACCTATGGTCGGCGACGGCCCCACTAGCAGTCAAGCAAAGTCGGCGATACAAGGCCAACTACAACTGTTCAATGTGAACATTGAGCGCCTAACTTCACCAGATGAAGATAACAGCCATGTCTTAGTGTCAAATCACGTTCAGATGTTAGGCTCTGCAATTAAGGATGTTAATAGTTGAATTTCAATTTTTGTTGTCCAGCTGGATCTGATCAACTAATAACAATCTGTCAGTTACCAAAAGATGAAACTCAAGTTTTTTCGAGGATGGTTTAGTGGTGGAGAGGGTATTACTAGAGATCTCACATTCAAATTTTACCATCTCTATGTATATTTAGGTATTTTAGATTCAAATCTCACCGCCTCTATATATATTTAGGTTTGAGGTCAAGCTTTAGGTTCAAATCTCGGATCTAAGGCCAAAAGTCTCATATTCGATTTTATTACCTCTATAAATCTGAAACTATCACATGGTTCCCAGGACATCTGAAAACCGAAAACGAAGAAGATGAAACCCAAAGACTACACAAGCATCACTGATTTGTACATAAGTTCTAATTAGGAGTACATCTGGTCAAGTAATAACACAATAGCCATAGCAAATCTGCAGTGGAAATCGGGCTTAATGACTAAATGAAAGACCTCTAAACCAAAAGATGCGCCTTCTGGCATGGCTTCTTTCTTCTTAATTTCCGCAACAACCCTCGTCGACTCATCCAGAATCTTACACGATCGATGCGTGAAGGAGCCTTCAACCACATACATGCATCTCTTTTCCGACATCCCACAGTAAACATAGGCTAGCACACCTAGCTTTGTTTGCCTGAGGCTCATGTTTTTCCTCACACAAAACACAGGTTTCTTGGATGATTTCATGTCGTTGTTGCTGTATTTACAAACTTCTCCTTCGTAGACAAGCCAGTAGTCCAATAGTCTTAGCTTCTGCAGATTATTAAACCAAAATTAATTTGAATATATTATATATTACATATGTATGATTTAGTTTTATATGCAAATTCATATGTATGATTTAGTTTTACATGCAAATTTATTTTTTCTTTCGTCCCCCAATAATTATCTCATAACCTCAAAATACACATATCAAGAAAGCAAATAAAAAGTTAGCCTTGTTTTCCCAAAACATTGCATATAATATTGGAAAAAAGATAAAAAATTGTAATGATGATAAAGGTGAAATGGAAAATTTTATAACATTTTACTACGAATTTTTGAAATTGGACACTTATCGAGAAGACAAAATTCATTTTGAAATAGAGCAATTATAGACCTTGCGACGGCAGATGGTGAATATGGGATTGCCGGAACCGTCCATGAGGATGGTTTCGTCGGGTCGACCGGAGTAGTTGTCGACCCGATAGGCCAAACCGCCGTCGGAGCCAATGACGGTGAAACCGCTGCAGCTGAAAACGAGCGATTTTGTCCAAACTGTTAGAGAAGTAGAGGCTTCATCGCCGTCTCCTTTGATATCTTTCTCTCTCTCATCGTGGTAGTGGTGGACTGTTCTTGATTTGGATTTCGATAAGAGGAGCATTTTTTCTGTTATCTCTCTCTGTGTGAGTGTGTGGAAGTGAAAGATGGAGCTTGATGTATGTATATATAAGGTGGGAAAGTGAATAGGTGGGTTGCGCCATCCAGTTACATTTATGCTTTCTACCGTTTACGGGCCAACAATTTATAACCTTTGACATGTGCACCTCTTGGAACTCTTTAACGGTTTCATTGAATCTATACATATTATTTACAAGATGATAAATATCACTTAAACCCTGAACTATATTCATTTTATCAAAAAATATCCTAAATTTTAAAAAATATTATTTAAACCCCAAAACTATTAACATTTTATTAAAATTAAATATCCCAAACTTTGAGAAGTGTCACTTTAAATCTCAAACTATTAATTTTTTAACAAAATATCATATATCCATTTTTTAGCTCCCGAAATTAGACGAAAATATCTTCTTCTCATTCGATGAGTCACATCAAATTTTCAAAGCATAAAATGGATGTTGGATATATCCAATGAGCTATATTAGAAGATATCCATCGTCCAATTTCGAGAGCTGGAAAATGAATATAAGATATTTGGATAAAATATTAATATTTTGAGATTTAAAGTGATATTTCTCAAAGTTTATGATATTCATGATAAAATATTAATAGTTTGGGGTTTAACATGATATTTTTAAAGTTTAGGATATTTTGATAAAATGAATATAGTTTGGGGTTTAAGTGATATTTATTCTTACAAGATTTCATTTCTCTATTATATTTTTATTTTGTATCTAATTTAAGAATAATAGTTGTAATATGATATGCATTTGTTTATTACGTTAAAAGTGTGTAGTCCTACAAATTTTAGTTATATATACCTATAAATTCATCACTTATTATAAATATATAATTAAGTAATAACTAATTAAATATTTTAAGGTAAATACATAATTTATAATTAAATCTGAAATGTGTCAAATAGCATACTGTCAATTTCGTACTTGTGTTATTTGATACGATTTTGTTGCAAGGGATAAAAGTAGTCACGACGATGCATGTTAGAAAAAAACTTTAGTCGTGATGAAGGGACATAAAATAATGAAAGAAGAAAAAAAGATTAATAACGAGTGTTAGGTTGGAGATTTTATTTACTTGGAATTTAAAGTTTCAGTATATAAGTTGCTACTGATTTCAATATACTCCCGTTTAAATGTACCATTTCTTGGTGCTGTGGTTGGGACACATGGAGTATCCAAATTGTGTATTAATCCGAAAAGGTCGAACCAAGTTCTAATTTGTATATTTATAAAATGGTAAAACAAAAACTTACATAAAAGAAAATGATCTAATCTGTAAATTTCAGTTCCTTGAAGAATGATTAATTTTTTATTCGACTATTTATCTGTGGTGTTTTTCTGGAAAATCCAATTTTAGTTCTCAAATCTAGATTTAATTATGTCTGACGTATACACATACGTCTCTTTTGGTTTAGCTAGTGGGATGATTGAATGTGTATATGTATTATTTTTCTGCGAGCTTTTATTCTCTACTATTATAAATTTCTATCAAGGTGACTCAGCATGAAAAGAACAAATATAAAAATAAAACAGATGTGTCTGTAATAATATTAACAAAATGTTGAAAACTAAGCCGAATGCAGTGAAACTGTGAAAGGAGTTCCAGTCATGCAGAATGATTGACAACTATATTTATTTTAGGCAAGATAAATATAAATGATGGCCCGCAGTTTGCCTGCTTCCGGGAGACCGGACAATATATAGCTAATTTAATTCAGCTTTTATTATGTAAGTGATAAGAAAATGATAACCCTCTCAACAAATAAAATATATATATATGATAAAAATCTCCAATATAAGATCTTTTTTTATCTTGGTTTTTATACCTAAATTGCAGGTACCTAAATTAAGAATAACTTTTCGAAGGCTGCGAATTAACAGAGTGACTACTTTGACTCGAAAATTCAACATTTGAATTTGCATTGAGCTGACAAATTATAATTATATGTTGCAAATTGTGTATAAAATAATCAATACATATTACAAAAAATCTTTGTTTATGATATTTAGTTACCTATCATATCCCTATTTTATATTTACTTTAAGAAAAAGAGTATAATGTAGTACATTATATTTATAATAGATATAATGATTCAGTAAAATTAAGTTATTCTCATTATTTGTGGTTTGCCTATTGTATCCCTATTATATATTTAATTTTAGGACAATAACGCAATATGGTATATTATATTTGTAATAAATATAATAATTCATTAAAAGTTAACTTATAATATTCATACTCACGCTACCTAGGTGATTTTTTGGTAGTCTTTAAACTAATAATATTCGAAACACTCATACATCAAAAGTATTCAAAGGATACTCAGTTGCAATGTACGTATAATGTGCAGTAATATTTTCTAAGGTGTGTGTGTGTTGGCCTAGTGGTAGAGTGGTTAATGCCCGAGGCCAAAGGTCTCGAGTTCGAGTCCACCGTGACGCAGCCTTTAAAATTTCTGTATTAATTGATCAAAAAAAAATTCTAAGGTTCTATCAAGAAATTTCTACTAATATGTTATAAACACACAAAATAGTTGAGGGAATTCAGATTAATAATTTAAATTATGTAAATTATCGCAATTAAATTTATAGGAAATTTTTTTAGATCAACACCCTTTGAAAGGTCATTATTCATAGAAAAACAAAAATCATTCTAAGAGTGTTGATGACAAGTCAAAAATAAGAATGAGCACTATATATTATTTAGACAAAGTGAAACTTTAAATTACATTCGCACTTCCATTTATTTGTCTCAATTTATGTATTGACTTGAGTGTCTTTCAGTTTACTTTTCTTCAAAAAATAATAATAAATAAAATCGGAGGTCAAATCACTTTGCGCCTAATCTCTTTTATTGCTTGAATTTCAAAATAAAACTATTTCTAAATTTATATTTATATTTTCTAAATAAAATGAATCTAACTCGATCGAGCTTCAAAGTACATTTCTTGGCATGTGAACAAGTTTATTGAATGGGTTAGCTTAAAAGTATAAAATTCTTTACTCAGTACAAGCTATAGTTACTATCACTACAAAAAAACACGCGAACAGAGACGGAAAATTTCGTCGCTAAACATCAACAATCCGTCGTAAAAATAGAACTGCGACGGATCAGAGACGTATTTATTCCGTCTCTAAAAGCCTCGTTGTTACGAAGACAACGACGGTAAAAATTCCGTCGCAAAATTTTGAAACGGACTTGCGACGGAAAACTCCGTCGTTGAAAGATAGTCGTTTGTTACGTCGAATTAACGACGGAAAAGTGCGTCGCAAGTTACGACGGAATATTTTCCGTCGCTAAATTATTTGGGCAATTCCGTCGTAGATCCGTCGCAAATAACGACGGACTTTTTACGTCGCTATATAATTCCGTCGTAATTGAGTCTCAGATCCGTCGCAAAATCTATTCGCGTGTCCGTCGTAATTCCGTCGCAAATAACGACGAAATTTTTCCGTCGCTAAAAAAGTCCGTCGTAGATCCGTCGTTGTTACACCACGACAAATTAGGCTGTGTTTCGTCTCAGAACCGTCACAGTTCCGACTTAATTCCGTCTCTATTCCGTCGCTATACTTAAAATAATTCGACAGCCAGTTTCAGATTAGGTTTTACCCGTGTTTTTTACATGTTCAATACATCCACAATCATCACAAATCCATCCACAATCATCCACAATCATCACAAATCCAAATCCAAATCCAACAACATCCACAATCATCACAAATCCATCCACAATCCATCCAAATCACAATCCAAATCATCACAAATCCACAATCCAAATCACAAATCCACAATCATCCACAATCCATCCACAATTATTCAATACATCCACAATCTGATAATTCACAACAACTATTCGATACGGATTTATAAATCCAAATCTAAATCCAATTCAACAATTCAACAATCCAAATCCAACAACAACAATTCAACATATCCATAAATGAAGTAAAAACGTAAAGATAGGAATCAAGATGGTGGAGGGGGTGGTCGAGGTCCAGTACCGCTACTCGAGCCCGATAGGAATTGCTGGAATGCCTCCTGTTGAGCTTCTAACTGAGCTTGAAGACGTTGAAGCATCTGTGCATGCTCATTCTGTTGTGCTTGAATCCTCGACTCAGTCTGCTCACGCCTCTCTTTCTCTAGCCGTAGTTGCTCAGCCATCTGCTCTCTCTCTAACCGCATCGCTCCTCCATCTCCGTCAACTGCCTCGATATCCGTGAGACTCCATACAAGATGTCATTGCAGAGCCGGAACTAGAGTCGCTCTCCATGAATGTACGTGAGAGAGACCAAGACCAAACAATCTCTTTTCTTCGATGCGGCGCCTCAGGGATACCCTTGAGGATCCGAGTCCTATCTACTGGACTCTCATCTGCTGGCTTGAGTCAAAATCAACTTGGTCCTCCACCGCCTCCCTGTATTTGCAAGAAAATCGTTTAAGTTTCCAAATAGAAGTTATTTTACATCATTACCATATTTAATATTTAATCTACTTATCGCGATGCTACGAGCCTTCCCATCTAGATAACTTCCATCGGGAGCGACATGATATTTCGAAAAACATCCCATCGGACCTCGTAAATATGGACTCCACGTTCTCTGGCCTATTCATTCATTCAAACATTATTAATGTACACGTAGGTAAATGATAATAAGTATTTGTGTGCATATAATAGAGGGTACAGTTGCTACTTAAAAATAAGAAAATTAAACAAGCTTCATTAATGATGTTGGCCTAATAACTTAGCAATTAACAGATTATGATATATGTGAGGCGGAAAGAAGAACAACATTAAAACCTAAATTGAATTCCGAAAAACTAAATACTTACAATGTTGGTAGCATAATCTAAAGCACATCTGGAGCCACCCCTGTGCTTAACGATCCCCGCCCCTCACCATCCGGCTCATCATCCTACTCCCTAGCTTTTTCCGCCTTAGTCTCGCACCTCAAGTCGATTCCAATAATCCCGCCACGCAGCCAATCCGATCCGGGAATGAATGGAGGTGGCGCGTCGTCACTCAGGCTCTTGATCTTATGAATAAGATCCTTATATCTCACCGCCTTTTGGCACCATGCACGATAGACTACTTGATGAGACAAAGCGCCGCATCCCGTGAAATAATTAAAGCATAAATTTGAAAATGATATATTTGAACCTTATTGTCTTTGGATTTATTTTGGTCAATTATTTTAGTCAAAATTAATTCCTAATGAAAGTATCCATTTCATTCAGTCTCGTTTGTCATCTTCTTTCGCACTAAAATGACCCTTCAACTAATTAATAACCATTTTCATAATCATAAATTAAGTAAGTCGTGGGGTTTGCAAAAGAAGTATTTTGTTGATTAACTTTCCAAATCAACTAAGGAAGGATGTGACAGAGTGCGGTGAGTGAAGGAACATATGGTCTATACATTTGAGAACATTTGTTGTTATTCAGCTATTAAAATTCTATATCCACTATCCTAATATTAGGTAGACCTACTCACTACACCATAAACCCAACACCAATTAGAAAAGTTTTATATATATATATATATAGTCATATTCAAATAAGAACCATTATTGAACAATCTATAACTAGTAACAAAAGAGTAAATATAAGTGTTACAAACTTATTGAACCTTAAACATCAATTGTGTGAGTGGCATTAATTGCTAAATATCATTATCAACAAGGAGACAAACTTATTGAACCTTAAACATCATTTTCAACATAAGGATATAAATATTATCAAATTAACTATCACTTAGTCTGAAATAAACCAATATACTTGAATGTAAATCAATAATATCCGAAGTCTTGAAAATACACCCGCCTCTGATCCTCAGGGACCAATTTCCAACTGAAACCCCGATGGTTCATGACCTTCTTGAACGACTCAGTAATCACATGTGCAACATCATGCGATGGACATAAAATCCTACAATTGAGTTAAAAATAATATACATTATATTCAAATAAGTACAATTGAGTTAAAATAATCTAATTAAACTATAGGTACCCATTCACAATAGTCAAGGTCTTCTTCCCATCGTCTGATCTGCAGACCCACTGCTTGACCTCTCTCCTCCACCTATCGTAAGTCCTCCTACCGAGGAGCCAACTCCTTCATCTGAGGAGGTAGATGCAGAAATATTTCTACGATCACTAGACCGACTCTCTACCTCGCCCTCGACTTGCCATCCGAAAATAGATTTGATGCGTTACTTTAATAATTTTTATTCTTCAAAAGTTATCAATTGTCTTGAATTTGGTTTCATTAGCTATTTGTTTAAACATTGTCATTGGAAAAGTTACATCTACAATATCTTTCAAGGTAATTCTTGTTTCTTTTCCTATAAAGCTTTTGACAATAGGATTCATTGAAATGTGTTGTCTCGCAGAGAAAACTTACTTTCTTATGCTTGAATGGTTGTTCATTGTATTTTGTGCTTATACTTCTAAATTTTCCGGTTTGATGTTGTATTCGTTGATGTGTCCTATTGCATGATAATATTTGAATATTTTGCTTATCACCGATGTGTACACATTCATTATCTAATTGTTATATCTAGGTCGAGTATCCGGTCCTTGACCATGGTTCGAGGCATCCAAATCAAATCTTGAGTAGAAATTGTTATGTTTTGACTTGTAATGCATTAGTAAAGTGGGAGAAGAGGTAATGGTTCGTGAATTGTTGTGCTATCTTGTTATACTCGATAACCGAATAGAGAAGCAATGGTTGTAGCAAAAGATGATCCGTTCGGATGGCAACAAAAAGAGAGAAAGAGATGAGGTCCGGGGTATTGATTATACCTTGAAAAGTCAAATTGCGGAGAAGTGCATCACCGCAGCAGATAATTCGACCTATTCATCTCCATCATAATCATCATTATTCAATGTATTATCATTTTCGATTCCGATAATTCATATGAATCGATTCGACAATTCATCATCTTCGATCGATTAGTCATCCGCTCTTCTATGTCTATCAAAGTGCCGTCGGATGAACTCGTGTCATGTCATCATCAACCACTACACTTGTAATTAAAGGCATTTCATCCTCTTGAAATGGCGGAGGTACTATCGAACTAGATGATTCATCCGAGACTTCCACATTAGCTCTCTTTAATTTTGCATACATCCCACCAATCCTTTGTAGATTGTTTTAAACTCGGATAAGGACAATAGTATACTTGAACGGCTTGTGTGGCAAGGACAAACGGTTCATACTTATTATACCTTCGTCTATAATTCACAGAAACCAATTTGTATTCAGGATGCACCGATGTCCCCAATCGTGATGGATCAAACCACTCGCATCTAAACATTGTTACGGTCTTCATAGGTAGCCCATGGTATTCCAACTCACAAACCTCCAGTAATCGCCCATAAAAATCGAGTTCATTCTTGTCTGCACCATAAGTTTCACCTTTAATGCACACACCACTGTTCATGGTGGCTCTTTGTGTCCCATGCTCTAACGTGTGAAATTTATACCCATTTATGTAGTACCCTGGATACGTCTTAATCACTGGAGAAGGCCCTTTTGCTAAATCCAATATGAATGGATTGACGACATTGTTGGTATGGTCTTTGACCTAAATCCAACAAATCAATAAACATCTATCAATCTGACTGATTAAATATTACAAAAGGTTCTGGTTAATGGGATTATATACTCACATATGTATCAAATCAATGTGAGAAGTTTCACGATTTCCTTTTGAATCTCGGAGGAGGAGATCCGTGGATGTAATCTTTTCAAGAAATCGATAAACAAACTTCAAAACAAATAGTTATAATTAGTATTTAAATAGTTATACTAATTGAAAGTTATACAACGTGAAATTATAAATACTTACTTTAAATAGTTCTCCAAACTTCAACGCAATTCAATAGCACATATAATCGAGCAAAGATCATACTCACTCGAATCTAGATATCTCTTCGACATTTTTCCAAAAGGCGCCCATCTTGCTTGAATATTGAAAGCATATCCGGGAAGTCTTCATGCCTAATATCTCCCCCAACATTATAATTACGAGGCACATTCTTATGTTTCGTTCTTACGTGACCCTCAAAATAATAAGAACAGAATGTTGATGCTTCTTCTACTAAGTACGCATTGCAAATAGAACACTCCACTCGAGCTTTATTTCTCACGTTGTTTTTCAACTTACGTAAGTATCTATCAATGTATATAAAAAAGATTAATAGTTATATGTGTATATTTATACATATGGACAACAATTGTTAAAGTGGCCGTTTTACCTTTCGAATGGATACATCCATCGGTATTGAACGGTCCGACAATACGAGCTTCATCTGCTAGATGGACTGGTAGATGTTCCATTGAATCGAAGAAACTAGGAGGGAATATACGCTCGAGCTTGCATAAAATGACTGGAATATTTTCTTGAAGTTTGCACATGTCCTCAAGTTTGATGTTTCGAGAGGTCAAATCTTTGAAAAATAAACTTAATTCGTTCTCGCTTTCCAAACATTAGGTGGGAGAAGTTCTCAAATGCAATCGGAGTATACGTTGCATAAAAACATGGCGATCGTGACTCTTCATCCCAAACATCTTCAATTTGGTCATGTCTACACATCGCCCATATTTGAGACATACCGTCTGGAAATCTAAGACCTTTCACCCATTCGCACAAGACTTTTTCTCATGTTTGTCAAGTGTGTAAGAAGCTTTTGGATACTTGCACGTCGACTCATTCATCTTCAACTCGGTCTATTGCAAGACAAATTAAGTTCTTCTCTTGATTTGCTCGTATCTTCGTCTTACCTGGAATATTCATCACGTGTTGAACACATTATCAAATACATTCTTCTCTATGTGCATGACATCCAAATTATGTCGAATCAAAAGAGAACTCCAGTACGGTAAATCCCAGAATATACTCCGCTTCCTCCAACCACTACCAAAATATTTGGAAATACTACTATTTATTGCATCACTACCCATTTCACCACCTTCACTAGTCCCATTCCTTCAATCCTAGATAATAGTTCTTCTCCGATAGCGCTTGGTGGACTACTAGTAATCACCGTATTCTTCTCGAATCCTCTTCTATCCCTTCCGAATTGGTGATCGGATTTAAAACTTTCGATGATTATCAAACCATGACCGCTTACCACTTTTGGTAAAGTAAACGCCAAGATCCTCCATGCAATGTGGACAAGCTAACCTTCTAGCATATCCATCCGCACAACATAGAGTACGCATGAAAGTCACTAATTGTCCAAAGCAATGCAAAGACGATCTGAAAATTTTGTTTCAATGAGACATCATAGGTAAGGACACCTGCTTCCCACAAATCTACTAACTCTGAAATTAATGGTTGCAAGAACACATCAATCTTTTCTTTTGGATTACGTGGCCCTGGCACTAGAATTGTGAGAAACATATATTGTTCCTTCATACACATCCATGGAGGAAGATTATAAGGAGTAACTATAACAGGCCATGAAGAATATTGTTGTCCTGATTGACCAAAAGGTTGGAAACCATCAGTCGAAAGACCCAATCTAACATTACGAATCTCAGATTCAAACAAAGGAAACTTCATGTTCAAATGCTTCCATGCAGGTGTGTCTGCCGGATGGCGCATGACCCCATCATCAGTCGACGATGCATGCCAACGCATATTCTCCGCTGTAGCCTCAGATGCATACAACCTCTGTAGTCGAGGAGTAAGAGGAAAATAATACATCTTCTTACATGGAATTTGTGATTTCTTTCGAGTTTCAGATGCTCGATTATTGCTCTTGAAACGTGGATGCTCACAAACTTTACATCTCGTCAATTCCGAATCTTGTCGCCAGTAAATCATGCAATTATGTGGACAACAATCTATCTTGTGCACAGGCAATCCCATGTCACGCAACAATTTCTTCGTGCTGTAGAAGTCATCAGGTACAAGATTACCATCTGGATTTGTCTCTTTCATGAGTTCTGTTATTTGATCAAAACCTTTCTCAGATATATTATTCTCAGCTTTCCAACTCAGAAGTCGAGCCACAACAGACAATTGTGAATGGTTTGAGCAACCTGGCCACAACGGTTTATCGACAGCGTCCAACATGTCGTAAAATTTTCGTGCCTCAGCGATTTGGTTCTTCTTCGGCTCGGCAAAGTTAAACTGAGGACCAGCAAGATCCATTACCATCGTCGACACGTACTTGATTGAGGTTCGGGTGATATCGCATTGCGGATATATATTCACATTTGTCTCCCTCGAAAGATCTAAGTGTTATAATTTGGAACAAATCCAAATTTTGAAACGTGATATCGCACGGTATCTTGTACTTGATAAGGTATATTATTGCATTTCTTACAAGGACACTTGATCTTTTCCCCATCCATGAATGATAGTTGATTACTAGCAAACTCAATGAAGTTTTCAAGTCCGAAGAAAATCATGATTTAATCCACCACAGTACTAAAACGCTTATACATCCATTCACGATTCGACTCATCACGAGGAAGTGGAAATGGGATTCGGAAGTGAGAGGCTAATGTTCTGTCATGGGAAATGGGATTCTGGAAGTGAGAAGCAAATCTTGGGAGATGAATGTTCGCAAATGTTGGGAGATGAAGTGAGAGGCAAATGTTCGAGTACCAACTACTAAGCCCGACTTTAATAGTTCAACTATAGAAATAATATTCTACATCATAGTACATTTGGTTAATGATTTGGAAGAACATTTGTAAGAGGGAGAGAATTTAGGTGAAAGATAGATGCCGCATAACTCTATTTATTGGTAAATAGAGGTATGCAGCATAATTTTCTAATGTTTGGGTATGTTAGGATAATATTTAAGTATACTCATATTCAGATCCAAGTCTATTTCTACGTTTCATAACAAAAAGGTTCTCACGTTATAGAAATAGAAATGCACGAGACATATACTATATAAAAAGTAACACGGATGCATGTCAACATGAAACTAATTTGTTGAGGTATAAAATCGATGCATAAATATAAATCACCAAATAGAAAAAGTTCACACATGATTAGTCTTATTTCTCTTTGATAAAAGAGTAGCAATCACAAAAAATTCCTCTCCTAACCCCTTCACGTGTGGGACATGTGATGTAAATGATCACAACATTAATATATATAGCAATACATATAAATATTAATGGTGTGATCACTTACATCACATGTGAAGGGGTTAGGAGAGGAATTTTTTGTGATTGCTACTCTTTTATCAAAGAGAAATAAGACTAATCATGTGTGAACTTTTTCTATTTGGGAATATGCAAAAAGATTCATAACTTAACAGAATCCTTTATAAACAATAAAATTATATTTGCAGCACCAATTTATTCCATACATTAAAATCCAACATACTCATTAAATAACCAAGTATAAATTCTTAAGGGCACTGGATTATATCTTTCAGAAGCTAAGGTATGCCAAAATCTCCGTTTTCGACTTTTTATTTTCAATTTCCCCCAATTTATGTTTATTATTTCTCCACCGCTAAAGCGATGGTTTTTGGTTGATTAATCGTTTCCTACTTCCTTTATTTAATTGTTTACAGAAGTTATGTGGATATACAAATGAATATATGCACTATGAGTATGAGGAGGAGCTTGTGTTCCTTGTTTTTTGGATAAGTAGAGATATTGTGATTTGTAAGAAATGAAGAATAGATTTTTATAGCTCCTGAACGACATTTATGTTTGGTGATGATGATGATGATAATAGAGCTGTGAAAGGTGTAGATGTTTGATGATGACATGTTAACGGCAGATTGAACCTATACTATTCAGCTGCAAAACTTTTATTGGCACGATAATTCTGTCTCCCATCATGATAACCTGCCTGTTTCAATTGCATGTGTTTGTCGGTTCGTTGTTCTCTCCTAATCAAGGGTAATTTTGATGACGATCGGCTCCCGTCAGAACCTTCCACCATTTCTTTGAGATGTTCTATTCACAAACATAAAACTCAAATAGTAGGATCAAATTTAGATAGGGCAGCACATTCTTCGAAGCATATTGAAAAATCTTCGCTTGGAAATGTATTTATGAGATATGTTGTCATTTTTGTAGAAGCTTCCTTAGCAATAACAATTAGATTCATGGTATGACAGAACTCCATGTTCCATTGTTAAAAAATGTAGTAGAAGTTAAGTTGCATCCTTTGTTTGTCTAAACTTTGGCTATATACCATTGTGATTTTCCTAAAGCATTTATGGTGAAGTTGGTATTTAGGGAAAGCACGATATATGTGAGGAGATTAACAACACGAGTAACACTATCTTTGCTTACAAATACACCATATTTTGGATCTGCATAATAGTCTTCTTCAATAACACCTAGATAATCCTGATACCAAGTAGGCTAAAATTTTGTATACTAAAATGATGGAATAAGTTATGCGGTGAACTTCATATGACTTAAAATCGAAGCATACAATTCTTGGTTTTAGTTGAATGATCATCAGTTCTCCTCCTCATAATTAAGCATTAGTTAAGTCTCGCCCATAGAAAAATTGCAAAAATTGTACGATCCTTATCATTGTTATACAATTTCATCATGTGGAAGTCTTATTCGCCACATTTTATCTCAAAGCTAGCGCTTGGTTGATTCTAATTTAATTTTCAATTTGTATCAATTTTATCATCGTAGATTAGATACATTAAAATCCAACATACTCATTCAAAATTGGAAGATGAGGACATTGATGGTCAATTTAGTCGAGGAGGTGGAGAGCTTGTCTTAATCTCGGATTTTGGAATCAATTCTCTCATCTAGTTAAATAACACTTACATGTAACTATCGTATAATCAAATATTCAAATGTATGCTAAGTTGTTGTCATAATGATTAATAACTATCGTATAATCAAATATTCGATAAATAATATGAACATCCATTTGCATCCAATATACCAATACATACCAATATACCAATACATACCAATATGAACATCCATTTGCATCAAATCATTTAATTATACATCCAATATACCAATACATACCAATATACCAATATATACAAATACATACATATATACTCATAATTCCACAAATTCATGTATAAATCAACATATACATATATACAAATACATACATATATACTCATACTGACGGAAGGCGGCGGGACGGAATGACGGCGGCGGCGGGCGGCGGCAACGACGTTGGGCAATAGGGCGGCTTGGGCGGCGGCGTGGTCATGGTCAGGGCGGGCGGGCGGAGCGGCGGCGGCGGCAAGGGCACGACCGGAGGCGACGAACGGCGGGGGATGGGGGGCAAGGGGAGGGTTCAATTTAGGGCTTCAGTAATGAAATTGGGGAAGAAGACGCGACTGAAATATTAATTTTTAGCGACGGATTAGAGACTCAAATTTCCGTCGTTATATTTAAAACACTCTAACGACGGATTAAGTCCGTCGTTAAAATCTACCGACGTACTAATGACTAAATATTCCGTCGTTGTAATTCTTGACGTAAAAAAATAAAAAAAAATTAATATTAACGACGGAATACATTCCGTCGTAAAAGTTATTTAGAATAAATAAAACTAAAAATAATATTAACGACGGAATAAATCCGTCGTAATAATAATTAAAAAATAAATAAATAAAATCCGTTAATTTACGACGGATCAGCGACGATTATTTAAAGTGTACAATAAAAAAAATAAAAAATCGTTAATTTAACGACGGATTGTGTCCGTCGTTAAATACAACGACGGATCAACGACGTATGTGCCGTCGTTATATGTTCGCGCGAAATAGTACAGCCAAATTGCGTCTCAAATACGTCGCAAGTCCGTCGTTATTTTATTTCGTTTGTGTTCCGTCGCTAATTCGTCGCTGTATGACGACCCAAATTTTTAACGTCGCTAATCCGTCGCTGTTCGCGCGTTTTTTTTGTAGTGTATAATAAGTGTGTTGACTCTCTCATAAACTTTTCTTGTTATCTGAAAACAATGAATTTTCAAAAATATATTAAATTTTGTGAATGAAATAATATCATATAGTAAAAGAAAGGATGATGAACTTAAGGTATTTAAAATCGATATAGTTATACTTGGGGAAAACTTATATATTGATAACGATAAACATGCTGAGGATAATGAAAATCCTATATATTGCAAATAAGAATTAAAATATATGGCAACGATAGTGATGTTTTCCCTCTCTCTCAGACCAAACTTACTACCAATTTCACACGTTTGTCTCTGGCATGCCTTTCACGACTCCATTACTACTATTTTTGTATAATCAATTTAGATCGATAATTTTTGTATAATCTATGATTATCATAAACAAGTGCCATTATCGTAATATATAATGCATTATTATAATATATAAAATGAGTTATTATGAAAGATATATTATTGTTTACACAAAGATTAATTATTCAATGTGAAAATCAATCCTAATAATTCATTTAGTCAAGATCAGAAATTTGATATGTCATCGCACCGTGCAGGCGTCCTCACAACAGTCGACTCCATTACCTTATATATGTTATTTCAATTGTTGGATTCTTTTTTCACTTGTATTTAAAAATTTCCATAACAATTGCCAATTTATTAGATGGATAGGCAAGTAGTTTTTTAATACGTATGATAGAAATCTGACGGTTCAAATTTTTAATATAATATATTGTTGTTTAGACGATTTTACTTGCTTTTTGCGGGTCCTCATGGCATAACCCTTAATGCAGACCCAACTCACACTCGTGAAGTCATGCCTAATATTTTCCTTAATCAGATTAATTGATTTTCTTAACACTTACAACTACGATAAAAGTTAAATTATGGGATTTACTTTACATGATTAGGCTGGATAGATAAAATTAATCCAACATAATCAAGTGTTTATTTTAAAGGATTAATATCTGAGGATATCCCAAAACCTAGATCATTTTAATTATTTTATATTGATTTTAATCCAACTAATATATATGAGATTTGAATAATCTTCCAAATAAATGGAGAGTTATTTATCCCAATTTAAATCATCCACTAATCATTTGTAGTAAACAAAGAATTTATTAGATAAAAATTATCTTATCATACATTTAATCCATCAAATACTCAATCCTTCAAAATATTAATCATGAAAAGTAAACGCTCACTTACCATATTGAGGTAGTGTTCATTTTTGATAATTAGCATTTTGAATGATTGAATATTTGATGGATTAATTACGTGATAAGATAATTTTTATCTATCAATCCATTGTTATTACAAATGATTAAAATTAGGATACATAACTCTCCTTTTATTTTGAGAATTGTTTCAATCCTACCTATATTGGTTGGATTAAAATTAATGGAAAATAATTCAAATGATTAAAGTATTAATCTCGGGTTTTGGGATATCTTCAAATATTAATCCTTAAAAGTAAATATTTGATTAGGTTGGATAATTTTATCTATCCAACCTAATCATATAAAGTTAGGATAATAATAGTCTTACTGTATTAAATAAAGACGCGATAATTGACAAAAGAGTTGATACTTTTCTACGTGATAACTAATTATTTTCTTTTATTTTTAAAACTATCTATAATTACTACTTAGATGTACGATCTATATAGATAGCTCAACTCAAAATGTTGGTTGAGTTCGACTCCTAATTCTTTTCAGTCATACAAAGTTACTAATTGACCTTCATAAACATCTCACGATCTCTCTCTATATATATAAATATATATGATTTAGTTCATGTATATATAATTCTTAATATACATAAATGATAACAAATCATATCCATTGATTTGAAAATCACACGGTTATTTTTAAATGTGTATCTGAATTAGTTATATACATATTTTTATATATAATTATGTATTTGCACATCTGTATCATAATTTGTGCCGAAACGTCCATATGAATTTATCAAAAGTTGATATTTTGTCCCCATATTTACACTATAAGGAGTGTTCTCATGTTCACCGATTTTCTATAATGTTAAATGCTTTCTTATCATATTCACATGATCCATTGATTCACACATAGACCAGATCAATGATAATAGTAAGAAGGCATATTGCCTTCCAAAATGTAAATGTTTATACTAGGACGTGATTAAATATATCCTTTTCTTTGTAACAACCAAAATCTATCTGTATCGTGTGATCTTTTTGTGATCTCGACCATCATAAAAAAATATTAATTAATGTAATATATATAAAAAATAGTAACATAAAAGAAACATCGACAAATTTTTTGATGGAAGAAGCTTTGACATAAATGAAGCATTTTTAATGTATATATTCAAAGATGTGGCTCATAGTTTGTACGGGGAAGTTTCTATTATAGTCATCCCAAACACACACGAATTTAGATAGAAAGTTTCCCTTGATTAATAAAAGAAGCATGGGCTTGTTTTTGATGGAAGAAGTTTTGACATTAACGAAGCATTATTATTTGTATAAAGAAGCATTATTAATCTATATATATAAAAGTATGGCTTATAGTTTGTGTAGGGGAAGTTTTTTATTATAATCACCATCACACACACACACACACAACACAACACACAACACACACATGAGATTAGGTAGAAACCTTCCTCTTAATTTAAAATGAATATGTACTGTTGATCTTGACTATATGTATGCCCATGTTAATGTTTTTTATATATTACAATAACATTTTTTATTCTGTTTCTCTATATACTACAAAAATAATTTTTGTATGATAATGTTTCTTTATATAATACAATAATATTTCTTTATATGATTACCATAGATCATAAAAAAATTAAAAATGTAAATTAATTTCAATTGCTACAAAAAGAAAGTAACTGTTTGATCCAGTCTCTCTCTATATATTATATAACTAATTAAGTATTGACTAGTTTAACTAAATCCATCTTTCATTTGATCACCTCCAAAAGAGCAACTAAAGGTGGAAAAGGCCAACTCAAAAATCTGAAAAGCAAGATCCTTTCCCTATTTAGTCAATCAAGACTCCCAAACCAGACAAAATTTAAGGTAAAACTTTTGTGCTCATCAATCAATTCTTAGGCAAATGTTGCACTGACACGGAGCTCACATTAAATTAGGTTATCTTAATATTCCACTGTTGCACCACCATAATTATTCTCTGCAATTTCCATTTAGATATGAACAGCTGGCGCATGATCAACCACGTGCATATTTGGGTCCATTTTTAGGGACTGTATATGCTTCTTTGGCCTACCATTTGTATTTGGTCTAATTATTTTCCCAACTTTTTCTTCATCATTACTTTTCCAATTTTCATGTGGGTGTCGTGTGTGTTTCGAGAACTGCAATCATACATTCGCTTTGAAACGTAGACTAACCGACTATGTTGAAATTAATGGATATGAATATCATCGCATTTGAAGAATAGCAATCATGATGTAAGATTATTTCCTATTTCTGAAAATCCCCGACATTCGAAATATATTCTCTAAACTACTAAAACTTACCATCTTTTAGTGCATGCAGATCTTGTCTAGTTGACTACTTACAGCTCAGTTTTGATTTGACATGCATGCATCTTTTCATTGTTGATTTGCCACTATAGTAAAATAGTGGTTAGATACGTCGATGATAATAAGAATTTATTTATTTTTTAGTAAATTTAATAGAGAAATTATAAAGACTGTGTCACGATGGATTCGAGCTTCGGATATTAACTATTCTATCACTAGGCCAACACACACATATACGATGATAATAAGAATTTATTTTATTTTTTTGGTCAATTAATACAGAAATTTTAAAAGCTGCGTCGCGGTGGACTCGAACCCGAGACCTTTGGCCTCGGGCATTAACCACTCTACCACTAGGCCAACACACACACACGATAATAAGAATTTATTTTTTTTTGATAATTTAATACATAAATTTTAAAGGCTGCGTCACGGTGGACTCGAACCCGAGACCTTTGGCTTGGGCATTAACCACTCTACCACTAGGCCAACACACACACACTCGATAATAAGAATTTAGTTGTTTAAGAATGTTACAAAGCAAAACTAGGAGGCATTACTTAAAACGAATAATTTTATGGTTAATTGCGGAATTATCGCTATTTTTAAACTTTTAAATGATTTTTCAACCGTCGCAATTAAATAAAGTTAACTATTAAAAAAATCACAAACTTTTACCCAGTTTTGATTTATAACACGCTTTATAAATTGTTGTAATATTACCACCACTTTTCATTTGTAGTAAGATAGAAATCTACAATATAGGTTAGTACTTAGTTTATTGTTCTGTTTTAACACTCACCATTGACTTTGTACTATTCTCGAGTAACAAAATGTTGTCCACTTTCGCCCTCTGATTTATGAGATCACTTGCTCTCTTTTTTATTATTATTCATGGGGAATCGCACCGCTATCTTCGATCACTGGGTAAACCCCACGTTCCTGTGCAATAGCTTGCAAACCATATAAGATGGGTCAACCACGCTTGAAACCGGATATAATAGATTCAAACCCAATAATGAAACGATTGAATCTTTTCCAATACTCTCGAAACAGTTTCTCAAATATTTAGTAATGAGACCTATCATTTCGTCCTTTCACATGCATAACCTATCAAACAATTTCTCACCCCTATTATGTCTTAAATCCAATTCTTTTCAAAGTATCACTGTATCAATGCTTACATTAACTCTTTCATATTTATTGATATATTTAACATCACTATAGAAATCAAGAATAACATTTACAAGTCTAATAGAAGCATAATCATTAATGTGTTTATGACTAGTCAAATTTATATCTTGTATCAATTTAGTGAACACATTAAGATTCTCATCTCATCGATCTCTACAAAAGAATTTTGAAGTAAAAATATTTTAGAAGTCAATGAAGTTCTAGTGTAAAGTTCATCAAGTTTGCCCCACAATTCTGTGGAAGAATCCCATATACCAACTTTTCTTAACACAATATAGCATGCAAGTTCATTCACTTATATTTCTCTTTTATCAGTTGCCACATAAGATAGAGCACCGACACATAATACTTTTAGGTGAACTACAACACAATTGGCTTTCTGTTTCCATATGCTAAAATCGATTTTTCCCTTAAAAAATGTCAAATACTATAAGTATTAGTAGCCAACGATACACAAAATGTTAACCATGAAAGTAAATCACACAAAGTCATGGAAAATACCACCAAAAGTAAGGACGAAGCAAATTCATTGTAAACACATCGTCCAAATATCGATAACATGTGATTTTCCAGTTTGCAACACCGCTTAATCAATGACGCAATGGATCACTCTAAATCTTTGGAGAAAAATATAATCTAAGAGCTAACAAAAGCTCCAAAAAGTAATCGAATTCAAACCAATTTGATTTCAATTGATAATAAATCACTGAAAATATAAAAGCATTAATGCAACGGAATAAACAAATCTGTTCACAAGGCAAAAAATTAAGGGTTCGGAGCTTATTTACCAAATTTTGAAAAAATGTGTGTTGTCAGTAGCCATTTTTAAAAATAAGTGCAATGTATACCCATTTCATTATTTTAATATATTTTCATTAAAATCATTCATAGGTAAATTTGTGCAGTCAAAATATTCAGTGAAAATATTCAGCTTTTCAGCTTTCACACCAGCTTTCACACGTAAATTTGTGCAGTCAAAATAGTCAAAATATTCACTGAATAAATATTTCAGCTTTTCAGCTTTTTGTGATCACATGCAATTTTAAGTCTGCAATTTTAATCACATGCAATTTTAATTGCTTATAAAAGAATACTCTCTCTCTCTCTCTCTCCTGCACTCTCTCTCTCTCTCGAAAACTATCTCTCTCGCTCTATCTCACTCTCTCCTCGCTCACTCCCTCTCTCTCTCTCTCTCTCACCGGCGGCCAAGCCCACCCCGCGGCCAACCCACCCCACCCCATGCCAACCCTCACGGCCAACCTATGGCTTCTTCACAGGTTTTTTTTTTTTGTTTATTTATATTTTTATGTTGTATATTTTTGTTAATTATTATGATTTATGAATTATAAGTTTTGTTAATTATATATTGTTAATTTTCTAGTTCAGTAGTTGTGGGTTTCAAATTGTTTGATTTGTGGGTTTCAAATTGTTGAGTATATAAAGATGAAGTTTTTGTGTTGTTGCCATTCTCTAGTGTGAGAATGTGCTTCTGTTTGCTTATTTGTTCCTGATTTAGTGAATGCTTTAATGAAGAGATATCAATTTTTAGTTAATAATTAGTTATTAGAATTAATTATTTCATAATCAAGGTATACGGTTTTTTTAGATTCAATTTCTAATAATAAATGTTAATTAGTTAGGTTTTATCATATAGTGATACTCGTTATTTGTATAATAAAATAATAATTTAATAATGGAATCCGAATAAAACATGTAATAATATTATAATAGAGGATACGAAATCACGAATTTATGCGAGTAAAGAAACTTACACGAATAGCATATTAGGTATTATACTTTTTGTGAAGAAATAAATTTTAGTGTTAATTATGTATTGTCTATGCTTTGTTAACTATATATTGTTAATTATGTATTGTTGTCTATGCTTTCTGAAATAATTCGAATATATGTGATAGGATATTAATTATGAATTCGGACATGAATTATTATGCTTTGTGAATCTATGATTTGTGAATTCGGACATTAATTCGATTCTATGCTTTGTGAATTATTATGTATTGTTGTCTATGCTTTGTGAATTAATATATGTGAATTATAATTAGAATATATTGTTAATTATGTATTGGTGTTAATTTCACAGTTGAAATAGGATATGAAATACAACATTAGGATAAAGGTTAGCAAAATTATTTAAATTTAGGATCATGAATTTTGCATGATATATTGACAAATATATTTCTTTTAGGTAGAAATATCCACCAAGTAATTTTTAGGTAGAAATTTCCAATCCAATTCTATGTTAATCAAGACACAAAAAAGTTCATCACCAATAATGATACAAATTGAGACTACCTAGTGAAATATAATTTTGGAATTAATTTCACAATATGTGTGAACACACTAATTGACATATTTCTTAATTAAGCATAATTTAATTTTTTTTAATAAATAGGAAATCGAGTTCTTAAGGCCCGAGACCATCAATCGTCCATCCACAATCGACGTCTTTCAAGCCCAATTATTTAAGAAGGGTCATTATGAGATTGAGAGATATAGGCGGTGAAGACCTGGTGGATAGGTTTAGGCAAGGGTGTTTCGGTCACTTTGTTGGTTGGGAACCTGGATCCAAGTCAAACATGAGTTTGCACCATATGGTATCCCGACAGATTAAGCCCCCTCCTAGTGCTGAAGATCAGACGATATGGTTTTTTATTAATGGGAGGACAATTTGTTTTTCCTTCTCGGATTTTGCGCTCGTGACGGGTTTGAGTTTTGGGACGTCATCTTTCGATCCTACAGCCGAGTACGATCCGCAATCCGTTGAGGTTTATCAAAGGTTTGTTGGTGGCGGAGGGACTAGTATAGAGAATCTAGGTGTGAGATTCTTTGATACGGACAATCCGATTGATGATGCTGACGGTCATCTATATCTCCGTGTGGCCCACATCTTAGTTCTTTACGCATTCGTCTTAGGTATCGACTTGCCACGACCTGTGGATCCGTGGATTTGGGTCTTAGTCGACGATCTGGACGTATTTGCCAGATTTCCATGGGCTGCATATGCATATAAAATTCTACAATACTACATGTGGAATATGAAGACCAATGCCAAATATCACTTCTACAGACCGTCGTGGGCATTATATATTTGATCATTAGAGATCATTCCGGATCTTGGCACGACGGTTACGAAGTATGTCCGGGGGGATGCGTATCCTAGATGCATGAGGTGGAAGTTCACGAAAATGATTGACGTGGATACACAGCCCCTATTTGATCGTGAGGGGGAACCATTTTGGGGGTTAATCCCGGACGACTATGAGATGAGCATGCCGTACTATACGTCATCTCTATATTCGGTGCATTGGGGTGAACTACGGAGACCCGTTCCGTCTGTGCGCCCGGGGAACAACCCCCGCCCCGCACTAGACAGCCTCGTTCTAGAGCAGGGCCTTCTACTGATGTGGGGGTTAGTCGGCGATCGGTACGCAGTACGAGGGCACGTACTGCTGTTGTTGAAGAGATTGATGAGGAGCCTGAGGAGGAGCCTGAGGAGCATGAGGAGCCACGACATCGATGCGTGGGGATAGGCGTCGCGCCGGACGAGGACGCCGATCTGATATAGGGGGACGCAGACAGGATATGGGGAAGCGTACGAGACAGCTACGTTCCTCTTCATCTAGCAGCGGCGGTGAGCACCACAGACGTCTGAGTCGGAGGGATCGTCGTTGGATCACAGACACGATCAATGATGTGGTTAGAGAGAATATTCAAGGACTCAAGACGTGGTTTGAGTCTATGATAGAAGGGTGTCGATGTAGATGTTCGCATAGCACTGAGGCATATACGCCGTCCCGTCGTGGAACTACCCCACCGGCGATGCGGAGTGACGATCGGGACCAGGGCCTTCTACTGCACTCTCTACATCGATTACCCAGCAGACTCCTCTAGCGATCCGGCGTCTCGCACACCAGCCGGTATACACCACATCGTCAGTCTCTATAGGAGTATGGATCTACCTCTGGATTCATTAGCCCATCACACAGCGAGGATCCAGCTCGTCATTCCATGCCAGAGATGCCGAGACCATTGATAAATTATCTTATTTTATATTATTGCATCATATTTGATATGTTTACTTTTTCTAACTCATTTGCTTAAACAAAAATTAGCCAACTCGTGAGAAGCGAACGAGTAAGGTTCACTGCTACCGACCGATGTCACCGTGCGTGAATAGCCACGTGCCTCGTCCCGCGTGCCCGATAGTGTATACGCTTCTTATGAAACTTTTCTTGAGGCGAGGACGGGTTCGGGATTATTAGAGACGGTGGATGCCGACGACCTCACGGTGATTTTGTTCGCATCGAAGACCCTACCGACGATCTTGACGTGGGGTAAGTATCACTTCTATTTCTATTTCTATTTTCATATATGAAATCGTTATTTAAAAAATAAATTATTTATTGCAGGCTCTTGATTTGTACATGATGCATCTGAGAATCAGATTAATAAACGGACATGACTTGTTGAATGGGATCAATGAGTCGAGCACTATTATTTTGGACACCGATTTCTTTGTAAGTATATATTTCGTATTTCTTATAGATGTGAATATATATGTATATATTTTTTATATATATTGAATTTCTATTTCTTGCTGAATAGTTGTACATTAGTCGAGAGTGGCTGCATATTTTTGAGAATAGTCAAATGCGGCAGGATCTAGATCATGGTATATCTACGTGGGTTTCATCTACTAATTGGTATCGGGCAGTCCGTGGTAGTAGCAGGGTGGGCCAAAGTCATAGAGCATGGCTTCTTGCTGAACAGGTAACTTCTTTATACAGTGACTAATTATAAAATATATTTTTGTTTGTGCCTTTACAAAATTGAATCTCTTTTTACAAGTCATCATCTCTTGTTTTAGCAGAGGTCGCATCATTTTGGCTCGAATGCACATGACGGTCGGGGTGTGTGAAATGTTCGATCCGGTACATTATTCATTAGACCCCGGGCGACAAGATGAGCGGTTGATGCATTGGATCGGCTTGAGGATGTTATTTGCACAGTTCTTAATCAGAACTCGTTGGTTTGAAGATAACGACTCGGTGTTCGTGCTTTTCGCGTGATCGACGTTTACATTTGCCGCTTCGATGTACGCCTGCATAACAAGACAACGTCGCCCGGAACGTACATGTGCATGTACGCCGAACGCATCATTTCAGGTTCCCCGAGCATTCCGTTGGGTAATGAGAATGTATATGCCCACCGAAAGAAAATAGTTGGTTCTATCTTTGAATTATGTGAACGAGAGTCAGAGAAAGTGGTCGAAACATGTTACTAATTATTATATAATAACCTTATTTGTATTTGAGTGTATTTTCTTGAATATTGTAATATTTGTATTTGAGTATATTTTCTCGAAAATCATAATCACAACCCAATCAATTATACTTCAATAACGAAGGATATCACGAGTTTGGTTTCAACATAATTCACAAATCAAAACGACCATTCAACTCAAGAACATTTCCAACCAAATATAATAAGGAGTTCGACTCCAACAGTTTCAATTAATCGCTTAACAACTAAAGCAAGCATCATTCTATTAGTATACTTTTAGGTATATCAATCATTTCTAATCACTTAACAACATATAATCTAATCTCTTTGTCATCAAGTTTTCATTTCAACATAATATGTTTATAAAATTCAATTTTTCGTATTCTTAGTTCTAAACTCCTCAATAAAGCTTCATTACTCCTTACTTACATAATATGTTCACAATTCAAAAGATATATGAAGAACAACATTAAAAATTCAACTTTTCATTACTCCTTACTTACATAATATGTTCACAATTCATAAATAATCTAAGCGGTTTCACACAACTCAAAAATAGAAATAGCTATAATTTTCCTATATGTCGGTATATGACTACTCCCCCAAATAATACTCAGCGATCCGGATATCACACGCTCAACGTACATGCATGCATATGGACCACAAGCGACGTCGTCTTTTTGGGAGAACTGACTTAAATACATAATATACCATATTACATAATAGCATATTAATATTCATATGATTTACGAGATTTGTGTAGTATTGACACTATTAATAATATCCTAATAATTAATAATTAATATAATGAATAGTTACATTAAAATAATAATAATATTATTATTATTATTTTAATAATAAATAATAATAATAACAACAACAAAAATTAAAATGATTATATTAATAATAAATATAATTAATTAATTAATAAGTGATAAAAATTATAGTTATTAATAATATTAACATAATAAATAAATAATTAAAATAATAATAATATTAATATAAGAAATAATAATAACAACAATAATAAAAATAGTAAATAATAATAATAATAAAAATTGTTAATTAATTAATAATATTATTAAAATATTAACATAAAAAATAATACCAACAAACATTTTATTAGTATACCTTGTTTAAACCTTGAAATCAAGATTAACCTTGAAATCAAGATTAGAAATGTAGATTTTGGAAGATTTTAGCTTATGAAAATTTTTTGTTCTAGTGTGTGTGTAACCGTGAGTTTAGGGAGTAGAATTGGGGATTTTTGGAAAAATTTTAAGAGTGGGGTGATAGTATATTTATATACCCAAATTAATTTTATTTTTCATTTAATTAAAAGCATAATTATTCACCAAACCTAAGAGTCATTATGTATTTTAGATCATAAACATATCTATTTTCTTTTTGATTAAGAATGCAATGCCTTGTTTAACCTTTAATCGTTAACTAATTACTAATTAAAAATTTGGGGTATTACACTTTGCAAATACACACATGCATAATTCTAATTGATAGATTAATTGAACAAGACACTATCACATTCAATTAATGGGATGGTAAATAAGGACATGATTGTCGCGTGTGATCCGCGGAACCACACAAGCCACACCTCCTACGTGCACGACTTGTACTGCTTGACCCCATTTCTCCTCCACCAGATCTTCGATGGGGACGTTCGGTTGGATGACGATGACGCCCAACTTTCGGACGACCCGCCTGTCGGACCACGCAGGTGCAAGATTTCAATGCTGCGACATCGGTAGGAACCGGATTGGGCGGAACATGATTTACTCGTATGAGTAGGCTGTACTAGCTTCTCGGCGTGGTAGTATTCTCCCACATAGCTGAAAATTTGGTCATCTTTATGCCGCACAAATTAAAATTCAAGATCAAAACAATGATAAAGTTGTTAGTTATAAATTGGCATAACGTACTAAAAATTATATTTAGTATGTAGCTCCATACCGTATAGTTGCAATCGCATGAGAACACGGATCGATCCATGTCCCACCCAAGCACGAGCACGATGTCGTCCGAGATTGACATTGAAGGTTTGGTTTCGCCCTCGACTTTGAATGTGTCGTTACTTTTGGGCACTATAGTATATCGGCGTGATCTCTCCAGCCCGCCCGTATCTTGCGAACAGCCTTCGGGGTTAGGTCGGTGGGTATGTTCTTGCCGCTTCAAGTCTTTGATCGAACCATTTTCTATGATATGACGAATCGCTTCAACCATAGAGCAAATGGGCAATCGTCTTGCCCACAACAACCGAGCATTGAAGGACTCGCAATGTTGGAAGTCAAAAGGTATAGCGCCTCACGTGGCACTTTGATCCGCCCACTTCTCAACTCCGACCTCCAACTCGCCATACGCACCACCAAGAGGTCTATCTTTAGCACGAGGGACTTTAACATGTTCATTGCTTTGTCAAACTCCGTCTCCGATATGCATAAGCCGCCTTCCGTACAATGCTACGACGGTTTCCCAAAGGCGTGATTTTTTCAGCAGATGGTAGTAGCATAAGCCGTGGGCATTCTCCGGAAAGACATTTTCACAAGATTAGATATACCGACGCGCATCGACGACACAATCAACGCCTCGAATTCGAATGGTAAGAAGTCTTCACGCGTTCTAGAAACCAAGTCCATGATAAATCATTCTCGATCGGACCAATTCCATAAGCCAATGGAAAACTTGCGTTTGTCGCCCTTCGTAACAACAACAAACAATATACCCTTATTGCGCCCTTCAAGTGCGTGCCATCCACAACAATAACAGCCTCATGCACAACGTAACCGAGTCGATCGAACCGAAAGCTACAAAAGGTAGCGAAAACGACCATCCGGTCCAATATCCGTGTCAATCAACGAACCGAGATTAGTTGTTCGCAACATGTGAAGATAAACCGGTAGCATCTGATAGGATTGTTCATACCCACCATATATCATCTCGATTGCCTATTACGAGCTCTCACCGCGACAAGATATGATGCCGCACGCCATACTCTCGTTGTAACTCGACCATAATCGATCTCGGCTTAATGACTTCGCCGTTCTCGCGTATTTTTTGCGCTATGTATGTTGCAATCACACGGGCTTTGACCTTGCACGTTTCGGTATTCACGAGATCATCTACACAGTGTGTACGGGATCAAACTTGCGCACAAACCAAAAACCACCACATTGCGATGCGCAAGCAATAAAGCGGACACTGATCACGATATCTGCATTTGAACGTAATCCGGGTCTGGTCCGATCGCGGAATAACAAATTCTGCTCTTTGTTCCATGTACCACAACCCGACTGATATCTTAAGGTCCACCTTGTTGTCGAAGATGGAACCTTCGCCACTCATCGGGTTTGGAATAGAGTCAAAAGGACTAGCAAAAAGATTGTTCGAAACCTCATGAGGAATAATAGGAGCTAGCCAATTGCTCATCTCTTCCATTTGTTCTACCTCGAGTCCCTCGGTTACCCCTTGCGTGTTACTCTGCATAATCATCCCAAGCAACTTTTCTCGACGTATCCACGCATCAAATTCTACAAACGTGCGAGAGATCACATTTGCAGCCGCACGCTCCTCCTCCTCCTCCTCCTCCTCCTCCTCCTCTTCTTCATCGACTGCTTGTTCTTCACCGCCGACGACGTATTCGTCATCATCACCGCCGTCAACGATCGCGTCGGCCACTTCGCGCACATGTTGCGGCACTTCTTGAGGTGTATCTTGCGCAAACCAATCATATGCTCCAAATTGTTGTGTGGATGACTCATCCAAAGATGAGTATTGTGAAGTGTAGTCATACGCTGTATCACGTGGTTGCTCGAATTGTGGCATATATGCTTGTGTTCGGTTGGGAGTCGACGTCTCCGTATGTCACATACATCTCGGTTGGGCATAAACCTCGCACAATCGAGCTAGCTGATCATCGGTAGTCAAAAGTGATTTGATAAGTTTACCACTTCGAGATCTCGATATATAATGTATTTGGTAGTCAAAAGAATTTGCTCCCAGAAGGTAATTAATGCTTCCTCTTAACTCCCAAATAAGTACATTATCAGTCCGAACATAGGTATATGATGATGCACCGCCGCAGTAGTTCAAACAATCATCCCAACATCCTCCATATCTAATGATAATATTCTTCCACCCCGACATCTAATTAAATCATACAAATGCACAATAATTAATTAAAATTCATTAATTATAAAAAACATCTAAACTAAATAATACAAATTAAATATAAAAACAAGAATATTGATCACGAATGTTTAATAATAAGAACAATAAATTATAATTCATCGCCTCAATTCACCTAAACTTTGAAGTAATCGACAAAAGTTATTATAAACTAAACTAAAATAAATGAAAATTCAATAATGAACGTGTATAAATCATGATTCACCTAAACTAAATCAAATAATAATTCACATAAACTAAATAACTAATACAAATCAAATAATAATTCACATAAACTAAATAAATAATACAAATGCACAATAATGAACGTGTATAAATCATCTAACATTAAGTATAAAACAAATCTCTAAACTAAATAATAATTAATAATATTATAATTCATCGGGGACGGATTTAAACCATAATTCACTTAAATTAAATTAAATAATAATTCACCTAAACTAAACTAAATATTATAAACTAAACTAAACTAAATGAAAAATTCACCCCCGCGGCCAACCCCTCCCCCACCGGGTGCATTGGGACGTATTTATAATAATCAAACTAAAATTTAATTCAACTGTAAAACTAAACTAAATAATAATTAAATATTATAATTTAATTCAACTTCAGGACCCCGCGGCCAACCCCTCCCTAGCGGCTAAATGAAAAATTCAACTATATTTATAATAATTAAACTAAACTAAACTAAATAATAATTAAATATTATAATTTAATTCAACTTCCCTTAATTCATCTAAAAATTCATAATACAAAATAAATCATACAAATGCACAATGGTCTAACAATAATTATACGATGCACCTAAATAATTATTAATTGAAATTAATTAAAAATTCACCTAAATTCATCTAACAATAATTAAGGAATCATATATATAACAAATACACCAAAATATTGAAATTACCTTTTATGATCCAATCGAGTGAGAGCGATTTATATTTGATAAAGAAAACGATTGCGAATATAGATATGCGCAAGATGAAAGTGAGTGATTCAGTGAACGAAATGAAAGAATGAATTATATAGGTAGAAGTCCGATCAAAATTTTATTCATGTGAAATAAATTCACTGCAAAAATGTTGTTGGTTTATTTAATATGAAGTTGTTGGTGAAGTAAATTCACTGCAAATGTTGTTGGTTTATTTAATATGAAGTTGTTGGTGAAGTAAATTCACTGCAAAAAGTTGTTGGTTTATTTAATTTTCATCGGTATTCAATGGTTTATTTAATTTTCATCGATATTTAATTTAATTACAAAATCAAATATTATATATTTAATTTAATTAGAAAATCAAATATTATAGGATTTCAATTTATAATTAATTAATAAAATTAGGATTGCACCGAGAGGCCAACCCACCCCTACCGGCCAACCCACCCCACCGCCAACCCACCCCACCGCCAACCCCACCCCCACGGCCAACCCACCCCACCGGCCAACCCCACCCCCCACGGCCAACCCCACCCCGCGGCCAACCCACCCCCCACCCGACGGATAACTTTAATTTAATTTAATTTGTACAGAATTATAAAAAAATAAAAGTAAGATTTCAGTGCAAATCCTTAACTTTAATTTAATTTAATTTAATTTGTACAACGGTTTTTGATTTGATTGATATTTGAAATGATTGTATTAATTTCTGTGCAAATCCTTCAAAAATATATTTAAAAAATGGTTTGGCTATAGCTTGCACTCTTTTTTTGAAATGGATATAACTTTTTTAAAAAAGGGCATTCCCATATATTTCCACAAAAATTAAATCAGCCGCCAATAATCAGCTAAATAGAAAATAATGCAAATTAATAAACAACAGCTAGCGAATCCCAATCCTCATTGCAGTAGTTGGTATATTCTCTACAAGCCTTTACTTCACCATTCGGCAGATTCAAAATAAAATAACATGAGAGAATGAAGACAATTTACCCAAGGGCGATGCCAAGATCGAGGTATCGCCTATGGCGATCTTAATTGCTATTTTTTTTTTTTAAAAGGTGACGAGGCCCACAACTCGAAGGGCGTGACAACAAGATTAATGAGGCTTTGATACCATTGTTGTGGTATTACCTTGCCATCAATTCACCTTTCTCCATCGTTAGTGCTTGACCTAGTTGGAGATTTAGCAACCTCTGAAGCTAGGCCGAGTTAGAATAAGCGACCTCCTTCCTTCTCTCATAACAACAGCCCACGAGCAGCATGAGTCTTGAAATGCAAAGCTGAACCTGCACCCACAAAAGGAAAATACAGTAGCAAATGGAGAAGCAAAGAGAATATGGAGAAGGGAAATAAAGTAGGAGAAAAGAGATATGTGAATTTCGGATCCTCTATTTCACATGCAACACAACCACTGCAAAGGTTATCAAGGGAGAGAGCACTTGGATCCTCTATACCGACTTTGGTGTCCCCTATCAATTTTTTTAATTATTTTTCCTCGATGATAATACGTTGTGGTTCAATTTAACTTTACAATCACTAACTAGGGCTCATTGATCGATTAGGGTTTTTAAATATTTTAAATATTTAATTTATATTAGGTTAAATATCAATTTAAACCCTAAACATTACATGTTTTATCAAAAATATCTTGAACTTTCAAAAATATCTATTAAAACCTTAAACTATCATATTTGATACAAATTAAAACCCCAAACTATCATATTTTTGATACAAAATATGATAGTTTGGGGTTTTAACAAATATTTTTGAAAGTTCAGGATATTTTTGATAAAAACATGTATAGTTCAGAGTTTAAATTGATATTTAACCTTTTATTTTAGTTAAAGTGCTTATTTGGGCTAACTATTTTAAAATTAGGGTATAAATTTTTAAAATTTTATGTTTTAGTAAATGTTAATTAGAGTTCGTTATATAATAATAAAATTTATTTTATATTAAATATAATTTAAATAATAAAATTAATAGTGAGATACCAATAATTAGACCTACAGTCGAACAAATGATTTCATCCGAAGGAGACAGAGAAACTACAAAAGATAGGACAAAGGGTAGATGCCTTAAGCTCATGGGCTGGGCTTTTGGGGGGCTCTTGGGCCAACAATTAATTTAACAATTGATTATGATTTTATTATGTTTTTCTGGCTGTTTATTGATTTTATCAAAAATATTTTTGAAATACCTCAAATAAATTTAGCACATTGAAAACCAACTTAACCAAACGTTTAGGGTATTCGGTTGAGTTTATAAGCTCATCAAAACAGTTTATAAACTATTTAAGAGCTTTATAAGCTCTTGAGAAATGTTTAACAATAAAAGCTCATGAATAATTTATAAGATGTGAAATAAGTTTCAACGACTCATAAGTTCCAAAAAAATTCATCAACCCAAGCTTACATTTTCATAAGTTTATAAATAATAATGAATTTACCAAAATACTTTTATTATGATTTGTTGTTTCCAACATATACCTTATCAACTTCACATATTTTCAACTTTCTCTCCAACTCACTATTCTCTCTCTAATTTATAAGTTTAATTATTTAAACGTGTTGATAACTTATAAACTTTTAAAATATTACATCTTATAAGTTGATGGAGCTTATAAATCCTCTAAAATAAGCTTAGACAAACACCCTTTTTAACTTTCAATTTGAGTCCGTTTAATCGAACGGACCGAATGCTCACGAATTTTGTGAATCGGTGTATGCAACGGAATAGAGACACAGTACTATGAAATGAGAATGTAAATTTTATGGGCCTATTCTCATTAGACTGAAATTTGAATTGCGAACTGTGCAATGGCTTTTGTCGGCCTCTTTTATATTATGGGCCTCAATTTTCGTGTGGAATCCATAATAATGGATTACCATCATCTGGGTCTAGGGAAGGCAAAAATCAAACTTCTCTTTGAAATGAAAAACAAAAAGGGAAAGGATTGAGGTGATTCTTTCTATTGACATTCCCTTTTCTCTTTATAGTTCCCAAAGTTAATTAAAGTTATAGTCGCTCCGTCCCGCTAATATTGGCTTATTGCTTTTGGAATATAGATTAAGGAGAATTGTATTCTGTATGTAAAATAGTATGTGGCACGGAATTCAAGGTACTTTTTAGTATAAAATTGTTTCATTTTTGGGTATGAGCCAACAATAGTGGGACAATCCAAAGTGGTATACGAGTCAATATTAGCGGACGGATGAAGTATTTTATTAGATATTTCGCCCTTACAGCTTCTTTAATTGGGAGTGAAATACGTTTGAAGTATTATAATGTTTTGTTTGGTCTCATTTTATTTATTTTAATAATGAAGAAAGGTAGAGGTTTTTCGATAGGATTTTTATTTATTGATGAATGCCAGAATAAAAGAGTCTACCAGATATATTCATATTTCAACTCGATATGAGAACTACAATAAAACAATAATATATTTATATTAATTGTAATAATAATAATAATAAAATACATCTCTTTACTAATCTATATACATAAAAATCTATATTTTATTATGGATATAAGAGTAAAGTAATATAAGGAGCTTGTCATCTAGTTAGATGAAGTGGGGAAATTCTATAGAACATGTAGGTGTACTATATCATCTCACACGATAATATTTTATTAATATAATTATATTAATAAAATATTATCACGTGAGAGGATATAAGACACCTACATGTTCTATGTAAATTCTCGATGAAGTGTCCTTGTCATAAAAATTATATTAATAAAATATTATCATATGAGAGAGGATGTAGTACACCAACATATTCTATGTAAATTCTCGATAAAGTGTCCTTGTCATAGACTATTCAATCTTTTGTCTGCCACATTGGATTGTGAGGCATGCCTAGAACCACATCTCTGATTTATGCTACTCAAATCCAACTTCCATTTCCTAATTCAAGTAGTTCTCTAAGCTTTTGCAAGCAAATGAAAGCCGTATTTTAATTTGGCACACAAATGGCTCAATCTTATTAAACTAATCTACCACCAATGATTAATCAATCAACTGCATAGACTTTTACATCCATCCTATGTCTATTTTACTATTATGTGACTTTTATTAAATAATAATACTTTGTGAGTAGTGGGCCGGGATTTGGCCTCTTGTGACTTTTTTCAATGAAATCATTATCGTTCTTTAACATTAAAAAGAAAACGCTAAAAGCCACCCCTAAAAAGGAATAATATAATTGTTGGCATGTGTTCATGGAACAGAAGTCACGATTTCATAGTTGACTATATCACATGGCCGAAAGTTTATTGAGAAATAATCATTGTATTTACATGAGAAATGCTTGGGAATTAATACAATTTTAATTTATGTGGAGGAAAAAACAGGAGGAGAAACTGTAATTATTGCCATCTTTTTCTTCGAAATATTTTGCAAGGATATTTCCGCAGCACGAACGGAATTCAGAACTTTAATCTACAAGGTAGACTCTTGTAGAGGGAGAAGATTTCCATTTTCGGAATAATTATTAAGAATTTATCCATTTTTTTTTTGGTTAATTAATACAGAAATTTTAAAGGTTGTGCCACGGTGGACTCGAACCCGAGACTTTTGACCTCGGGCATTAACTACTCTACCATTAGACCAACACACGCGAGAATTTATCTTTTTCAAAGCTAACCAATTTAAATTAGATGAGAATGAATCTAATTGAACCGAGTTTAGCCCACATCTTGATTATGGCTTATTGAGACTCTGAAGACCTAAAAATTACCCTTCTGCCTTTGCAAATGATAGGCTATAAACATCTCCTTCATTCATTAAAAAAAAGTAACAACTTATTACCACACTTTTTGAATATATTCTCTTTTATATCTTTATCAATGTTGATGGAAAATTGATTCAATTCTATCATTAGCTTCTTTTCTTTTCTTTTCTTTTCTTTTCATTTTAAAAAAGACAACTTTATTGAAAAACAGAACATTAAATTCAATTACTTTGCATTTAATATTCACAATTGTGATAAATATAGTGAAAGAACGACTACCTCCACCAACCCTCCCTTCATGTAATTCGTTATTTCGAGTATTTCGGAAGTAGCAAGAAGAATGCAATGTTAATTACATTTTTATGTTGTTTGTAATAATCTGAATGAGTATAACCTTATTTAAAGGGTCTCAAGGGGAGACTACATAATTAAATGGAAATGATTTTTATAAATTATAAATTATACAGTCTAGGATAATAAATTCAACAATATTTATGCAACTATAAACTATACTTCCAAAAAAATTGGATATAAAAAAAAAAGATGTTGCGGAGATAATGTTTGGATTTTTGCGATTATTTTTTAACTGGGGTTGCTAAATATCAAAAGCTTATTACATGAAATCCTACGGTCTTATGTTGCATGCAATACGATTGAGATAGTAGTTCTGATTTCGCTACACTAGTACACTTAAGTAGATGAACTGCAATACATCAAATTAATTTTGTTCAAGTCGAACTTGCAAAATTGCACCCAGCACATGTTTACTCCTGTTGGATCAAAATCTAACAACGAGTTCATCTCTCAATCTCACTCATTGTTTACCATGATAAAAACATAGCTAATTTCTCAATCACACAACAAATCATTTCAATCAAATACGTGCAATCACAATATTCGGTTAATCGAATCACAATTCGAATCACTTAACCCTAGATCAAGAATTTAACCCATAATATTAGATCGGTTCACACAAACATATTTGCGATTAGGGATGCTTATTTGGTTTTCGTTTATCCATTAACCCGAAACAAAATCGAAAAAGTCGATGCTTATTTTCCTTGCCAATGCAACACTAGCTGGGCTGCCGCGAGCGTTGGGTGGTGCTCTATGCGATCGTTCCACTTGTTTACTTGTTTGACATTTTGACATCTCTTCTTCTGTTTTCATGTAAATCCTTCAAAACCGTGTGAGCAACATATATTCTCGAACGAATCAAATTGGCGGAATATAATGTACGTGTTTAGATGCTTTTTGGTGCAGAAAATAAGGAAATTATTCTCGAGCAAATCGAATTGGCGAAAAATGGAAAAATAAGATTTTTTTTTGTGCAATTATTGAAAAAAGTATAGATGCAATTGGGCTTTTTAATTATATCTATCTTTGGCCCATCTAAACTTTAAGTGGTGTCTACTTTGAGGATTGAATGATTACTTCTTTCTTTGGCGGTTGAGAATACATTCGGATCTTTTAATTTTATTATTTCATTAAATCGGTTATCAATAACTTTTTATGTTTGATTAGTAATTAACTGATTATTGATTACCGAATGTTCATCTGCGATACTTGAATTTGAGACCTTTATCTCCAAGATACCACTCCATAACTAGCTAGGTCATCCCTAATAATAATAATAATAATAATAATAATAATATGGTATGATATTTCATAAGATTAAAAAGTCTTTAATGGTATTTCATAAGATTAAAAAGTCCATTTATCTATCCAAAGTCCTACCAATCCACAATTACCGATTTTCTCAGCAGTAAAAAAGGGAAGTGGTTATAGTGAATTTATTAATCTTCATAGTCTTAATGCAATAAAAGTTGGTGAAAATATTCAAATTTTTCTTAGGTTTGCGTGGATGACCAATATTCTTGGTTAGATCAACCTACATACTGGGGCAGGTCAAGTCCATGCAGCACCACTCTCTTCTAGCTCATACTTGATGCTTGTAGCAAGGTATAATATATTTTTTAATTTATCCGTTAATGATTTTTTTTTAATAAATTTTCCATTAAATTAATTTATCGGCAAATTTATTGTTACACACACAAACACACCTTAGATTCCTTATGTCTGAATGGCCTTGAAATAAATGTTATATATATATGAGAGAGTTAACGTGAGAACCATTTTTATCATGAGAACGTGAGAACCAAAAAATGATGAATTTATTGTGAAAATTGATGAATCCATTGGGAAAGTTACTGAATCCAAAAAAATAGAATTTTCGCCCCTCATAGGATTCGAACCCGGTAAAAAATTTAAATTTTGAAATTCATTAACTTTCTCAACGGATTCATCAACTTTCATAACAAATTCATTTTGTTATTAGTTTTATAATAAAATGGTTCTCATTTGAACCTAACTCTCTCTCTCTCTATATATATATATATATATATATATATATATATATATATATATATATATATTATTCCATGCACATTAAAGTTTACATAGAACAATTTTAGGATCTGGTGGTTTGCTAAAACTAATTAATCAATCTACAATCAATTTGCTAAGTTTTTTTTTAATAAAAATAAAACCAGCTATACACACACCAATTAATAGTGCACCAAGAAGTAGAAATGAATTTCCTAATAGGAACATAATATTCGGGTAACTTAGATATACGGGAACCTTTGATCAAACACGTTTCAAATGAAGTCAAATAAGATAATGGGAATATTAATTGCTAGAATAAAAGGTTGCATACTGTTGTAGTCACTATCAAAGAGATGCCTCATAGTCTTAGGATGTGACTGTGGTCAAATTTTGTTTTTAAATTTCCGTTTTAGAGTTTATGATTACTTGAAAATTATAGTATACGTTTAAGGTTTTATCTTCTCTACAAATTAATAAATCGGTCTATAATGTCATTTTACATAAATAGTAATAATTCACAAGTGTAGTGTGATCTATCTACGGATGGTCCGGATGCAAACGAGTAGTTTAATTTTGACAATATGCGAAAGTAATTCCTTTGATTCTTATGGGGTCCCTCATTAATTTCTTCACCTTTTGGAGTCGATCTAGTTTTATTTTCGGTTAAATATTTCAAATCAGGAGTTGGTAAGAGTTTGATAATTACAAGGAAGTTTTAGAAGCTTCGGACGTGGGCCAATAAAAACATGTCAGCTTTTGGTTTGTCACTCAATTAATCTTCTAGAAGCCCAAACTCCAAACCACCTACCAAACATAATTGATAATACAGTACGCCCTTGAAAAAAAAAGTGTTAATGGAAAAAATTACCCTAATGTTAATATTGTTACTTAAATTAATTTATATGTTAAGTTGTTACTCTTTTTATCCAATTTAAAGTAAAATTACAAAAATATCCTTTATTTGTTAAAAAAAAACAGAAAAAAGGAAATAAGGGGACGTTGACCGCAGGAAAACCGATGGGAAGGGAGGGTGGCCGTGGCAAAAGGGGGAATGAGGGATGTTGGCCGCCGGCAGAGGAGAGGGAGAGATGGTTAGCCGCCGGGAAAAGGGAGAGGAAGGGAGGTTGGCCGCTGGGAGAGTTGGTCGCTTGGAGTTGGCTGGGGAGGTTGGCCGCTGGGAAGGTTGGCCGTTGAGATGGTTAAATTGTACAATTAGTTAAAAAGAATAGTAATTTAATATATGAAATAAAAAAAATATCAAACTTAATATATAAGTTATATAAAATTTTCACCCAAAAAAAAAGTCTACTCTACATATAATTTTCGGTATAAGACAAAAAGAATAAAAGCAGTGCATTTTTATAGAATATCAAATGTGTATTCGAAAAGGGTGTATGTGCATCCCTCCTTGTCTCCTTTTGCCTGCGCCCACATCACGTTCAATTCAATTCTTCGTAATCAAAGCGTGTATTCCCCTCCCCCTCCTTTCCCTATTTCTTGTCGTCTCACTAGGTTCATATTCAATTAGTAATTTGGATATTTGATGAAACTATAATTGTAATTAGTCATGTAAATTTTAAAACATGGTTACTTTTTCCCACTAAATTCCAATTTTGTTGGATCACATCCTTTTTTTTTATCTAGCACATATAAATATATATATAGGGAGTGGATCAATAAGAATCATATCTTTTTTACAAACTTTACGAACCATGCATAAGATGTTGAAGATGATGCAAAAGCGGTATAAAGTTGTGATAACGAAAACTTTCTAAAATTATTTTGTTGTGCAACAATTTTAGAAAGTTTTCGTTATGCACAACTTTATACTTGCTTTTACGATTATCTTCAACATCTTATCATGGTTCTCAAGTTCTCAAAAAGATAAATTCTCACCTGGATCCAATCCCTATACATATATATACATATATATATATATATATATATATATATAGGAGAGGGTTTAACATGAGAATCATTTTTATCGTAATAACCAAAAAATGATGAATTCATTCGAAACTTGATGAATTACACTGGAAAATTCTTGAATCAAAAAATGGAATTTTAGCCCTCATGGGATTCGAACCCGGTGAAAAGTTTCAGATTTTTGAATTTAGTAACTTTTTCAACGAATTCATCAACTTTCATAGCAAATTCATTTGGTTCTTAGTTTTTAGGATAAAAATGGTTCTCATTTGAACCCAACTCACACACACTCTTTCTCTCTCTCGATATATATATATATATATATATATATATATGTATGTGTGTGTGTGTGTGTGTGATTTGGTTCAAAAAATACATTCAAAAATAAGAAATGAGAATAAATTTTCACCATTTATTTTTGAAGATGTGTGGTTGTGATTAAATAAAATTAGGCTATAATGATAATTATAGAATATTATGAAAATAACCGTCCCTTAATTATAGGGATTGTGATAACTTAATCTTGAACCATTGATTAATGGCAAATAAATGATCGAGATGAATTCTTATTTCTTATTTTAATAGGGTTTGTATTATAACCTATCCCTGGGAGTGGATCAAATGAGAACCACATCTTTTTTGCGAACCATGCATAAGACGTTAAAGATGATGCATAAAATGGTATAAAATTGTGCATAACGAAAACTTTCTAAAATTATTTTGTTGTGCAACAATTTTAGAAAGTTTTCGTTATGCACAACTTTATACTGTTTTGTGCATTATCTTCAACGTCTTATGCATGGTTCTCAAGTTCTCAAAAAAGATTAGTTCTCACTGGATCCAACCCATATATATATATATATATATATATATATATATATATGGTTGGATTCCAATACCCGATCCATAGATAGTATGTAATATTTAATCTAAATCTTATATTTGGAACATGTTAATGCATCATAAGTTCACACGTGACAACCATTTTTTCATATATTTTTTTCACAAGAGGCAAAATACCCAATTCAACCTTCTTCTTCTTTGTTTTTTCTTCAAATTTTTTTAACAAAGAATGATGACAGATTGTGATGGCAGCCACAACGACGATGGTGGACAAAGCGGCACCAACGACGACGCATGCAAGAAGAGTGCGAACAACAACTAGAATAGAAAATTCTCGCTAAAACTAGTTGATAAATAAACAAAATAAGTTCTTGTGTATAACAAAGTATAAACGGCATGTTGACCAACGGGCTCTAGGGCGTGCAGCGCCTATATTGGGAGATGTGCCAACGTGCAATGGGTTTATGTTTCCAACATGCATTAAAATCGAACCTCACATATACGATTGTGTTCAACTATATGCAGTTGTATATATTCATTTATATGCATAATTATGTTCAACTATATGTATAGTTTATTTTCTGACAAATCAAATTATTAATCTATATTATCAGACGAAATCGGTGAAAATAAGCTTAAAATCGGAAGAAAATTCCACTATAGGATCTATGAAATGAGTAGATGAGATTAAGTATTACATATTACCTAAGGTTTGGGTACATATGATCTCAATTATATATATATATATATATATATATATATATATATAGAAGAGTTCAAATAAAAACCTATTTTTTTCGTAAGAACCTAAGAACCAATACACTTTATTTACGAAATTAATGCACTTTATGTATAAATCTACTGCACTACGAAATATTGATGAATATTATTATCTTTTATCAGAACTCAATGGTGCATTAGTTTTATACATAAAATGCATTAACTCTATACGTAAAGTGTATTGATTTTTTGGTTCTTACGAAAAAGTAGGTTTTTATTATAACTCAACCCTATATAGAACCACAAGTATTTTGAGAAATGAGAACTAATCCTAAACGTAGATCTAGGTGTATCCGATAGTTTAGATTTAATGTTATTTTAGGATTTTTTTTACATATTTTATTAATAAGGTTATTATTGTATTTTTGCTTTTTAGTGTAACTGATTTATTCCTTAAATTGGGGGATTCTTATAATTATTTATGGTAAGTGATTAATTATAAATATATATTATCTTCATCTAGTTCAAATTTTATGGTCTTTATGAAAGCATATTACATATTTTCGTTTATTGAAATGTTCAACTTGCATAGTAGATTTTTCATGAGAATTTCCTAGTAAAATTTTGTTTTTCGTTTAATTCGGTTTATGCATTTTATATAACCTTATGCGCAATTTAAACGTTTGTTGTGCACGAAGCCAACCTGCATATTTTGAAAATATATTTACGTAATTAACATAATGATTTACTCACACAACGGTAACTACCGCATCTATATTGTATTGTAACTCATAATATAGTAAACGTTATTTTATGTATTAGTCTATGATCGTTGTGCTATGTTTACGAATATGCTAACATGATACTGTTCATCCACATAATGGATGCTGTGCGAGTTTGTATTGTGTTCAATGCACAACTACTATCTAGTTATGCATATTAGTTTAATCACAAAAATAATCGTAGTTGTATATCATTATTTTTTTTCATCCACTAATTGTGGGATTTTCGGTACGAAATTTGTATTTATGATCTTTATTTTAAGATAAAAAATTTATTTTTACATTAATTATTATTCAAATAATGATTCTCAATTATATAAGTTTGATTTTTAGTTATTGTATTATTTCGCATAAAAACGTACAATTCTATGCACAACTATTAATATCGTATGCATAATTATTAATTTTAGAGAGAGAATGTGAATCAACGAAAAAACGTGGATTACACGAAAAATTAAGGCTAGACGAATCTTTATATTGACCTTTATGCCTCTAACAAGTTTTAAATCATAAAAATAGTATAAAAAATAATCAAACTTGTTTTAAAGCATGAATTAAATATAATCCATTAGATTAGATGAAATCAAGGGTGATGATAAGTTATTTCTTATCTTAGAGAGTTCTCCTATAACCAACCCATATATATATATATATATATATATATATATATATATATATATATATGGAGTGGATCCAATGAGAACTCATATTTTTGAGAACTTGAGAACCATGCATAAGACGTTGAAGATGATGCACAAAGCGGGAGTGGATCAAATGAGAATCAAGCATCTTTTGCGAACTCTGCGAACAATGCATAAGATGTTGAAGATGATGCACAAGGCGGTATAAAGTTGTGCATAACGAAAACTTTCTAAAATTATTTTGTTGTTCAACAATTTTAGAAAGTTTTCATTATGCACAACTTTATGGTGTTTTGTGCATCATCTTTAACGTCTTATGCATGGTTTTCAAGTTCTCAAAAAAGATGAGTTCTCACTAGATCCAACCCCTATATATATATATATATATATATATATATGTGTGTGTGTGTGTGTGTGTGTGTGTGTGTGTGAATGTATATGTGTGTGAATTAGTTCATATACATACAATCCTTAATATACATAAATGATAACAACATGTCCATTAGATTTGAAAATCTAATAGTTATTTTTAAATGTGCATATGAATTAGTTATATGCATATTTCTGCATATAATTGTGCATCTGCGTTATAATTTATGCATTGAATCTGAAACGTCCATATTAATTTATCAATGATTGATATTTAAGAACTATTTTTAACGTGAGAACTAAAAACCATAAATTTCGTTATGAACAAAATGAATTCGCTATGAAAGTTGATACATCCGCTGAAAAGTTACTAAATCCAAAAATTCGATATTTTCACCCGTGTTTGTATCCCATGAGGGACGAAAATTCTATTTTTTGAATTTTTTTTTACTTCAAGAACTTTTCCGACGGAATCCTTTATTTTTGATTCTCACGATAAAAATGGTTCTCACGTTAACCTCTTATATATATGTGTATATATATTCAATTAGAATTACATATTTTTTAGAACTTGATAATTATACACAAACATATAAAGTTGTTGAACAAAATCTATAAAGTTGTGCATAACGAAAACATTCTAAAATTATTACACAACAAAATAATTTTAGAAAGTTTTCATTGTGCACAACTTTATACTTATATGCATCATCTTTATACATTTTATGCATAATTTACGTGCTTTTAAAAGATATGATTCTCATTTGATCCACCCTATATATATATATATATATATATATATATATAGGGGTTGGATCCAATGATTCCATCTTTTGAGAACTTGAGAACCATGATAAGGCGTTGAAGATAATGCACAAACAAGACAAAGTTGTGCATAACGAAAACTCTCTAAAATTGTTGCACAACAAAATAATTTTAGAAAGTTTTCGTTATGCACAACTTTATACTATTTTGTGCATTATCTTCAACGTGTTATGCATGGTTCTCAAGTTCTCAAAAAGATGTGGTTTTCATTTCCCTATATATATATTATTGAATATTATTGAATTGATTTAATAAAACCATTGAACTTCTAATGATACTTTGAGTGTGCTGTAGTGTGTATCTGACACTAGCACTCATTAATATATATACATATGACATGTTAGTTAGCAAAAAAAATTGAATTCATGGAAAATCTGTAGTTGTTATCTTCGGTGTGTACTGGATAAAATTTATGTTAATGTACAATAACATGTAAACCACACAGATTGGTAAACTACATTTGCAAAACAAGGTATGACACGCTCTGATCTATAGGAACATTAATGAAATTCGAATATGTGACTTTTTGGTTGCATAAAATTCTCTTTACCACTAGACCGTCTCAATTGTATAATAGTTGTTACCTCATTTTTTTTGGCAATTACGGTAAATATGCATGTTTGGGAAAAAATTCTCTTATGTAATAAACTGTATACAAACTACATATAAGAGAATTATCACTAGGTAAGTCTTGACCGTTTCCATGACCTAAATGGTATGTAAGTGGAAATTAGTTTTATGACATTTTAGATTAAATTCATCCACTTCAGTCACACTTGCTTACACAAATTTGACATTGTTGTGTATATGTGTTGGCCTAGTGGTAGAGTGGTTAATGTCCGAGGCCAAAGGTCTCGGGTTCGAGTCCACCGTGACGCAATTTTTAAAATTTCTGTATTAACTTGACCAAATTTTTTTTGTCATTGTTGTTATTGAACAAAATATTTTACAATATATTTGGATGATGATATATGGTTCGGACACGAAGTAAGATACATAGTATGAAAGAGTCGATAGAAACTCAGAACCGCTCTCCTACCAACTGTGACCGTGTTTCCTTGTGACGAAAACTCACCTTAGGAGTGGTTATATTAACTCACAGGACGGAGCCACATAGGGCTGGGGGCCCATGGGCCCCCCAACTTTTTTGAAAAACAGTTATATATTTTATATGTAATATAATGTTAAATCCGTTTGCCTTAGCCTGTTGGTTAAAATCTTCTCTAAATTCTCGGTTGGCGGGTTCGACCCTCACTGGCAGCATTTTTCCCCCTTTTTTTTTCAACTTTCCTTGCTTTTTTCTTTTCCTTCTTTTGGCGGCATTTTTGCCCCTTTTTTTCCTTCTTTCTTGCTTTTTTTTTTCTTTTCTCTTTCCTTCTTTTTTCCTCTTATGTTTTTCGTTTCTTTTTTGTTTCTTTCTTTCTATCTTTCTTTTTTTTTTCTTTCCTTGTTTTTTTATCTTCTCTTTCTTATTTCCTTTTTTTCCCCTTCTCTGTTTCTTTCCTTTTGGTTTGTGTTTTCTCCCTCTCTCTATTCTATTTTTTCTCTTTATTTTGGGATCTTTTTTCCTTTTTTCTTCCTTATATAATTTGTTTTATATTGATAAAATAAAATTTGTATACAAATAATAACACTATGTGAATTAATTCTTAGCTAAACATGTGTGCTCTCTATAAATATTTAACATTTAATAATAACTAAATCTATTGTAGTCTAATGTATTAGGATTTTTATCTCTCATTTAAGAGATCTTAGTTGGATTCCTTTTAGTTATATATTTTCTTTTTCTTTTTCTATACTTATTTTCTTTTATTTCATTTTTCTTTCTTTTCTTTCCTTTATCTTTTCCTATAATTTGTTTTATGTTGATAAAATGTTATTTCTTTTCGTTTTCTATGATTTATTTTATATTGATAAAATAAAATATATATGCAAATAATAAAGTTTTATATGTGAATTAATATTACCAATCAAATTTCTAAAAGGATTATAATAAACTCATAATATTATTACATAATTATTATTTTATAATTTTATTTTATTACTTTTTAAAATTATAATTAATTGGGCCCCCCAGGAGGAAAAAATTCCTGGCTCCGTCACTGTTAACTCATGCCCACAGTGTGCTAATGAGGTGTAATATACTCAACTATCAAATTCTACATGTTGCATATAATAGCAAATAAAATTATTAATTACAGTGTAACATGATTAGCAATAAACATTTTAATCATGCAATTACGCCAACTTATAAAAAGTTTCACCTAAATCAATCGCGTTGGAGTTCGGATATCATCGAAGTTCGTGTCAAAGTTGATGGAAAATCTGAATTTATCCGTATTACTAAGGATCTATCTTGGATGTTTAATTCACTATACATTAATTATATTTCTAACATGTTTCTATATAATTTATTGCAATACATAGAAGTTTCCTCGTATTTACATGTGATTATCTAGCAAATCTGATCAACTATTGATTCCAGTTTTGATCTTTTGGATTGTGTCTCGTGTTTACCTATGAATTTCTAGCAAATCTGATCAACTGCTGACTCCAACTTTGATCTTATGGACTGTGTTCCAGATGCTTGATCTTCAATACTGAATGAGAGTAATATAAGGAGAACACCACAAAATTTTCATCCCATGTATGCGACTGGTGATTTTCGAAAATCACATATGAGGAGTGATCTTCTGGTTTTCTCCTACCATGTATTTATAATGCTTTTCTAGCATCTTAATGTGATAGAACTCGACACATCTAATAAATATAATAATTTTTATTCCATGAAGATAATTACATTCTAGAAGAATTATTTCTTGATATCGATGATAATATCTATCTAAACTAGTAGATGTATTAAATAAATAATACAATAATCGAATACAATCTCAATAGGATTCCTAAGGGTGGCGAAAATTCACTAGGTTTAAGACCTTAATGGGTCAATCCAGTGATTAAATACAAGGAATAAAGATGGACATAAAATAAATTAATTATCTTATATTCAGCCCAGAACATAAATTAATTTATAAACATTTATTCATTTCATTAGATAATAAATGTTGACTTACCCTTTTATGATCGAAGTTGAGTCGGGCTTGTATTTAGACTTACGAATCCTCGTATTTAAGATATCGCACGTTCATTAATTATTTATAGCACTCTAACTGGTTAAAATAATTAACCACTTTGATTCTTTAAATAGTACCACTCAGTCTTATTATTGTACTTGAGCTAACTCAACCAGTAGGGTTTACATCATCATCTTAAACGGATACAGTGACTCGATAAGGTAACATCATGATATACAAGCACTGACACCACCCAAGATGCGGAGAATATTGGGTTATTCCATGTAACGTTCACCCATAACAAGTCAAAGTGATGGTCATTAACTCATATTTACCTGAAACCTTATCGAGATTTAGATTAACGTAAAATCATCAAGATTTAGGTTCTTCACGATGGTCAGATAGAAAAACGCATCTCATTGATCTAACAATACGTCAAGACGTACCAGCATAGATAATCAACCAAGTCAAGTTACTTCTTATCTATAGTGCAGTCTATAAAAATAATTCGTCATCAAGTTTTCTCAGCTGTACTCATTTTTATATCTCAACTAGTTTAATCAATTATATAGAATTATGTGATCTTCTACACACAGTATGATCTAATTTTTGTATGAGATAATGAGACAACATATGCAATCAAGTAAACAATTCAGATAAGAGATCGAAATAGTGGTAACATGAAATATTATATATAAGTTTAACCAATTTGCTTTCACATGAAATATTATATGTAAGTTTAACCAATTTGCTTTCAGTGTATTAAATCCAATAAATGGGGCCTTAAAAAACCTTCTAGATCTAATTTATTCAATCCATTTATGTGATCAGAATTGTCATTAGTTAATTTAGTTTGGCACTTGTAGATATCAAGAACGCAGGCTACCAGTAATTGTTTATAATCGTCTTCAGCCATTTCAGGGATTAAAAAAGGGATATTGGCATATAAATACATGAACTTTCATGTGATTTTGGTTTTGCACACGAACTTTAAAAGGAGTATATAAATACACGAACTTATTAACTGTAGCAATTTTACCATGATTTTTTTTCTGGACAAATTAAAACTTATGTGGCAATGATGTGGCAAAAAAATAATAAATAAAATACAACAACAAATAAATAAATAAACAATAAAATAAATACAAATAATTCACAAATCTAAAGACACACAAATCACGCAGACACACAGGAAAGAAATGAAAGAAACACACAAGACAAACTAAAGCAAACAAAACATAGAAGAAAATAAGAGTTTGAATCTTGTCAGAGGAGACAGTTGGTCTCACATATTCTAAGCTAATTTGTTGTGGTCCCTAAACCCATTGTTTGTGAATGGCGAAGAGGTAGGTCCGGCCTGAAACTAATTATTTATTGTATTGTTTATGACCTTTATGTGTGTTGAAGTTAGTGTTAAGGCTTGATTTACATGTTTTTAATTAAGGTTTATGTCCCTGAGGTAGATTTGCAATTTATTTGATGCCATTTTTTGAAAAAAAACGTAGAAACCAATTTAGGGCTTAAATTTAGGTAAAAATCGTAAAAATCATTTTTTATGCTTAAATTTAGGTAAAAATCGTGAAATCATTTTTTATGCTTAAATTGTAAATCAATACTTCAATTATTAAGAAATGCTTAATTTTTGTACGATGCAGTGATTCGTTTGCCATATACATTCATCATGGGGGAGAGTTGGTTGATACAGAAAGTTTGAAATTGTATGCTGGGGGAAATACAGTGGGTCGATTTGACAAAGATGTGGATAGGTTTGGGTATCTAGATATAGAGGAGGAAATACAACAGTTAGGGTATGTTTCTTGGAGAAAATTAGTTTACAAAGTTCCTGGACTTCAAATTTATAAGGACCTAAAAGATGATAAAGATGTGATGCAAATGCTATCACATCTTTCTCATAGATGTAAAGTGCTTAATGTATATGTCGATTCTGGCAAGAAGGTTGGGGATGATATTGTAGATGAATATGTTATTCCTGTGGACACTGAAGAACAATATAAGTATGATATTCCTATAGAGTATACATTTGATGTTGGAGAAGAGAATGGTAACTATGAGCCTAATGGTAGGAAATAAATGATAGCTTTGAGACTAGTTCGGATGACTCGGACTTTGTGCCCATGAGGATGAATATGAAGATATCGATGATGAGATGAGTGTGGGTGAAATGTGCTCAAGATGATGAATACATAGAAGCTAGGAGAAATATGAGGAATAGAGGGATAATGGAATCAGAATGCAATGGTAGTAGTGGCTCTTTGGTGAGGGGAGTTTCGATTATGAAAATTCTGAAGAAGATGTATATTCATCTTCAACTGATGATGAAGGAGATAGGTTTAGACAAAAAATCAAGAGGATTGTTTACGATCCAAAATGTGACCATAAACTGTTTCGGGTGACTGTAGGAATGAAGTTTCAAGATGGATATCAAGCTAGGGAGGCTTTGACAACAAATGCAGTTGAAAATGGTTGGGAGATTCACTTCAGAAGGGTAGGTAAAAATCAAATGGAAGCAAACTGTAATTTGCCATGCAAGTGGAGGTGCTATGGGAGTGTAGTCAGAACAACTGGAGCATTTTTTATAAAACTTGTTGAGGGAGAACATATATGTCCTAGAGCAATGAGAAACAAGTTAGCGACCTCTACTTGGATAGCAAAACAGTATCTAAATGTGTTTAGATATAGACCAGAGATAACTGTTAAGGAGTTGAGAAAGGATATACTAGAGAGATATGTTATTCATGTGAACAGATGGAAGCTATATAAAGCAAAAGAAAAGGCAATTACCCAGTTGAGAGGGTCAGTGGTGGAGCATTATGCCAAACTTAGGAGTTATATCCTTGAGTTACTTAGAGTGGATAATGAGGGTAGGTTTGAACTGCATTTGGATGTAGGGGCTGTATTCAAGGGGTTTTATCTTGGCTTTTCTGCTCTAAAAAAAGGATTCAAATTGGGATGTAGGAGAGTGATTGGGCTTGATGGGGCTTTTTTGAAAACATATTTGGGAGGAGTATTGTTGTGTGCTATTGGGAATGATGGGAACAATCAAATGTTCCCAATTGCTTGGGCCGTGGTTGAGGTTGAAAATGAAGCCTGTTGGAAATGGTTTTTAAGAATTCTCATAGAAGAGTTGGAGTTGGCAGAGGGTTTTGGAACCACTTTCATTTCAGATCAACAAAAGGTATTATTCTTTATGTTTTGTTTCTTAAATTATTATTTTAAGATAACTTGTATGTCTAACAATTGTCTACTGATATAGGGACTTATGAATTCAGTTCATGAATTGACTCCACTTGCTACACACAGAAACTGTGCAAGACATGTGTACTGCAACTGGAAGAAGATGCATAAAGGGGTGACTTTGAAGAATATATTCTGGAAAGTGGTTAGGAGCACTTACATGGAAGCGTACACAATTGCATTACAAGAAATGAAAAATGAAGATATTGGAGCCTATGAAGATTTCTTGGCGAGGGATCCAACAAAATTTAGTAAGGCCTTCATAACTGGTGATTCATGTTCTGATATGATACTTAATAATGTCAGTGAGACATTTAATGGGTACATCCTTAATGCAAGAGGGAAACACTTGATTCATATGCTAGAAGAGATAAGAACATCTCTTATGGAGAGACAATACAGGAAACAAGAAATAGGTGATACTTATTTATTGTGTCCAACCATTAAAACAAAGCTTGACAAGTTGAAATTTGAAAGTAGATTTTGCATTACGCATCCTGCATTAGGGGGTAAATTTGAAGTTGAATTATTTGAAGATCTTTTTATTGTTGATATTGGCAGTAGATCATGTAGTTGTAGGGTGTGGGATATCACTGGAATTCCATGTGTACATGGTTGTGCTGCAATATATTTTCTTAAAGAAGATGCAGCAAACTATGTGAATGCTTACTACACATTAACTAAGTATAAAGAGGCATACTCATATGGATTGCCACCATTGAATGGGGAGAAGATGTGGCCAAAAGCTAATGGTTTTCCAGTAACACCACCATTTGTGAAGAAGATGCCAGGTAGGCCCAAGAAGAAAAGAAAGAGAGATCCCTTAGAAAGAAATCCAAAGAATCAAAACAAACTGAGGAAAAATGTCAAAATGACATGTCAAAGATGTGGGCAGCAAGGACATAACATTAGAGGATGCAAAAATACACCTGTTGAAAAGATTGCTAGAGTACAGGTTGATTATCTTTTTTGCTGTTTATTAATTTAAATTTCTTTGATGTAAATGACTAATATTTCTTTGTCGCCGCTCTTAGGGAATAAGAGGAAGACCTCGCAAAACTCAAACACCAGAAGGACCACTGCTAGATAAGGCCACCCAAGAAAGTGTCACCTCAAGTTCAAGACCAAAAACAACAACACATGTCCTAAGCAAAGAAAGAGCCACTGCTTCACAAGGATGTGGCGTTTTAGTTTGCGAGACAGGGAATATATACATGAGGATGTCATCCCAAGATAAGGCCGCACTTGTCCACGCATCACTTACGCAGAAAAAGAAGCCTCCCCCTTCAAGTTCAAAGTCTGCGGATTCAAGGCAACAAAATCAGCCGTCAGCCTCAAGTCGCAATTAATTTTGTGAACTTGAACTTTTTTGTTGATGTAATGCTTAAAAATCTAACCTTGTAAACATCAAAACAATGATGACTTTTTGTTCTTAGAATGCTCTCTTTAGCATTACAGTTAGTTTTTGTTGGTTTTTGGACAAATGAAAAACCATTGTTGATATGTCATTTTGTCTTGCCTTAATGATTCGATTTTTATTTCAATTGGACAACTTTTATTTGAGAATTTTTATGTATGCCTTTCATGATATTGTGATGCTATCAGTTTTTGTATTTTAGTTGTATAGATTTTAAAGATCATGTTCATTTATTTATCCTTCCTGTAACATATAAGCTCACATATCCAAGTAATTTCATTATGTGTATGTATTTCAAAGCAAAAACCAAGACACCTCCAGGTTGGTATGAGTCACGAGCAAAAGTTATCATCTCCTCTTTCCAACTCCTATACATGCAAAACAGTACAGATGTTACTGTAAATGGAAAACTCGGCTTTGACACTTTAATTGCAACGGTAATTACCTCAATGTTCGAGCTACTTCATTCATGCATCCAAGTTGAATCAGTGGCCACAAAGCAACAATTTTTTGGAAGATAATTTCCAATGCAGCTCATACCTTTAAAATGTGACACGAGGGGAGTCGTGAATTTCTTAGATCCCGTTGTTTCAGGAGAAAGAGAGGAAACTTCATTATTCTTTTCGCATTAGTGAGTATGATTGTACTTCAAACCAAAATACAGTAACCCCCCTCAAAGACCATGCAAATTAAAATTCCAACATCTTCATTACCAAAAAGAACAACAACATGTCTGATCCTTACAACTACGTCCAAACATAATCTCCACAATCACAATACAAACCATAGTAGTTTCATTCTAACAAAATACAAGTCTACATTCTTCATCCTCACAGTAGTTTCATCCAAATTGCCATAATCACAATGCAAACGACAAAGATTGAAACTTTCATCAATCTAACTTTTTGCTGCAGATTCTTAACAACTAGCTTATATTCCTCATTGTGGATACGTGCTTCCTCCAATATTTTTTTGAGGGATTCACATTCATCACTCTTCAATCTAAATTTTTCATCTAGCACATTCTCCATCAATCTTTTGCACTTCAGTTGTTCTTCATAATTGTCTCTTTCAATCTTCAACCTCTGAAAACAATTTTGCTGGTTTGGAGAGAGACCCGAATCAATCCATTGGAAGAATTTGCAATCATCAAACTACAATCAAACAAAAACAAAAATTCAACGAATTAGAACAAGTGAAACAACAATAAGAATTAAACAAATTGGAACAACTGGACTTTTTAATTGATTCTGAAATTAAGTGTGATATAAACCCATATCAAATTAACCCTAAGCCCTAAGAAAACTACAAATTATGGAACGAAATCAACTCAAAATTGAACAAAAAATGTGTACCTTCCAGTTTGGACAACAATAATAGCGCCGTCCAGGATTTGCATTTGTCTTGGACAATGAAATTTTAGCTTTGTATCCATGGTTACAAACCACATTCAAACCAGGATCCCAACAAGAATCAGCCATAACTGGAGTGCGTGAAGAAGAAGACGACATTTGCACTAGTATAGTTGCTCACCGTTTACTCCACTTACAATCATAAATGGTGGTTTCCATTTACATTGCTCTCTCCCAAGTTGTCTGCGTGTTTCTTTCCTTTCTTTCTTCTAATGTGAGAATTGTTTTTCTTTCCTTTCTTTCCCGTCTGTATGCTCTGTGATTTGTGTGTCTTTAGATTTGTGAATTATTTGTATTTATTTTATTGTTTATTTATTTATTTGTTTTTGTATTTTATTTATTATTTTTTGCCACATCATTGCCACATAAGTTTTAATTTCTCCAGAAAAAAAATCATGGTAAAATTGCTACAGTTAATAAGTTCGTGTATTTATATACTCCTTTTAAAGTTCGTGTGCAAAACCAAAATCACATGAAAGTTCGTGTATTTATATGCCAATATCCCATTAAAAATAGTAGAAAATAACAACCTACAATGCTAATTTATTGAAGTTTCAAAGAGGTCTCCGTCAAAAAAAGAAAAAAAAATGCACTACATAGGTCTCAATAATAATAATAACGGTCGCGAATTAGGTATGTGTTGTGACTGGGATATAAATTTAACTTTAGTGAAAGAGCAGTCACCATATGTCCAATTAATTTTTTATTTTTCTAAACTAAGAATACATTTCATGTTCACTTGAAGTTGATTCACTAAATACGTTACCAGGATGTCTGAAAAATGATTTATATGCTTCCCACAACATAATATTGGTTAACTAACAAACTGTTTGTCTCTAAATCTTAATTGATATATGAAGGGCATCAGACGTATATTAGTTTTATTGTTAGGTAAAAATAAATATGATATTGTTACAATACAATTTATGGATTTTATTTTGGCTGTCGAGTTTCATCAAGAGAGATCGACGATAAAGTGTACTTTGTGATGATTTCTTTCACATAGAGTGTGAGGTGAATTTTCGTTGGGCATTCGCTAGCGAATATATATATACAGAATGATTTGCAAGTTTAATTAATATATATAATCTCTTGTCCCTAAAATAAGATAAATATCATTCATTGTCTTTTAAAAATCGTTGATTTTATTAAATGCTCACATTATCGGCTAAAGATAATATAAAGGTTCGCTATGAAGAGTTCATAATTTTAAAAGATTAAATATTACAAATGAGAATATAAATTCAGTATACAAATTAACTCAAGATCTGTCTCAACTCAATCGCTAAAACGAGCTTTTGATAGGGCTCATGATAGATTATATTACAAGACATGAAAACACGCTAGTTGTTATAGAGAATTTGCTTTAAAATAAGGCCATTTGAAAAATCAGCTAGCTAGATTAGGCCACATTTAGACTTTCGCGCACCTAATTTATAATACAAAAATATTAAAAAGAAATTAAAAAATGTTTAAATGGGAAAAAGTCTGTTTCAAGCTTTCTAACTTGTAAGACTGAAATTCTGTAAATTCGATATTTAGTTGCATGAAATGCCAGATGCGCTTACAGTTGAAGAAGATTTTCGTAATATAATCGTGTACATATATTTTGCCACGAGGTGCCATTTGGACATTTTCGCAGTAGTTGGTGAATGATGGAAATCCAGTGGACCTAACTTTAATTGAAATAACACGAATATCTTGTGAGATAAGATATTCACTTTTCCAGACATACCATCATCTCACTGAAGGATAACTTTTAAAGTATAATCTAGTATATTCTGTTATTCCTCAAATCATTTATTTGAATTAATAAGTATGATAGAGCATAGAATCCTAATTGGGCGTGTACTATGCTTGATAGAATGATAGATAATAATATATGTGAAATCTATCATTTTCTTTAATGAATTTATTAATAGGTTCTTATATTATTTAAAAAAAATCAGTAAGTTTATGTATTTCTATATTTTATCTCGAAATATAATTTTAATGGATATGCCTAAACCGTTGGTATTGGCTTTAAACAAGAATCTACTAAAATAAAAAATTAAATGTGTAAAGATTAATTGAAATAAATATTAATCGTAAAACATCCTAATGAAATAAAAAAGTTTATTTATTTTGTTCATCATTGATCTGCTAAGTTTACGTTTCTCAAGCTTAACTCTTTGAATTCATTCAACATTTCATCTTATTTACCTCGAAATTTCAATTTTTTCAAGTCTAATTTGGACCAACTGACATAATAATTAATTGAAAGATTTTGAAGAAATCAGCGGAAATTGATTACTAAGACCCAGAATCAGAGGCAAATTAACTCATGAATTTTCCCAGGTTGAAATCCCTTTTCTGAGCTCATTAGTTTAAAACTGTAAATTTATAAATACCCAATGAATTTTTATTTTTTTTATAAAAGTTGAAAGATAGATATGTTGAATATTTGATCGAGTGTCCTCCAACACCAGAAATTTAGGAACGGTGGAAAAAAAAGCGAAACAAATTGAAATGAATATGGATGATCATTCGGATTTCGGTTTGGATTTTTATCTAATCCGAATCGATCCAAAAATTTGAATTTTATGAGAGAAAAATTGGATCCGAACCGAATATCAGAAAATTTTATTAAAAAAACCCCGAACCGAACGAAAAAATCTGAAATTATGAAAAATCCGAAAATTCGAATTTTTTTTTATTTTTTATAGATATTTATATTAGATTTAAGTATATTTAAATAAAATATTATTATTATTATATATAATTCGGATTTTTGGATTTTTTCGGATTTTAAAAATCCGATCCGATTAGAAAATCCAAAATTTTGAAAAATATCAATCCGATCTGAACCAAAAATCCAAAAATCCGAATCGAATTTTAAATTTCGATTTGGTTCGAATCGAATATTCGATTTTCAGGTATTTTGTTCACTCCTAAAAATGAGGATGTTAGTACAAGTAAGGATGTTAGTACAAGTACAGCCGATGCATGGAGTGTACAAAGTGAGTACACAATCGTACGTTGGAAACTACATTTCCAAAGTCTTTAATTTCACCTCTTATTGGTATTACTTTTTTTTCATCTTCTTTCTTCTTGCATTGATTAAGTAGAAATAAGTCAATAACTCATCCTAGTTCAGGCCCCGGTCCACATGAGTTTTTCAGTTTGGTCTTCTTTATCTTTTAATTAAAAAATGTTTTCCTTCTTTGGGAGTATATACATGTACATGTCGTGAGATCTTTACATATGCTAGTTTATATATGTTAATAGTGATGGAGCCAGTATTGGTTTTTAGAGGGATCAATTGATTATAATTTTAGAAAATAATGACAACATAGAGTTGATAATTAGATACTAATAAAATTGATAAAAAAAAAATAGGAAGAGGAAAAAGAAGAAAATAAGTATAGTGGTAAAAATAATGACCACTTAGAGAAGAAAATAAGTATAACGACCACATAGAGTTGAAAATTAGATACTAATAATTATGATAATAATAGCCTTTGTGATGTTATCTAGTGTTACAATTAAAGAAATATATTCATTATATTAAATATTGAAAATTCGATTCATTTTATTCGAACCAATTTGATTTATTCTGAAATCAAATCAAACCAATTGAATCCAATCGAACCGAACAAAATCAATTCACATTAACTTTTCGATTGTTTGACTTCTGTTCGATTTGATTACCCCATGTTCCTTATAAATTCATAAGTCAGTCGGCAACTGTCTCCCACAATTGCCATTATTTTAATTTTTAGGGAAATTACTAATATTTTATTGATTAATTTCTTGAAGAACGTTTGTGTCTAGCCTTTTAAATGGGCTAAAGTGAAATCATGGCCCAAATTTACATCCATTTGGCATGTACTGCGCCGAACCGTCTCTTACGCTTTTATTGCATCTTTTATTTCTTCATTTTTAGAGTGCGTTTCTTTTTAAATAATTTATTATTCCGAATCAGTAGCCTAGTCACATGGATCATTGCCGAGAATGAGATGTAGAACTAAATAATTTCTTTTTAATTACTGCAAGACATAAATGTATGAATTTCAATTTATATCCCTAGTGAATTATCATACCACATTTATTTATAAAAATATTTTAGAGATGCGCAATTTTGTAGTTACATACGAGCGTCCATTATATACTTATGTAGTGGTTGGCTTCGGCATTGTTCTTGTCCTTCATGGATATGTTTATCGATGCAAACCCTGTCACACAATATTTTGTGCTCCATTTGTGTTTCAATATTAAATATATTATTCTAATAATATTATAATACAAATTATACGATGCACAATGATTTTTATTTATTAGTGAAATTATAAATTAATCATTAAAGATAGTTATAAAACCAATTTGAATATGATAAATTTTAATTAATAATTATAAAATTGAAGTTAAATAAAATAAATTGAAACTGAATAAAAAAAGTGACAGAAATGGAACAATAAAAGAGGTATAAGGATCGCTAGTGTGTAGAATGGGAGCAAGGGAGATGGGGGCCGAATTGCTCTTCATCGCGCATTCGGTTCAAAAATATATAGTCATCCATAAATTACTAAATGGTTATTGGTATATAAATATTTAAATTTTGATGTGATGTTGATTTTACACACGAATTTTAAAATGCGTATATAAATACATGAACTTTGATTGATTTTGATTTTGCACACGAATTTTAAAAGGAGTATATAAATACACGAATTTATTAATATAGTAATTTTACCATAATTTATTTTTCCGGTCAAATTGAAACTGATATGGCATTAGATATGATGAGTTGACAACGATATGAAAATTTTAAAGCTCGTGTGTGAAGAATAAGATATTTATAGTAACCCACTTGTTCGTTATTTACTTCATTTACGAATGATGGATTTAAGATTTGAATTGCTCTCTTCGTTTTGTGTGTTGGTGTTATATTTCTTTATTTTTTTTCTTTATTTCTCGTGAAGTATATATGTGTTTTTGTGTGTGTTAATGAATCAATGTGCGTGTTTTGTCAAGTGTAAATATTTTTTTATATTTTATTTATTAATTTATTTTCACGTCGTTATCAACTCATCATTTCTAATTCATGTCAATTTTAATTTGGTCGAAAAAATAAATCATGGTAAAATAACTAAAATTAATAAATTCATGTATTTATAAATTCCTTTTAAAGTTTATATGCAAAACCAAAATTACATCAAAGTTTGTGTATTTATATCCTTCTTATAAAATTTATATATATAACTAAAATTACATCAAAATTCATGTATTTATATGGTAATATCCCATTAGTAAACAAGAAAAATATACAAAATGTTGAAAAAAGCAGATTCCTCAGCAATTCTGGAACCTTTTGGATCACCTCTCAATTTCAGAACTTCACCTTTTTACCCCTCTCGGAAATTCTTTTTTTGTTTTTCTCCTCCTTTCTACCATGGCTGACGCGTCACCCCAACACTCCAAACTTGTTTTAAGCATGTATTTTAATATTATTATATATCAAGTTATCAAAACACAGACATACTCTACTTTGAACATACATTTTATACACATATAACATATATATTTTTTTATATATCATGAACCCGCACCGCTACCTTAGGTGCAAGACTTGTAAACCTCATGATCTGTCTGAATAGCGCAAAACCACACAGACAGTGAAACCACACTTGAAAACTGGTGTGATAGGTTCAAACCATAGAGACATTTGGTGGGGTTCGAACATGTGATATCTCGAGCCACGCGAACCCACCTTAACCATTGGGCTGTCCCTAGGGACACATATAACATGTTTATGTATATGTAGAGAGAGAGAGAGAGACCTCACCTCGGCGCCAACAAAACCACTCCCCATTGTCCTTTCTAGCGATCATTATCACCGAATTTGAGATAAAAAATTTATTGGACAAATTAAAGAAATTCAAACAGAAAACTTCAGTTTCAGTCTGTGAGCTCTGTTTCTTTCGTTTGCATTCCACCTTGTCTCTTTCGCCCTCCGTCTAGCTCTCACCACCTCCGCGTTGCATGTCGTTTTACTTAGATTCTTGACGCGTTTTGCTCCTCATTGCATTTCCACTCCTTTTCTCATTCATTCAAAATACTAATTATTATTTGGATATAAATATATATTTTATAAGAGTAGTTTATTCTCCGTTTCTCAACTTCCCCAATTTGTGCAAGTCCTGCACACAACCGTCAGCTTTTCTTTGCTGGCACGAAAATAAGATATTCAGGAAAGGAGTTGTCGCATTTTTGTTAATTCAATGAGGGAAAATGGAAGATATGAACGGCGGTGGGGCTCCGACACCATACCTGCCGGAAATCTAGCCAGCGAAGGATCCTCGCCGGCGACGGAGTACTCCGCCGATTCGGCCACGGCCTCGGCGGAGTTTGTCGAGGTCACGCTCGATCTTCAAGACGACGACACCATCATTCTGCGCAGCGTCGAGCCGGCCACGGTGATCAGCATCGACGGTAATGATGTTATCTCAGGCACCGAGTCTCCGCTGGCGTCGTCGGCGTCGCGATCTCCAACAATGCGCCGGAGCGCTTCGAACAGGCTCATCCAGTTTTCTCAGGAGCTGAAGGCGGAGGCGCTGGCGAAAGCGAAGCAGCTATCGCATGAGCTGAGGCGGTTCTCTTGGAGCCACGGGCGCGCGTCGCGGATACTCTCCGGGGTCGGCGGGGGTAACGGCGGATTGGACTCGGCGCTGGCGGCGAGGGCGATGCGCCGCCAGCGCGCGCAGCTCGACCGGATGCGCTCCGGCGCTCACAAGGCGCTACAAGGACTTAAATTCATCAGTAACAGCAGAAACAACCGCGTCGATGCGTGGAACGAAGTTCAGATCAATTTCGAGAAGCTCGCCAAAGACGGATACCTTCATCGTGCTGATTTTTCGCAATGCATAGGTTAATTTATTATTCTCATTTCAAACGAAAAATTCTCTCGATTAACGAGATGTTTTTGCTCTTAATCGTGGTCTTTTTACAGCTTCGTTGATAGATTAATTATAATTATTTTTTAATAGGGATGAGAGATTCGAAGGAATTCGGGCTGGAGTTATTCGATGCATTGAGCAGAAGAAGAAGAATGAAAGTTGATAAGATCAGCAGAGATGAGCTTTACGAGTTCTGGTCACAGATTACTGATCAAAGTTTTGATTCGAGACTCCAGATTTTCTTCGACATGTATGTATATATCAATCTTTATTTTAGTTAATTAGTTCGCGAATCTTACTTAGCGGTTAAGCCAATTAAGTAATTAAGCTACAGTAAAAGTAGAAATCGATTTCAAATTTTATTCAAACAATTTAGGCAATGTCGGAAGGTTGATTACCCCCAAATTTTATATTCCCACTTTCATAAACAATAATGAGGCGTAAAGGGTTAATTATCAAGCAATTATCGTGATTATCTATAATTTTAATTAATCAATCATCGTGTTGCAGGGTTGACAAAAATGAGGATGGTCGGATCACGGAAGAGGAAGTAAAGGAGGTAACATTAATTTCATTCCTTTTGTTTGATTAAACATTTCTCTAATAAAATAATGGGTAATCATCACTCTTCATCAAGAACTTTTAAATTAATGAAGTGGTGATTATGAGTTAAACCACAGTCTGTCAGATTCTGGCTTAACTAAATAATAGAGCTGACCATTTTATTAGGAATTAATTAATTAGGTACACTGAGGAGGATATGATAACTCTTTTGTAAATATAAATACTTCCGTGAATATTATTCTTCATGCAATTGTAAAATTTTATAATGGGATACTTATTTTTTTTATTATTATGGGCAATATATGATCCAATCTATAACAATAAAGTTTCTTATTTTTTTAAAGTTCTTTCAGGAGTGGAGTTTAAAGTCGTTTAGGGATAGGCGTGAAGGATGGTCATATTATATACATTATTTGCTGTGACAACAACTCCAATATATGTTTATACATATACTTATTAAATACGTAAATTTAGCGAATACTTTTCTTGGCCTGTTGGTTAAAATTAATAGGTAGGTCAAAATTGTGAAAGGGAAATTATGCAGCTCTAATTTTAGATGAATTAAGTAGCAGAGTTGTTAAAATATTATTTTATCAATATATACATGCAAATTATTTGAAGTTGAGCTAGGCATATTGTTATTGAGATAGTCAAAGTAGCTACGTCAAAATTCTCTAAAATGCACCGACTTTTAAATAAAAATTAATCAACTCTGGGGGTTGGTGGGGGGTAAACTTGTACGTCTGAATGAATGAAAATTGATAAGAATAACTCCAGTTACTAGTTCGTGTAATTCGCACTTTTCTTTTTATATTTTTGTTCCATTTTTCTAATTCTTTTACTATGCAGATTATTATGGTAAGTGCATCTGCAAATAAATTGTCGAGATTGAAAGAGCAAGCCGAAGAGTATGCAGCTCTAATAATGGAAGAGTTGGATCCTGAAAGGCTTGGCTACATTGAGGTGAGACTCAATTTCAGTCTAAACGTACTTCATAATTTCCGTACGACATTAATTCTAAATCTTTATCTTATAAGAAGACGGAATACACCACAAATATATATATATATATATAGGGTTGGGTTATAATACAAACCCCCTTAAAATAAGAAATAAGAATTCATCTTGATCATCCATTTACCATTAATCAATGGTTAAAGATTAAGTTATCACATTCCCTATAATTAAGGGATGGTTATTTTAAATATTCTGTAATTACCATTATACCCTAATTTGATTTAATCACAACCACATCTTCAAAAATCAATGGTTCAAATTTGTTCCCATTTCTTATTTTTGAATGTGTTTTATTTGAACAATCAATATATATATATATATATATATATATATATATATATATATATATATATATATATATATATATAGATTAACGTGGAACCATTTTTATCGTGAATGAGAACCAAAAATGATGATTTGAAAGTTGATGAATCATGTTCTTCCAAAAATAGAATTTTCGCCTCATGGGATTCGAACCTAAAAATTCAATTTGTTAATTCATTAACTTTCTCAGCGGATTCATCAACTTTCATAATATATTTGGTTCTTATTTTTAGGATAAGAATGCTTATTAACCAAACTATATATATATAATCAGGCTTGGCTAGCATTGTACTTACATACCTTATCTTAGTATTTATCGATTGCTTCTTCACCAACCACAGCACATAGAATGAAAAATGGTTGCAACTAAAACTATCATGTTGGACTTTTGTTACCACTTGTATTATTTTATTTTTTAGAAATAATTAGTTAGATGACAAATGACTGATCATTACATCCTTTTAACATTGCGGTTATTGTGTTGTTCAACTATAAATGTTGAATCAAATAACATATGTTATGCATGTATAAACATAAAGTTACTGTTGAACTTCAATCCAGCCTCTGAAAAAATCATAGAGCCTTATTTTCAAGTCTAAATGGAGAAGTTGGGCGAGTCAGGGCAATTAGGCAAAAATAATGATAAAAGAACTCCTCCTAAAAACATTTTTTAAATTAAAGTATGATTATATCTAAGGATCAAAAGTGGTTGAAAATATTATACATTGCATTTGTCCTTAATTATCTTCTTAAGACATAGTATGAATTGTCTACTTTCATAGCTCAACGACCCTACCTTTTTTGCTTATTTTCTGGGAGAGATGTACTCGAGTTTTCCGTTATTATTTTAAAACTTATCTCAAGTTATAAACCTTGTCCAACTTTAATAAGTTTGCTGGTTTTTTTTGGAGCAAGAAAAGAAATATTTGCCGGTTAATTAACAGGTGTAGGGCATAAATTGCCCCACGGTTTAACTCAGATTAAGAGTTAGTAGATTTAGAATAAGGTGTATAGCATAAATCTTGTCACCATGCATTTGTGCCTGGCAAATGGGTTAACAGTTGTATGGTAAAATACTTCATAATTTCAAAGTACTTTTTTAGCAAAAAAGGAAAAATAAAATCAATATAGTTGATGTTTAAAGGAATTTGTGAAAAAATATATAATTTAATCTTCCAGTCTGATTCTTAATAAGAGCAATGTTCTAATGACAACAACAAAAGAAGAAGATAGAGAACAAAAATCGATTACTCAAGTTTCACTATAATCAATTATGACAATAAGGTAGTATACTCTGAGGATAATTTGGTAAATGAATGGTAATCCAGGACTAGCCTTCTTGCCAACTGTTTCTTTAAAGAATTAATCAATTACCTAATTCCAATTAGATGATAAGGCGAAGTGAATGAAGATAATTATAAAAAAGATGCAAATAGCTCGTTGCCAAGTATTAGTTAGTAACATCACTATTATTATTATTATTATTATTATTATTATTATTATTATTATTATTATTATTATTATTATTATTATTATTATTATTATTATTATTATTATTATTATTATTATTATTATTATTTTCGCTTCATATGTTATAGTCTTCATCTTTAGTTATGTAGATATACCATATACCTATTTCATATATAGGAGAATTTCCAGTATAAAAGTCCAAATTATGTATGACATAGGTGTAGGGATTCAGAAATAATATACTAGCATATATGTTCTCTTATTTTTGAGGAAATTGGTGCATATTTCCGTCCATATCCTTGCAACGAGACAAGGGATTATTTGAACGAATATTTTTACGTTCCATATTCTAACAGTAAGATGAGTTTTGTGAACAAAGATTAAAGTTGCTCACTAATGTACTAATCACAACAAGATTTGAAATACCGATTAGACATTAAAAAAAAGATTCTTGTCTAATTGCTTTTGCCCTTTTCCTATCATGCGACCTTGTAGACGTGCAGACTTTTTTTTAGGCCCATGTGAACGTTTCTATTTCCTGGACCAGTAAACCGTGTTTTCAGCACTCAAAAAATGTTGAAATCAATCACACATTTATGGTCCAAACATGATTGCATTTTGCCCATTTAGCGATAAAATCCGCATGAACCAACTTTATTCATCACATCTTATGCATGTAATTTGGTGAAACAATGATGCAGCTCTGGCAGCTGGAAACACTACTGCTACAGAAGGACACATACCTCAACTACAGCCAAGCTCTAAGCTACACAAGCCAAGCCCTCAGCCAAAATCTTCACGGCCTCAGATATCGAGGCCGGATTAAGCGACTAAGCACAAAATTAATTTACTTTTTGCAAGAAAATTGGAGGAGAATTTGGGTGTTAACGCTGTGGATTATGATAATGATTGGACTCTTCACTTGGAAGTTCTACCAGTACAAACAAAAGAATGCGTTCAAGGTCATGGGTTATTGCCTTCTCACGGCTAAGGGTGCAGGCGAGACTTTGAAGTTCAACATGGCGCTCATATTATTGCCTGTGTGTAGGAACACCATTACTTGGCTGAGGTCCTCTAAAATGGGCTACTTTGTGCCCTTCGATGACAACATCAACTTTCACAAGGTATGCACCTCTAAGTCGCGTATCTTTTTGTGGGGTCCACTAATTAAAATTGAGAGTGCGGTCTCTTTAATTTGGTTTGGTTTTAGACATTGGGCCCAACATATGAGAAAATATCCTTTATTTATACCATTTCAAGACCAGGCTTATTCTTTAAGACTAATAATAGGGGTCTGCGCTTATAGATAGAGAACGAAATTTAGATAGAAACTTTATAGACTAATAATATTTTATTAATATAATTATATTAATAAAATATTATTATATGAAAGAGGTCTGCGCTTATATATATTCCGATAGAAAACAAAACAGAATGACATGAGAAATGAACTTTGTCCCCATCAACCGAGGTGTTCATAAGCATCACCTACTCTCTACGCACGCTTGTTATATTTTTTGTTTTATACGTCTATATGTGGCCCCATTGCCGTCGACTTATGAACAAGTCAGCGGTAATTATTTCGTCTAGCTGCGGAAATCAAAACAAAATATCTATGCTTCAAATTTTTTCTACCTGAAATTTACCAGGTCAGCTGAGAAACCAGCACAGAACTTTGAAACAGACATTAAGTATGAAAAACATGTTTAACAATTCTATTCTTTCTGCTTCAAGTATTACTAGTCAGTTTTCGAAGTAAAACTTTGAGGAGAAAGCATTCACATCGGTGTCCAGATAATTGACTTAACTTAGGGATTGAGGACATCCCAGCGGTAATAGGTTAAGCAATATCAACTAGTTTTCCATCGCAGAATGCTTCTATTATTTTAGTTTATTGCAAGTAAAACTGCTAATATGTGAATATGATATGACAGTGAGCGTGTCCTGTTTTTAGCAACTGAAGAAGAGATCACTTTGCAACGTTATGCAGTGATCCTCACGAAGAAAGTTTTTATTAACCTTAGCAGTAATATCAGCACTGGACAGAAAGCCTAATAGAGAAAAAAAATAAAATTAACACTTGAATTCTATTTACGCTGTTTCTTTTATAAGCTAAGCGGCAGGGCAAGAGATTGTTTTACATGAATATTGATCCATTCGAACTTTAGAACTAGAGTACGCTTCATATCTTAAACCCTTTTACCAATGAATGACGCTAGCTATTTGTTAGCAATTCACCATCATATGATTGAGCTCTAATTTATGAAGTTTATAGCAGTAGACATTCATTTGAAGTATAATAGAGTTCTGATCAGTGTTTTCCTGGATACAAGCAGACAATCGCTGCAGCCATTGTAGTTGGTATCATACTCCATGCTGGAAACCACCTTGCTTGCGACTTTCCAAGACTTGTAAATGAATCCAATTATGCATACAACCTGTATATGAGTCATGATTTTGGTCATCACAAGCCACAGTACATGGACCTTGTTAAAGGGATTGAGGGTGTGACAGGGATCCTCATGTTGACCCTTATGATCATTGCTTTTACATTGGCAACACGGTGGTTCAGGCGGAGTCTTATTAAGTTGCCTAAGCCATTTGACAGGCTGACAGGCTACAACGCATTCTGGTATTCACACCACCTGTTTGTCTTCATCTACATCTTGCTCATTATCCATGGCACATTCCTTTATCTTGTTCACCAATGGTACAAAAAGACGGTATGCATATGCTAGCTAGAATTTCACACTTAAAAGAGTCATGAAACTTGAGCTCAAGATTAATGCCATTCAATTTCTTAACATTGCAGACATGGATGTATCTTGCTGTCCCTGTACTCCTCTACGCTGGAGAAAGGACCCTTAGATACTTCCGTTCAGGCTTCTTCAGTGTCCGGCTTTTGAAGGTGAGCATGATTTGTTCTGGACAATTACGAATAAATTTGAACTCAAGACATGACATTTATGGATGGTTTTAGTTAGCAGACTTAAGTTGATTCAAGAGGTTAATTACTTTCTATTATATTCCCCAACCTATCCAGGTAGCAATTTATCCAGGAAATGTACTGACATTGCAAATGTCAAAGCCTCCACAGTTTAGATACAAGAGCGGTCAGTACATGTTCGTCCAGTGTCCAGCTGTTTCTCCATTTGAATGGTAAACTTCAATAACTTGGTAACAAATTTGGTTTGTGTTAAATTAGTTGCTGAAGTTTTTGAAAGTGATGGACTTAACTGTATCTCGGTCTGAATGTTTGAACCTACACAAGATATCTCCGTCTCTCTAATGCTTGCATATTCATAGCTATAGTTGGGAATCTAACAATCAACATTGCATATATCCAGGCATCCGTTTTCGATTACCTCTGCACCTGATGACGATTACCTTAGCATTCACATAAGGCAGTTGGGTGACTGGACACAAGAACTTAAGAGGGTGTTTTCTGAGGCATGTGAACCTCCTCTTCCTGGGAAGAGTGGGCTACTCAGAGCAGACGAAAATACTGAGAAAAGGTGTTTTTATCTTCCAATCCTTGTGTTTGCATGCTTCATGAACTTGTAGAGATGCATTCCTTCCAGTAAAATCTAAAGTTTTCTCTGAATCCAGTTTGCCAAAGCTACTAATAGATGGACCTTATGGAGCTCCAGCGCAAGATTACAAGAAGTACGATGTGCTCTTGCTTGTTGGTCTTGGTATTGGAGCGACGCCTTTCATCAGCATCCTTAAAGATCTACTCAACAATATTGTCAAAATGGAGGAGCTAGCTGTAAGCATCACTTCTCATTGTGGAAGTCTTCATATGAACATAATCAATTCACTAGTCTCTTGTCATGCTTGGCCATTTTTAATTGAACCCAAGAACATCCTTTCTTTTTTTCGGGTATTTCAGGATTCAATATCAGATTTCAGCAGGTATTCGGACCAGAGTGTGGGCTCTTTTGACTCATCGGTGAACAAGATTTCTCCCAAACGGAAGAAACCTGTAAGGACAACTAATGCTTACTTTTATTGGGTCACAAGAGAGCAAGGGTCGTTTGATTGGTTCAAAGGCGTCATGAATGAAGTGGCTGAGCTTGACCAAAGGGTAATGCGCCATCATCAGTTCATCCCAAAACTTGCACATTCTGCATGCTTATAACCTCAAAATATTAATTCTGTAGGGTGTCATTGAGATGCACAACTATCTAACCAGTGTATATGAAGAAGGTGATGCTCGTTCAGCTCTCATCACCATGGTTCAGGCACTCAACCATGCCAAAAATGGGGTTGACATTGTATCTGGTACAAGGGTAAGAGATCACTTTTCTGCAACCAATATGATTACATAAATAAGCCACATATATTTAGATAGCAGTTCACGTTTAACAGGTGAGAACGCATTTTGCAAGGCCTAATTGGAAGAAAGTTCTTTCAAAGATCGGTACCAAGCATGCCAATGCAAGAATAGGTCAGTCATTATGGTTTCCCAAAACATTGTCAGGTATAATCAATTTCCATACATGGCTTAACAATGAAGATTTGAGCAGGAGTTTTTTACTGTGGAGCACCGGTATTAGCTAAAGAACTGAGCAACCTGTGCTATGACTATAATCAGAAAGGGTCAACGAAATTCGAGTTCCACAAAGAGCACTTCTAAGAGAAACTATGAGGAACAAACATCCAAGTCTTAGTAGTAGTATATTTTGTGACATTCTTGGCCTATCCCTTGCGTACAGAGTATCTCCATTTCACAGGGTAAGCCAAAATAAAATGGAGATATACACTTGGAGGAAATAATATTTTGTATAGTTCTTGATAGGAAATCAAAGTAGAATTACAGAAAATGTATACTTACAAGTTGGGTATATATAAAATATTTTTATTAGTCAAGTAGAGTTTCAACATATATAACCAAAATTTGGTCTTTTGAGGGCAAGGAGGCAAAGAACTTGGATCGGGCTGGAAGATCGGAGCGACCTATGAACATCCGCCACAAGGCATTATTCCAGGTTTGGTATCTGGGATTTTAACTGTGAATGACATGGAAAAAGGGAAGGCTTCATATGGGACAGGTTTTTGGTTACAATTATTAGTATTTTACTAGTTTTGTATTATTATTACTAGTGTGGAGGGATGAAGATGTCCTTGTAGAATAGCATGTGTATCTTTCCATTATTAAATATAATGTCTTTTTCAAATACTATTGCATTTTCCTTGAGGAATACAAGAAGCACGAAGAAGTATCATGTTTCTTATATAATTATTGAAATATAATAAGGTGTAAATATGTCCTTAACGTTTATAGTGGATAACAAAAATACCCTTAATGTAAGTTTAGGTTTAAAAATATATATCCTTTATGTTTTAAATAAGTGGTGCAAAAAATACTCATATGGTTAAATAAACAGTGCAAAAATGTTCTTCACGTGAAATAAATGATTCAAATAGTTAAAAAGATTAAATTATATTTAATCTTTTTCCAAATTTAAAATTGACACTTACTTATATGCACATATATACGAAATAATTACATATAATTCAGTTTGCTATGTGTAATATTATGAAATGACAAATTCGATAATATAAAAATTTAATTGACAAATATTAGAAAAAAATTATAGATTTATATTATAAACATATATACATAAACTTAATTATAGAATAAATGCAAGTATGTGAAAAGTAGTTTAAAATAAAAATTTATAAAATTAAAAATTATCGGATATAAATTATGGTGTAAGAAGCATGTATGAAAGAAAGATGATTATAATTAGACCATCATAATTTTCTAGAATATTAAATTTCATATTTCTTGTCATTTAACAAAATTTATGGTGGATTTGCACTTTTTTACAAAACCAAGAGCATTTTTTATATAAACTTATTTTATGAATATTTTTGTTTTTCATTATAAATGTTAAGAGCATATTTACACCTTATTCTTTATTGAAATTGACTACTATTATTGAGCTCATTATTTTCTCAAAAACATGGGCTAAAACCCAATCTCATGTATATGTAGAAAACTTGTCGATTGGTACAATCATTGAAACTTTGGAACATCCATCCTTTTTATAAGAATCAAAGACCATAAGAGGAATTTTAATTCTTTCATCTCCAGTTGAAATAAATAAAAATAAAGTAAAACTCGTCAATTCTATAATCTACAACTCGTTCGTAAATATGGATAAACAAGTTATTTAGCATAGATTTCAAAGCGTGCAAATTTTTTTAGAACTAATTATTAGATGTCCAAATGTTTTAACCATTAGGTACTATGAACACAAATTGAGTATGTGATTCCAAATGATTCGAGTTCTCGATATTGGCAGGAGCTGAAATATATTGATTTGAACCCTAAATCAATTAGGTTGATAATTCAAAATATTTTAGCCGATCAAACTCAACCTTTAAATTGTTCGGGAAAACAGAATGAACCTAAAGATATAAGAGAGATTTAAGTCAACCCGGTAATTGAATGGTTATTAATTATTAGTAGGGATATCAATAGGTGGGTTTTATCCAGATCGATCTGAAACCGTTCAAAACCCATTAAATTTTAAAACAGCGGTTCTGGTTCCGTTTCGGTTCCAGACTCGCTTTAGACCGGACCGTTTAGATCCATAGTTTGATGGTCCGGTTCGATCCGGATCTGGTTCTGGTCCGAGTAAAACCCGTCTATTGACAAACCTAATTTTAGATAGGCTTGTCAATGAGCTGGTTTTATCCATATCGATTCAAATCACTCATAACACATTAAATTATAAAGCAACAATTTCGATTCTAGTTCTAGTTCTTGTCCGGTTCGGTTCGATTCTGGTTCCAGATCCGCTTAAGACCCATAGTTGATGGTCCAGCTCCGGTCTAGATCCAGTGTCTAATGGATCGGCTCCAGAACCAGAATCATTACTTATTTATTGATTCTAGTTCGGGTAAAACTCACCCATTGACATCCTAGTTATTAATACAAATTGAGAATTTTGTTTTGAGCTTTCTTCACATAAATAACCTAAATTACCTACAATTTAATTCACATAATCTCATTCTTTTTGGAACATCCACTTGTTCGATGTCTAAAAGCTAATTATTTAACAAAAGAATGGGGAAAAAACATATGATATATGAATCTCTTAACATGAGCCTTTTGTTTATGATAATATATGTGTATGCAATTAATGCTACTCTCTTTCATGACCTCCTCCACCTCTACATGAATGGCTAGATTTTAGAACAAAATCTAACACAAATTTGGGAAAGAGCTAATATGCTCTTCTAAGTTTGTAAGTTTCTGAGCTGTTTGACTAATCTTAAATCAATTATTGCATAAGAAATTAAACATTAGATATTCATAAGAAAACAGGTCATTACCCTTCTAAAAATTATAAATATCCACAATACATAATCGTATTAGTTTTTCAAGGTATTTCACGTAAGAACTTAAAGAAGATTTATTTCTGATAAAATAAACTAAGAAATTATCATGCACTCACTCCTAGATTAATAAATCATAATTACAGGTAAGGATGTCAATGGATGGGTTTTACCCGGACCAGAACCAATAAATAAGTAATTATTTTGGTTCTGGAACCGACTTATTAGACATTGGATCCGGACCGGACCCGGACCATCAACCATGAGTCCTAAGCGATCTGGAACGGATCTGGAATCAGAATCGGACCACAATCAGAACTGAAACTGAAACCGTTGTTTTATGATTTAATGAGTTATGAGTGAGTTTGAATCGATATGGATAAAACTAGATCATTGACAAACTTATTTAAATTTAGGCTTGTCAATAGACGGATTTTACTCGGACCAGAACCAATAAATAAGTATGAACCGGAACCAATCCGGACCGGATCGGACCATCAAACTATGGATCTAAACGGTCCGGGTCTAGAACCGAAACAAGAACCGTTGCTTTAAAATTTAATGGGTTTTGAGCGTTTGGTCGATACGGGTAAAACCAACTCATTAACATCCCTAATTACGGGAAACTAATTTTAAAACGGTATTTGAACGAAACTCATAAGTTATAGTGATGGTAACGAACGCGACAGAATGGACCAGTTGTATGCAATTGGACCTTGTGGATATCTATTTTCCGACCCATTCAACTATATAAATTTCTACGAAATATTTATATATAGCTGCCGCCTTTGACCCATGCTTATTGCTCAACCCATCCACTTCAATTCATCTTCAAATCAACTGACTCCCCCTCTCTCTCACGTCCATCTATACATGCATATATGTATACGTATATGCGTAATACAAATGTTATGTTTATGATTCAATAACATAGCAGTGATACAAAATCCTCACTCCATCTCTGATTTCTTCGAAATAAACCTTCAGATAAAGCTTGTAACAACAGAACTTATTATTATATATCCAAGGAAAAAAGAATGGAGGAAGAAAACAATCTAAATCTACCACCAAAAAATTATAAAAAATTACAAGAATTCGCGACGAACAAAGCAGCAGAAAAACAAGAAGGTGGCGGCAAAACCCTAGTTTACATCCTACTCGCCGTCGTTCTACTGAGCATCGCCTTCTTAATATTCGGCCTCGTCGTGCTCCGAATAAAGGCTCCCACTCTCCGCCTATCAAACGTCGTCGTAAAGGACCTGCGCTACAACTCCTCGTCGTTGAACATGACCGTGATCGCCGATATCAGCCTCCACAACATGAATTTTGGCCGCTTCGAGTTTAACGGCGGAAACGCTGCTTTATTATACGGTAACGCCACGTTTGGGGCGGCGAGCATCCACGGCGCCCGAGTTGGCGGCCGAGAACGGAGACGGATCATCGCGACGGTGGAGGTGATGGGTGGGCCGTCCGGGAATTATATGAATATTAGCAGAGATATTGAATCGAATTTGGTGAGACTGATGAGTGTTGCGGAATTGCGAGGGGAAATACGTGTGATGAAGATCGTGAATAGGCGTAGAACTGCTTCGATGAATTGTAGCATGGATTTGAATCTCACGGGCCAAGAAGTCCAGGGTTTATCATGTCGATGAAGAACAATCATCTCGATAAATATCTTATGTTTGTCTATTATTTTATTTATTTATTTACAAATAATTTCGTTCAAGTAGATCTTGGTTTTTTTTTTAAATAATGCAGCAATTAGTTTTTGCAAATTGGGTTTTTCTGTATATACATGATCGATGGTGGAACCCGCGGCCGTTCAAGACTCGATATATTCAGGTTCGGGGTTTTAATAGAAGAAGAACTTGTATTTGTGTATTGGGATTATTATGAAGTTTATATTTGGATGGCATAAACTAGGGGTGTCGTCGATCGAATCAAATTTTTAAAACCGAAAATATTTTTTTGAATCGAACCGAACCGATTTATAGTTTCGGATGACCGAAAAAACCGATCGGTTTCGATCGGACCGAAAAACCGATCGAAACATATATTATATATATATATTTTTAAATAAACGTATTTTAACCCTAATTATTTAATTAAAATATTAATTAATTATTATATAAAATATATAAAAATAATATTTTCGGTTACCGAACCTAAAATATAAAACCGAAAACCGATTTTAATTGAAAATTTGAACCGAACCAAACCGACCGAAACCGATCGGTTCGGTCGGTTTTTTCGATTCGGTTCGGTTCGGTTCGTGCACACCTCTAGCATGAACTGTACCTAAGATTCAAGTAAGAATTTTGAGCAAATATTTTGGAATAATTTAAACTGAAAAATGTGAACTGATCTTGTAATTTTAGGAGTGGTAAAACTCGCCATACATAAAGAAACAAAAGAGAGAACTAAACGCCTCGACTAATGAAGTCTAGTCTAAGTGGCAAATTTCAAGTACTAAAAGACTCTCCTGATAAGAGGTTTTGGGTTCAAGATCCATGTGTAGTTAAAGATGTTGCATATTTAGTAAATTCAATAACTATCAAATAAAATCGGAAAATTTAATCAAATTAAGTAGTTTCCAAAATAATACATAAAATTTCTAATTATATATTCACCCTAAATTGATTTTAGAAGAATAAATACACTTAATTAATACACAAGGATGGTCATTTCTAAAAATATATACTCTTTCCATTTCTTATAAGTGTTATATTTTAATTTTAATTTAATAAAAGTCATATTTCAGAATCTAAGAGTAAATTAGTGACATTTTTCTCATTTTACTCATCTTTAATACTTTTTATAATTTAATAATTAGTTGTATACATACACTTATCATGATAATTAATAAGGTTATAAAAGTAAAATTCTTAATTTCCTTGGGATGTACAATCTGACTAGGGATGCCAATGTGTGGATTTTATCCGGACTGATCCGGAACCGCTCAAAACCCATTAAATTTTAAGTAACGGTTCTGGTTCCGGTTCCGATTCTAGACCCTCTTTAGACCCGGACCGTTAGATCCATAGTTTGATCGTCCACACCCGTCCGGATCTGATTCCGGTTCCAGAGCCATAACCAATACTTATTTATTGATTCTGGTCCGAGTATAACCCATCTATTGACAAGCCTAAGTTTAAATAAGTTTGTCAAAGAGCTAGTTTTATCCATATCGATTGGAAATCACTCATAACCCATCAAATTATAAAGGTTTCGGTTTCAGTTCTGATTCTTGTCCGATTCTGGTCCGGTTCTTATTCCGGACCGCTTAAGACCTATGGTTGATGGTCCAGGTCCGGTCCGGATCCAGTGTCTAATGGGTAGGTTTCAAAACCAGAACCATTACTTATTTATTGGTTCTGGTCCAAGTAAAACTCACCCATTGACATCCATAAATCTGACCATGTCCAGTTAAGAAAATGGAGGGAGTAATTTGTTTGCATATTCGCCGCCTAAACATCATTGAATGGAAATTGATTAAAACCATAAATATCACGTTAAGTTCATTTAAAACCATAATTCATTTGTGATACTGCATTATCTTTTCATACATCATGTTAACTTCATGTATTAATATCGCATTCACCCTATTTTGATTTGAGAAAAATAAATTCACTTAATTAATATACAAGGGTTGCCATTTCTAAAAATATCTAATTAATTTGTTCGCATATTCGACACACTAAACATCATAAAAGGGAAATCGATTAAAACCATGTTATATATTATGTCACTAACCAAGCACAATTGTTCATTCTTTCAAATAAAAATTCAACAGTAATATCGCGCATCCGACATCTAAATGAGTTTATTCCTGCACGTGTCAATACTATTGATTGACGACCCATGAACTTGGAAAGAGCGTGTGAGAGCATATAGTTGAAGAAGAAGCACAACGATTGTAGGATTTTATCGAATTTTCATATTTTTCAACGGAGAAATGAAAAAATGAAGGAAAAAAAACTGATTTGTTTAATTAGGATCTCTCTCGTCTGTCTCCCACTAGTAATGATGGTAACCAATAGGGGTGAGGATTCGGCTTTCGGTTCGGATTTTTGCCTAATCTGAACCGATCCGCAAATCTGAATTTTAAGAAAGAAAAAATCCGATCCGAACCGCATATTTGAAAATCCAATATTTGAAATCCGAATTTTTTATAAAAAAAATCCAAACCGAAAAATCCAAAATTATGAAAAAATCGAAAATCTGAAACCATTTTTTTAATTCTTATATATATATTATATTATATTTAAAAATATTTAAATAATATATTATTTTATATAAATTATATAAAATTGGATTTTTGGATTTAAAAATCTAATCCGATCTGAAAATCCAAATTTTGAAAAATTTCAATCCGATCCGATCCAAAATCCAAAAATCCGGACCGAATTTTAAATTTACTGTTTAGTTCGGATCGGATATTCGATTTTCAGATTTTTTGCTCACCCCTAGTAACCAGCGAGGAGATTTCAAAGTTCTCTCTATTCTTTGGCCTTTTTTTTCTGGAATCAATGAAACATTTGTTTTGCTTTTTGTTATGCGCTCTTGTTTAATTAGGGGGCAAGTGTTTTTGTAGTTTAAGAGTTATTAAATCTTAATGCGGTTGTACACCTAAAAAGAAACAAATGATGAGCGACCAGAGCCAATGGATTTGAAAAGTGAATTGTGAGACTAATTATTCTTATATGATCGCCAAAGCAAGTGCAATGCAATGAAATATTATGTACGTGGTCGAAATCTCCAGCATAATTTATAGGACATTATATAAACACGGGCATTAAAGAAAATGTAAATGAAATAAGATAAAAAATTGGGAGAGCTCCGCCTCACCGTGAGCTCATCCTTGTCTTTTGTTAAAATAATTATATATTAATTATGGTGAGTAGAGATAATTAGATTTTGTTAATTTATAATTAAATTTATTAATTTTTAATTTTTAATTCATAATTATGGTTTATTAATTTATAATTGTGGTTTGTTAAAATTCACAATTAGGGTTTATATTCAAAATTAGGGTTTATTATTTCCAATTAGGGTTTATTATTCAAAATTAGAGTTTATTAATTCATAATTAAAATTTATTAATTCAAAATTATTATTTATTAATTTACAATTAAAATTTATTAAACTAATTAATTTTAATTAAAATTAATTAATTAATTAATTAGGGTGAGTCGAGTCTCATGTGTGCGCACACACAGGAGACCACCCATGAAATAATATGTACATATCGAAATCTCCAAAATAATTTACAAGAATTATATGTAAGTGGAGATTATTGATGCACACTGAAAATAATAGTTGCGGATTAAAAAAAAAAGTATGTGGACCAAAGTCGTAAAAAAAGTTATGGGGTGAATTAGAAGATTAAGAAGGGCGGAGTGACAGTTGATGAGCTGGCGGGTCTACGACCTCTTTCAGCCTTTCCGTTTGTCAATATCTGAATCGTCTTATTACATGACCACATTTGACTATGGTGGCTGCCTCAGATACCTTTCCAAATTACTAAAATTCTTTAACTCATTTTTCTACACTTCTTTGCAATTTAGTTCCATATCTGTCAGAGTCAATTGCATACTAAGAAGAATAGAAATAAAAGAAAATAAAGAGTCGATTGTATTCTTGAAATGATCTATGTCGGCATTATTTATTATGCCTTCACTTTTTAAATAATTATTATGTTTGGATGGATTATTCCACATGTACATAATCAATATATGATTAAATTTTTCCAATTTGCATTCTCAATTATGATATAGAGAGAGAATGTGAGGTTCGAAAAAAGACTATTTTTAACGTGAGATCTAAGAAATCATGAATATTCGCTATGAATAAAATGAAATCGTTATAAAAGTTGATGTATTCGCTGATAAAATTACTAAATCTAAAAATTCAAAAATTTTCATCTGAGTTCGAATCCATGAGGAACGAAAATTTTATTTTTTGGATTCAATAACTATCTCAATGGATTCATTAAATTTCATATTGGATTCATCATTTTTTAGTTTCACATTCTCACAATAAAAATGATTATCATGTTAAGGTTAAGATGAGAATAATTTTTTATGTGTAATAATGTTTCTTAGAATATCATTGCTTCTTTTCTGTAAATGTCTTTTTATATATTATATTGATAAATAGTCTAAACTTATTTTTGGTTTATGCAATAGATAATAATTTTATTTAATTCTCTCCCTATATGTATGTATATGCGTGCGTGCAATATTTTACATAAGCAACATGAATAGGGCTACATTTCGACGCGATTAAATAGAAAATAAGATACTATCTCATAAATAAATAAATAAATAAAAATATCATCCATTTTGGATAATTCCTCATTCCTAAGCATTGAATTGTTCAATTCTAAAACAATATTTCATTTCATAGTCCAATCATAGGATTACCGTCACATATATTTTAAACTGTCAATAGCTACTGAATAAAAATGAAAATAATATACATTTGTTGGAATTAACACGTATAGTTGAGCACAATGTCGCCTGCTAAAAATTAACAATTGTGATAACGTATTTTGTACATCGGGATGCAATTAGGATGCAATTACAGATAAGTCAGTGCTCAAAACCATAGTATACGGCAAGCGCGTTTAGAAATTAATAAATTAAGACCAAAAACATGTCCCTGTGACATATATAATATTGAAAAAAAAACAAAACTTTAAGAGTATACAGGCAGAACCCACATAAAACGCTAATTGTGCAACTAAATCGATCAGCCATGGCCGAGAGGAGAGAGCAAGAGAAGCCCCTCGCCCTGGCGAGCGTCGTCGACAAACTCAGCCCCTTCCCGGGAGGAATTCACATCGCGCCGCAGCCAGCGATGCCTCAAGTGCTGCGGCTGCTCCGCCGCTCTGCTCCTAATCCTAGCCCTCACAATACTAATCCTCATGCTCACAGTTTTCCACGTGAAGCTTCCAACGCTGAAGCTCAACTCAGTGAAGATGGACGGCCTCGATTTACTATCCAACAACACCAATTTCATGCAACGCGCTGGCCTCAACTTGACATTTATAGCTGATATCTCGATCAAGAATCCGAATGCGGCGTCGTTCAAGTTCGAAGGGGCGACAACGGACGTGTACTACGACGCAGCTCTCGTCGGAGAAGTGAGGACACCGGCGGGGGAAGCGGGGGCGTGGAGGACACGTAGGATAGATGTTGTGCTTGATGTTATGGTTGATAGATTAGTGGGAGTGTCCAGATTTGAGAGTGATTTTGTTGCGGGGAATTTGCAGCTTACTACTTCTACGAGATTAAAGGGGATGGTGAAGATCACAGATGTTATTAAGAGAAGTTTTGTGGTGAAAATCAACTGCACAATGAATGTCGATTTGAGAAGCCAGGTTGTTCAAGATAGGAATTGCAGTAGGGATGTTTCTTTGTGATTTATTTTCTGTTTCACATTTTATTTCAGTATTTTTTTTTTTTTTTTTTTTTTTTGATATCATGGGAGAACCCGCCGCTACCTTAGGTGCGCTTGGACCTGTAACCCCACGGTCCTCTGCAATAGCCGCAAAACCACATAGGACGGTAAACCACACTTGAAAACCAGGTGTGTGTTCAAACCCATAGAGGCGTTTGGTGGGGTTTGAACACGTGACCTCTCGATCATGAGAACCTTACCATTAACCATTTGTCCCTAGGGTGGAAAGGTTGTAATTAGAGCCTGTATTTTTTGAAGGGATTAGATCATGTATTTAAAATAGAAATTTGGGTATGTGATATTCGGATGTGTTATTGCATGAGCAATTTTTAGTTTAGGTTGGTTTTCTTCAACTATGATTATGTACTTAGAAACATCTTTTGTAGTTAATTTTTTAATAATATTTTACCTTCAGTAGTTGATTAGATTCCTGATCATTTCAATTTGTGACCATTGGCTTCTTTTAGTTTCGAATCATGATGACTTGTGACTTGAGTCTCAAAGTCGTGCATTGAGCTCGAGCCTTGATCAAGCCAATATACACAGGCAAAAAGCAAGTAGTGATATTAAAGATTGTAGAAAGTATAAAAGTTACATTTATAAGAAGAAAACGGCTAGAAACAATTGTTTTGAATCTAGATTTTTATACCCATTAATGGAATATTGAATAATGTGTAACACTGATGTTATCTTGATTGAACAGATTATAAAAATTAAATCCAGATTTTTATTCCCATTTGATAAAATATATGGTCTGTTTTACTTTGTATAATCCCCTACAAATTGGGCCAGCATAAGTGGATCAGTACGATAGCTATGCATTGATCCAAATAATTAAAAAGTAAACATTTGATTCTGGCGGGTCCTTATCCTTCTACATAACTCACTGGCCCATGAGATAGTATAATCATTGTTTGACAAACTATCTTCTCTCTCAAAACAATCTTCCCAATTTTTTTTGACTAACTAGATAAGTAACTGCTTCCAAATATATATAAATAACAAATTGACTAACTAAATAAGTAAGGGTCTACTTCAAAAATATATACATACAATCATAATTGATTACTGGTCGAAGTTATTTAATTTTGAAAATAGACTAGAGTATTGAAGAAGGCAAAATAATACCTTTCCTGGTCCTCTATAACATAACAGATTTGACATACATTTTATTTTATCAATGCACATCATATATATCATAGGATTTTTATTACGGACAACATAACTAAAAACATGAAGATTGCCACTAGATCAAATAAATGTGTAAACTCTAAAAGAATTGTGTTATAGTGGTAATCAAGCATGGGTCATGCCCACAATATTAGGGGCCCAAAAATACATATATCTATATTTATTAGATATCAGATCAATCCAATTTTAAGTTTAGTCCCAAAATTTTTGTCACACCCTATTTTCTGAAGGTCGGGGATGAAAGAAGCAAGAAAGAAAAGAAGAATCAAAATTAACCTGCCCACATTATCAAAATTGAAGCTTGTTGAGACCCAAACTATTTTGCCCTTGGTTTATTTTTTTGTCAAGACCAGTCCTGACCATAGCCAAATATTTCATAGCTCCTCCAAATACATAAACTCAAGCATCTTGTATTCTAAATGAGAATTCCTTACTTTACAAACGATTTGGCAAATATATTTTTCGTCATCGCCACCCTTATATCTTTCTTTCTTTTTTATCTCTTTGCAAGAGGCCAAGTGTTTGGACACAATACGTATACGTATTAGTCCAGAAAGTTCTACTGATAAATTATTTACTTACAAGAAATATTGTTAATTCCCTTTCTAAATCGCAGTTGGGGTTGGATACATGAATGTGGTCCTCATCAATGTCCATTTTACTCTATAATTTATCCATTCCCATACATGTGATGTGGTCATGGTTTTTTGGGTGATTTTGCATCTTGTTTACGTTGCTAGTTTTTCTATTTCCTGGCTGACGTGCATCCACGATTAGCTATAATTTTTTATTTTTTTTCTTTATCTTCCTACGTCTACAATACTGTAAGATGCTCTTTGTACTATCTGTTGTTCTTGTAAGTTTAAAGTTGCAAGCGCTCCCGTGCTTGCATTCTTTTGTTTGATTATATTCAAAATAAATAAACAAACATACTTATATTATTATTTATTTATTAGTTTTAGAAAAACACTAGATATAACATATATACAAGATTCATATTGATGGCAGTGTCACAATTTGTTTGGAGGGGGAAGGCTAAATAATTTACCAGTCTATAATATTGAATTATTGATGGGTTATGATCCTAAACTAGTAGTACTATGGAGGCTAGGTACAAATAATTCCTCAATCCTTCAAAAAAAATTACCAGCTTATGGCCGGTATCACATTTAATATCAAACAAATCTCTTCCTCCCCAAAACAAATTAACTCTGGAATCTTATTGAAAAGCCAATATTTAATGCTCTTATCACATTATTAGCTATAGTTTTTAGCGAGTGTGTTTTTATAAAGAGAGAGGGAATGGAATCACACTATTTTGAGCACTTATTATGAGCATTGTTGATGTATAGTTCATATTAATATTTATTTTTTATTTTATTTTCTTATATGGCATAAATTAGAACCAAAGTCGTCTAATTTATAGATTACACAATCATTAAAATTAATTCATTAATTTTATTTCATTTTTGGAAGTTAAAGGAGGAAACAATATATCAGGCTTTGACTTTTGTGTAATTGATAATTGAAAAAAAATCATCCAACAAATAAAACAAAATCCTAACGAAAAAAGGAAGAAGAGAACGACAAATTTACGGCACAAAAATAATCGTGGGAGTTTCGAAACGAAATTCAGTGAAACAAAAAACAGTCAAGATCTTAATCAACACGAACATAATCCATTAATTGTGAATAATAATCCACATAATAAAGGGATACGGAAGTTACAATTCAGAATTAACATGTACGTACCTTCCTACACTTTTTTTGCCGAAAACAGAAAATTAGGAAATGAACTATTAAATTAATTGAATTACAGCGATAGATGAAATTTGATGAACATATGAGATATATACACTTCTGAGTAAGACTGGAAAATGGAAGCTTTCTGTTTCCTCAGAGTTGTGGATTAATATATATGAAATATTGCTTCTTTGTATATAAAGTCATACTTTTTATAAATTACATTATTACTTTATATAACAACCATAAATATACAAGGATCAATTATCTAAATTAATTTTAGATTTTTTTTTATATTTGATTTTCTCACTATTTTAATTCGAGATAGCTAATCCACATGTTTTATATGGAAATAGCGAAAGGGGGTTTTATGGAGAGAATATAGGTTGAGAGAAAGAGAGAGAGCTTTGGTTGAAAAATATGATGGTGTCTTTCGTCTTCACTGTATATGTGGAGCCTAAATTTAGAATTTTACTCACATCACTGAATCACTGCTCCTTCCTTCAAGTCTCTTCACTATACATCTACACAGACTGTTAGTCTACTTTGATTTCCATCATGCTATCAGCCTGCCAGATCTGAGTCTGCAAATGTGACATATGAAAATCCACCCTAACAACTATTTGAGTATGTGAGATTGGAGTATATATGTCCCTGGGGACAGCCCATGGTTAAGGTGGGTTCGCGTGGCGAGAGGTCATGAGTTGAACCCCACCAAACGCCTCTATGGGTTTGAGCGCACACTTGGTTTCCAAGTGTGGTTTACACTGTCTTGTGTGGTTTGCGGTATATTGCAGACCTGGTGGGGTTTACAGGTCTTGCACTAAGGTAGCGGTGCGGGTTCCCGTGATATCAAAAAAAAATTGGAGTATATATTTTGCATTATTTTTCTCCAAATATTTGGACCAATATATCCTACCAATTTGAAATCACTCATTCGATCCTCCATATCCGAATCCGAGTTCTATGAGAATGTGATAGTAACTCAGCAGTTAAGAAGTTAGAATAATATTTTTACATAGTGTCCACAAGGAGCCACTTTAAAGAGGGTAAAACTCTCATACTGCGACAGCTAGAACTCGATCATTGGTCTTTGTCCTAAATCTATTATCTTTTAACCAATTGAACTAAGTCCGTGAGGATGGAAATAATAAAATAAAAATTAAAAAATTAATTATATAATTTATAAAAAAAAGAAGAAAAAAAAAAGAAAATAGTAAAGACTATAATTTTTCTTATAGATTCTTATTTTCTGTAACATTGACAAAATAGCAAGTCGAAAATTTAAATATAGGTGTCATCGCCGCAATAAAGCTGAATCCAAAATAACAAGTCGACGTCCCTATCAATATTATTTTTGCCTCCACCGCTAAATATGAATGGCATTGGGCATCCTACATTCATACTGAAACATAAAATCCAAAATACCTTTCTCACGCTCATAAATATACTAATACAAGTGCCGTGCGTAATTTGTTATTTATAACAACCCTATAAAAAAGATGCTAACCAAACGCACAAACCATGTGAAAAAAAAGTAAATTGGAATAATATGGTATTGAGTTGGTTTGGAAGAGCATAAATTAAGACCCCCGTGACCAAAACCTTGCTAATCATTTCACATGTCCGCCTATTAATTTAATACAGCTCTCATTAGTCGTAACTTCCTTCAGATAAGATTCTTATATAAAATATATCTTTGACAGACACTAGATAGGCATTTGCAGTTGAAAACGTCAAAGCGCGCCAGTAAAAGTGAAGGAAATCCAACTACTTTTTTAGTTCAGAAACTAGAATATTATAAAGTGGTTAAGGCTGAACTCTGTCTCACATGAGTTCACCTTTATTTTTTATTAAAATAATTATATATTAATTATAATGAGTAAGAATAATTAAATTTATTAATTTACAATAAGATTTATTAATTCATGATTAAGGTTTATTAATTCATAATTAGATTTATTATTCAAAATTAGGATTTATTATTCACAATTAGGGTTTATTAATTCACAATTATGATTTATTAATTCAAAATTAGAGTTTACTATTCAAATTTGGGTTTTTATTTAAAATTAGAGTTTATTAATTCATAATTATGGTTTATTAATAAAAATTAAGATTTATTAATTCATGATTATGGTTTATTAATTCACAATTGGGGTTTATTAATTCTAATTAAGCTTTATTAACCCAAAATTAAGATTTATTAATTCACTATTAGTGTTTATTAATTCATATTTATAATTTATTAATTTATAATTAAAGTTTATTAAATTAATTAATTTTAATTAGAATTAATTAATTATGGGGTCTCACTGTGCGTGTGCACACACAGGAGACCACCCCTAATTATAATAGATTACTAAGTGGTGTTTTCACTGAGTTTAGCTTAGATAGTTAAGAGCTAATATATTTGTGATAATAACAATATTACTAAATGACTTTTATATAGCAAGAATACATACAAGAGTTTATCCGTAATTAATGTCGCATATTAGCAATAATAAATAGTAGGTGGTCCTCCTCTTGGTTCCATATTGCCGCCGGCAGTTTCGCAATCCCTTCCCCTCCGCCTCGCTAGGGGTGAGCATTCGGATTTCGGTTCGGATTTTTGCCTAATCCGAACCGATTCGAAAATCCGAATTTTGAGAGGAAAACAATCTGATCCGAATCGAAAATCCGAAATCCGAAAATTCTATAAAAATATCCGAACCGAACCGAAAAATCCGAAATTATGAAAAATCCGAAAAACCGAAACCAATTTTTGTTAATTCTTATATATATTTATATTAGATTTAAAAATATTTAAATAAAATATTATTATTATATATAAATTATATATAATTCGGATTTTGGGATTTTTTCGGGATAAAAAAATCCAATCCGATCCGATCCGAAAATCCGAAATTTTGAAAAATATCAATCTGATCCGAACCGAAAATCTGAAAAATCCGAACCGAATTTTAAATTTTGGTTTGGTTCGGATCGAATATTCGGATTTCGGGTATTTTGCTCACCCCTACGCCTCGCTCCTTGCTGCGAAGGATTGCCAAAAAGAAGAAGAAAAAAGTAGTAGGTAGTCCTCTCAGAGATATGTTTACATTTTGTATAAATATACTAATTTTCTTTCTAAGAGCAAAAATATACTAAAATTATCATGTTACATTTGCAGAAGAAATAAATTACCCACTATAATAACAGATTTGTTTCGTTTTGGAGTCTTTAAAGTTTAAAACGTCATTAATTAGTTAGAGTAAGAGTATTTATTAGTATTGCAATTATGCACAAGCTCCCATGTATATTTTAAATTAGAATAGGAGTGATTAGACGCTATACCTAACTAATTAATGTAATTCATTATGTATATAGTATCTATAAAACCTTATTTCAACTCAACCAACACATAATTCGAACATAATAATTACTTTATCCTACACTATATATATATATATTGAAGTTTAAATAAGAATTATTTTTAATATGAGAATTAAAACCATAAAAATTCATTATGAACAAAATAAATTCACTATAAAAGTTAATGCATCTGTTGAGAAAGTTAATGAATCCAAATATTCGAAATTTTCATCTAGGGTTCGACTCTCATGAGGAGCGAAAATTCTATTTTTTTGGATTCAGTCATAAACTTTCTCACGGAATTCATCATTTTTTTGTTGTCATGTTCTCGCGATAAAAAATGTTCTCACGTTAACCCTTCCATATGTATATGGAGTGGTTATCGTGTTGATAATCCTTATAGTGTAAACATGAGGATAAATATAAATATTTGATAAATCAATATGGACACTTCAGATTCAATGCACAAATTATGATACAGATATAAAAATACACAATTATATGCAAAAATATGTATATAACTAATTTAGATGTACATTTAAATATAACCATTAGATTTTCAAATCTAGTGAACATGATTTGTTCTCATTTATGTATGTTGAGTATGTACATAACCCAAATCTTTTATATATATATTAGTCGAGTTATAATAAAAACCTAATTTTTCATACAAACCAATGCATTTTACAAAATTAATAAAACTAATGCACCATTGAGTTCTGATAAAAGACAATACTATTTATCAATATTTCGTAGTGCAGTAACTTTATACATAAAATATATTAACTTTGTGAGTAAAGTGCATTGATTTTTAGGTTTTTACGAAAAATAGGTTTTTATTTGATTCTTTCACGCACACACACACACACACATATATATATATATATATATATATAAGGGCTGTGAAAGTTGATGAATTCGTTGGGAAAGTTACTGAATCCAAAAAAAATGGAATTTTCGACCCTTATGAGGTTCGAACTCAGGTAAAAAAGTTTAAATTTTTTAATTCACTAATTTTCTCAATGGATTCAACTTTTATAGCGAATTCATTTGGTTCTTAGTTTTTAAAATAAAAATTATTCCCATCGTTTGAATGTAAAACTCTCTATATATATATATATATATATCTTAATTCCACCAAACATATTTTAAATCGATCTTATCACACACAACGTGTCTAGCATATTTTACCACACCACTTGTCTAGTATATTTTTACCTTTTAAGTTTTGATTTGCTAATTATTATACAAGAACAATATTTATCAAGAACGCTTCCAAGCAACACTTGCAGGTTTCACTTCATTGGATAGGCAGGGTTGGCCTACTTACATTACACAGGGTTAATATGATTGAGGTTGATGTCTTAAATCATAATTCATGTATTAACACCACAAGCTCATAGTCCAATCCACAAAGCCAACTCACTATATATGATTCGTGTGTCTTTTAATTTATATACTATCGCATGAATGCATAATTTATTCAGTACACGCATTAAAAACAGTTGAAACAATTTTTTAATCAATAAAAAATATTTCATTCGTTCACCAAAAGTTTGAATTCATTTTGATGACATGAATTTTAATAAATTATAATAGATGTACAGCGGGTGGAGAAAAAATCTCACATTATAAGTGTTAAGCGATGGTTTTTATATAAATAAGTGAGTAGATTTATGTGGGGTATTAAGAATTCGATCTCTTCAATCTCGAAACACTACCTAAATAACTACGGTCAGAGAGACAAATAGGTCGGAAAGAAAGGGTCAAAGCTCGAGTAAGTAGCCACTCCTTTCTCAGAGAATTACACGTGAGACTTCCGCCTCACACGGCTCTTCGTTCAACCTTCCACCTTTGGATCATCCTGACATATACATCCCAGACTAATCCAAAAGAGGAAAATACAAATTTTTGATGGATGAATCGAAAAAAATATAAACTTTTAATAGACGGAACAAGTATAAAATAAATTAATATTTTTAATAGGGGGTCTGGTATCACCTCCATAGATTTAACTCAATTTGGTAAAAACAATAGCAAATTGCTATGGTATGATAAGAGAGCTAAGTGGTGGTCAAAAAGAGAGGATTGGAGGATTAAATGCAATGCATGCGAGAGAAAAAGGGCATTGCTTTTGTAGGAGACAAATTGAATTTCCATCACCCACAAATGTGGACTAGTTTTTGATATGTTTTACCATCAAAATCAACGTCACATACAGTCGCTTACTCGACTCCCCGTAATCATAAAGCAACTTCGAGATGATGACTATCGCATAATGCCAACCCAAAAATTTGGTGAGAGAAAGGAGATTACCTCAAAAATTAATTTAAAAGTCCCAAAAAGATAAAGAGAAAAGGGGAAATCTTGCCTTTTCAGGTCTGTTTGGTAAGAAGAGAAACCCCTAGCGCTGAAAAGAAACAAAGTATGGTTGAATCAAAGCTATATTAATTATTACTGGCAATACTTATAAATTCATGTGTTTGTGGTGCTCGTACGTACATCCCATTTTATGTTCACTATTGGTAAGTTGAAGTTCTTGCCCCACATTTAACTTTACTTCATTATCGTCTAAAATCGGTTTGGATCGTCCAACTGGCCGAATTGGTAAAAATATTTTAATTTTCAAGTCGACATGGTATTTTGTGTAGAAAATATTGTAAATTAGTGTAAACTGTATTTATAGTCAACTCGAGATACATTTCGATAGTATTTGGTAAAATAAATATTATTGGCCCAACCGACCGCCCACTAATGACGCCAGCGAATGGGCTAACATTGATAATGCGAGCCCACGCGGTCGAGCCCAAGTCGAGCCTTAATCATTGCTGAAGCCTAGCCTCCAGAACCATTGCCCGGCCAATGGAAGGGCGCCCGGAACCAGGTCGGGCGCCACCCTCCACGTGGCGCCACGTAAGACGAACGGTCCGGCTCCGGCCAATGGAGACACGCCCGGAGGAAGAGTCACACCACGACCAATGGAGAGGTCGGGCGCGCCGAGGGCAAAGTCGGTGTATAAATAGAAGGAAAAGCGATGTTAGAAGGGTTAGCAATTCTTGAATACTGAGGCTTGTAACCAATACTCTGCATGAAGGCGCTAGTAAAAGTATTGAGGAATCATTCCTCCGTGGGCGTAGATCTCGTTAACGATCGAACCACGTAAAAGCACAGTGTTCTTTATTGCTTTATATAAATCTCGCACACTCACATAGCTAGATTCATCATTGGCGCCGTCTGTGGGAAGCATTGAACAAGAAAGCTTCGTTTCCTCTACAACTAAATGGCGAGAACACGCACAACCGCCGCCCATGCAGCGGCAACAACCGGCCGAGGACAACGGTGGTCACTCGGCGTCGCGGAAAGGAGATCGCGGACGCCACGGCGCCCACACTCACGAGGCAACATGGTAAACTCTTCCATACACCCTCGGGACCGCGTCCCCAGCGTGGGGAAGATGTCGACCTCAGCGAGGGCGAGCAAGCAACTCATTCGTCCCACGAGGTCCTCGGCCGAGCTGTGGCGAGTTCCTCCACGCCAATCTTGGCGATTCAAAGCTTCCTCAACGGAGGACCAAAGGCGGGTCCTCTAGGGCCCCGGGCCCGGAACACCACGGCCCCCGAGGCCGCTCACCATCCGGCGATCGGCGCTCGCCTCGGCGTGATAGCGAGAAGCGCATCGCGCCCGACGGCGGAGCCGCTCACCGCGGCCGAGCCGCCGACCTCGTTCGTGGAGCCGCTCGCGGGCGAGCCGCCACCAATCGCCCGCCATGCGCCATTCGCGCGGCGCTCTCCACCTCGTCATGCCGACCGGAGGTCGGCGAAGCGAAGGGAAGAAAGGCGGTCGAACTCCCTCGGAGGGGCGATGGCGTCGCTATCGATCCCCACCCTCGAGAAAGAGGCGACAGCGATCTCCGGGGTTCGGCCGATGCGGAGAATCATCTCCCTTTCTCCGGGGAGATCCTAGACACGCCCACCCGTGATGCAGGGCACCCAATATAGCGGCCTCGATGGCCTCGGAGACCCTCCGGCTTCCTTTTCGCCTACACCACCAACATGGCGAATCGAGGAATGGAAGATTTTCACATGTGTAAAATCTTCCCGAGTCTTGATCTCCAACGCACGGCGTTGGTTCACCTCGCTTTCATGAGCGACATACTTTGTTTCCGGGACCTCATGGATCGATTCAGTGGCGCTTCTATCGGAAGATGCCGCCCGACCCTTCCTCCGACCTACTCACAATCCGCGAGGCGGGGCGAGGCGATGTCGAACTTCGTCTCGAGGTTCATCAAAGTCGCTCAAAATTGGCGGCGACAGCGATCTCTACATCATCAGCGCGTTCAGCGGGATCCGGCCGGCGGCGAACAAAGAAATCACCGGGAGAAACCAAAGGCGGCGAGTAAGCTTTGGAACTGGTGGACAACTGTCGAGGAGATGAGTCGGATCGGAAGCGGCGAAATGCAGGACGGCGGTCAGAAAGAAAAAGCGGACGACCAAAGTCGGGCGCGGTCGCGAGGCGCCGACCGAATCAAGAGAGGGCGGCTGGTCTGAGGCTCGGACCTCGGCCCAACCCCGCCGGCAGGCGCCTCACTGCTCAAATCGAGGCGGAAATATTCGAGCTCACACAGAGCTCTTCCGAAACCCGCCCCTATGAAGGGGATCGAAGAGGTCCACGAGGCAGTATTGTGACTATCACCAAGGGTATGGTCACGATACCGAGGATGCGAAACACAGGCTCACGGATCGGCGAGCTCGTTAAGGAGGGCCTCAAGAAATACCTCGGACGGTGGTCCGAAGAGCGAGGCGCGAAGGAATGGAGGTGGCAACAAGCTGCGGGCCGACCCGGCGGCGACCCAACCCGAAGGCGGCGGGGCGAAGGTCAAGCGCTATGGGCGGTCTACGTTGTTCTGGGCTGCCCTCGGGACGGCGAGTCGTCCACGAGAACGATGCCGGGCCGGCCCAGGAGCCGAAGAACAGCGACTCGGGATGGTGAGAACATAACGTTCTCGAGGAGGACCCGTGCCCAAGATCATGCCGCACGGGGCGCCATCACCATACAGTGCGGTGGGCAACAAAAGCGTCCACCGGGTCTATATCGACATTGGGGCCTCCGTCGGCATCATCTTCCGGCTGTGCGGATAAGCTTGAGGTCGGAGGCATTGGTGCTTCCGCGCCCTCCAGCTACGAGCTTCACTCAAGCGATCCGGCCGAGGGTCATTACCCTTCCGGTCACGTGGGGCGGGCTCCCGGGTTGGTCACCGAGGCCATCCGGTTCTTCCTAGTCCGGGCTCCTCTCCGTACAACATTATCCTCGGGAGAGATTGGTACATGCGCCACCAAGGCCGTCTGTTGGTCTACCACCTCACCGTCGAATTCCCACCCGGTGGGAGTGCTCGGCGTCGAGGGACCAAGCGGCGCAAAAGAATGCTACGGCTCTCAACTCGAATCGCGCCTCGCCCGGGCATAGCAATTACCGAAACCCGGAGGCCGACACCGGGATGACGTGGGGGACCTCCAACTATCGATGGCGATCCTCGAGGTCGTCCGGTCGGCACCAGGGCGGCGGACGTCCGTGACACGTCATCGACCACGAAAGAATATAGGGACGTGTTTGCTTGGTCCCCGCTTCGATATGACGGGGTGTCACCCGAGCTCATAACTCACCGCCTCAACATCGACCCGGCCACCAAGCGGTCCGTGAAAGAAAGGATATTCGCGACGCGCGCGGCGGTCGTTAGGGACGGTGACTCAACTTCGAAGGCGAGATCTTGTTCGAGGTCGAATATCCGACTGGATGGCTAATCGATCGTGGTCAAAAGCCGGCGGAGGGTGGCGCGTGTCGTCGATTATACCGACCTCAACAAGCCGCCCAAAGATTGCTACCCTCCCCGATATTGACAAGAAGGTGGAGGCCTTGGTGGGCCACGAAATGTTCAACTTCACGGATCTATCTGAGGGTACCACCAAATCGATGAGCCGGAGGATGCACCAAAGCTGCATTCATCACCGACTTGGCGTCTTGGCGTGCGAAGATGCCGCCCGGCCTCAAACGCGGGGCCACTTACGGAGGATGGTGGATGCAACATTCAAAGACCACATCGGGAGATCGTCGAGGTCTCGTCGGCGACATAGTAGTCAAAGTCGAAAAGCGGAGGCTGCCGACGACCTCGGCACCATCCTCCGACTCCTCGGTCGGCCAACCTCAAACTTAACCCCAAAATGCACTTTCATGGTAAAAGCGGAAATTCTTGGGGTGTTGGGTTTCCCAAAGGCTTGAGGCGAACCCACCAAGGTAAAAGCGGTGCTCGACATGCAGTGCCAAAACCATTCGCGAGGTCCACAAACTTACGGGTGCTGGCCGCCTCGATGGGTTCCTCTCCGGGCTGCCGAGAAGCGGCTCCTTCTTTAAAATCTTGAGGAGGGCCGGACTTCGCATGGCGGAAGAGCACCACCTCGCCTTCACACACGGTGAAGGAGTACCTCGCCGACCGCCCACCTTGACCGCCCCCAAGGCGAACTCCTCTCCTTGTGCTTGGCGGCCTCGGACGAGGCAATCGGTCTTGATCTTGGTGCGGGGCGGTCGGACGGCGACTTCCTATCTACTTCATCGGCCGAGCACTCAAAGGACCGGAGACAAGGTATCTTGGCCTTGAAAAGATAACATTAGCGGTGAATGCTAGCGGCGGCTCGACCCTACTTTCAGGCTCACTCCGTCCAGTCTTGACCGACCTACCCACGAGGCAAGTCTTGTCAAAACACAGAATCATCAGGACGAATAGCCAGTGGGCCTGGGCTTGGCGAGCACGATATCTCGTACTCCCAGGACCGGCCATAAAAGGCAAGCTCTCGTGATTTCTGGTAGAAGCGAGTTCTTGAGCTCGGTCGACCGGCGCCTCCGCACCTCGGTCATCCGGCCCACGCGGAGGCGGACCTCGCCCACCGGATGGTTCTTTGGCGGATGTGCGTGGGCGGGCCTCGTGCAAAGCAGGCGGCGGGCGGGCATTCTTCTCCTCGGCCCGGATAAGCGAAGTCGCCTCGCACTCGGTTTACCTTCCGACCACCAACAACGAGGTGGAGTATGAGGCCCTAATCTCCGGACTCCGCGTCGCTAAGGAGCTAAGGGTGGATGAGATCCAATCTTGGCGATTCTCGGTCGTCGTGAACGGTGTTAAGCAAATCACGAGGCGAGGAGGACCGAATGAAACAATATCTCGAGAAGGCGAGGAGATGTTGACCTCGTTCGGTACTTGACATCCACGAATCCCAGGGAAAGCAGTAGGTGGCGTCCTCGGCAAGCTAGCGGCGTCGTCAACAAGTCCACCGTGGAGGAGGTCCGTTCGAGCATAGCGAGTCCCACGTCGGCATCATCATCGAGATAGAGCCGAATGGATGTCTCCACGAAGGCTACACGGAACACGGCGCCTACCTTCGGATCGGCTCGAAGCGAAAAGATGATGGAAAAATCGAGTATCTCGTGCGTGAGGCGCTCTGGGAAGTCTTACCTTGACCCTCACGAGATGCCTCGGGCGGAAGAAGCCGACTATGTGCTCAGCGAAATCCACAGGGGTCTTGTGGAAGCCACATCGGTCGCGAGCACTTTCAAAGAAGAGGCGAGGTCGGGATACTCTTGGCCCACCTCGTGCGAGATCGGCCGAGCTCGTCGAAAGTGCCCAAAGTGCGGATCCACTCCACGGTCAGGCGCCTCGGTGATCGGCGGCTGCGAGTCCGTGGCCTTTCATGCGGTGGGGATCGACATCGTTGGCCCATTCGACCGAGCACCGGTCGACCGATATTTAGTCGTAGCCATAGACTACTTCACAAAATGGGTCGGGCCGAGCCACTTTCGAGCCTCACGGCGGAAGGATTCAAGCGCTGTGTGGAAAAATATAGTCTGCGCCGGCATCCCGCACATCTGGTCTCGGACAATGGCACGGTTAAATCGACAAAACTTCAGGAATGGTGCGAAGAGCTTGGATCGATCAGCAACTTCACCTCGGTCGCACACCCGCATGGCGAATGGTCGGGACCGGTGACGAACCGCCGATCGTGCAAGGATTGAAGAAAAGGTGGACCGAGCTAAAGCGGTGGTGAAAATCTCCTCAAGTCCTCGGTCTCTGGGACCACGCCACGGACGTCGCGGAAACCCTTTCGGCTGGTCTGGTGCAGAGGCCGTCATACCGGCGAGATCGGTGGCGCATGACCCTCGCGCTCTCCACTTCGACCGGGCCGGGAGCGAGGAAGACTGCGGGCCAACCTTGGCGCCTCGAGGAGGCGAGCTCGCCTTCATAAGCGAAGCCAAGTCTGAGGCCGGTCGCGCTACTACAACAAAAGAGTAAAGGCCTCCGCACTCCAGTGGCGACCTCGTCCTACGGAATAATGAAGCAAGCCGAGCCGGCGTCTTAACAAGCTTGATCCGACATGGGAAGGACCTACCGCGTTCACGAGGACCTCGGCAAAGGGCCTACAAGCTCGCCCACTTGTCAGGGCACTTATTCCCGAACACGGCACATAACTCATCTAAGGAGGTATTTTACATAGCTTTGATTTTAGATCGGCGACATGTTAGCCCTCCTATTGTTTTGGTGATATGCGATCTTTGTTTACTTGTTTAATAAAGCGTTTGTTTTCTAATGAGTATTTCACTTAGTTCGTCTTACATCTATGTGAACATCCATTCGGATATACCACGTCTAAACCTTCACGAGGGGCGCACTTACGAAGATGAAAATCCCACCAAGTAGGGTAGCGTCTGATTACCCATTAAGTTGGGCGTCTACACGCAGCATCTGATTACCCATTAAGTTGGGCGTCTACATGCAAAGCATCTGATTACCCATTAAGTTGGGCGTCTACATGCAAAGCATCTGATTACCCATTAAGTTGGGCGTCTACATGCGCGACATCGGACCGATCTCGCCAACTCATACCCTTTATTTGGGAAGATATGCACTCGATACAAAGTCTAAATGCATTAACGACTACAAACAAAGTACCAAGTCATATCTGAAGACAACCGGGCTTGAGCTCGTTTATACCCTTTATTTGGGAAAATATGCACTTGTGTATACAATATAAATACATTTACGACCAAAGCGAAGTCTAAGCTATGTTTGTACCTCTCGAGGGAAAATATACACTTGAAGCGAGTCTAAATACATTTATATCTACATCTGGTCTATACTATACATAGCCTCATTCGGGCTTAGGGCTCCGCCTCGCCGGGGCCGGCGCCGCACCAATTCTCTACAAAATCCCGGGCCGGCGATGTATGCAGAGCGAACTCGGTGCCTTGACCCGGTCGATGGGCGGAATCACCACAACTGCTCGGGCGCTCGGCGCGGGCTCATAGGCGGCCGGACGGGCTTGTCGACTCGAGTCGCCCGCGCTCGGGGACACTCCGAAGTGGCGGGCGCAATCGGGCATCCGGGCGGGGGCGCACCAGAGTCACACCCGACCCCCGGCCGGACACGGCGTGTGTGCGACCTCGCCCCTGCCCGGCTCTCCCGCCGACTCGAGGTCCTCGGTCGCCGCCCGCTCCCGAGGATCCCCGGATAATCCGCCCCTGCCGACCCATCAACCTCGGCCTTCTGGCATGATCGGATGGCCGCCTCCTCCGTGGTTCTTCTATGATCGGGTCGGCGAGCCATTGTTGCCTCGCCACCTCGCCGGGCATGCGGCGTTTTCGGACGATGTCGTACATCTCCATAAACTTCACCACGGAGTTGTACGAGCTTTGAACTTCTTCTTTGTTGGGCCTTCCTCGTCCCTCGGCACCATGCCCTCCGCCACAAGCTCTGGACTCGGTCGTCGGCTTGGATATGGTAGTCCCACCAGTAGCGGGGCTGCCTCTCGTACTCTGCATGCTCCTCCGACAACCAAGCGAGCTTCGCGATCGATTCATTTGTTCGCCGCCTTTGCATCAAGCGTCCGTGGATAGCGTCGGCGAGATATGTCCCCGGACTCCGCCTGCGCGACCTTCAACCGGCGCCTCGTTCTCGGCCGGGCGGGCCACCTCCGATCGACCTCGGTCAACTTCTTCTTCGATTCGGAAGAAGACACCGAGCTCGCGTCCATGGCGGCCAAAACTTGGGTCACTCGGCGGACCGACTCTCTCCAAAATTGCACCTCGCCGTCCTTCTCGGCGGGCACCTCGAACCCTTTCGACAGCGGCAATTCATGGTCGAGTCCCAGTATTGAGATGCAGATTGCTATAAATAAAAAGACAACACAAGTCTCAGAAAGTGATAAACATTCTTTTATTGCATACGAAAGAATTTATTACAAGGGCTCAGGGTCCTATCGACCCCGGCGATTCAACCTATTACAATCGGCCCACTAACCTCGGCCCTCTCTCCGGACTCGCCGGCCCCCTGCTCCCCCTGCCGTTCCTCCGGCTGCTCCTGCTCTTGCGGCTGCGGGTCGACCTGAGCCGACGAGCTCGGCTCCTCCTCCTCCCCCTCCTCAGCTTCAGCCCGGACCTCGACAAGGAGCTCCTGAAGCTTGCGATCCTCGTCCACCCTACACTGGGCGGCGACCTCGGCGATCGATGGGGTAGGGGTGGATGCGAGCCTCCAAAGACCTTGGGAAGGAGTCGGCCAAGTAGATCACCGGGCGTAAGCTTTGTCCATCTCTTGGGTCGACCTCGGTCCACCCATGCTTGACCTTGTCAAAATCGGGCATGGCGGCCGCCAGACTTCCCAGTGATCCGACACCACCTTCGCCGGCCCGGCGGCGAGATCGGCAATAAAACACGAAGCTCTCCGACTCGATGGCGGTGGCGAGGCCCTCAACAACGGTCCTGGTCGGCCACCACCTTTCCTCTCGTCGGCGAGTTCCTTCCGCCCGGCCAGCTCCTCCCGGACTCCTCGACCTCCCGGGCGGCCTCCGGCGCCAGTGCCTCTTCTTCAGGCGGCTTCGCGGCCACCCTCCGGCCTCGGCGGCCTGGCGGCCTCGGCTTCCGCCAGCGCGGCCACACGCGGTCTCGGCTTCCGCCCTCGCGGCGGCAAGATCCCGTTCCAGCGCCTCTTGCCGGGCTGAGCTCTCAGCGGCAAGCCCGGCGGCGACCTGCGGCTCCCGGCGGCTGCAGGCCCCATCATAGACTCCCACCACGAAAAGGAGATGCACAAGTCAGTCACCGATTGCGAAGCAAACAAATCTAAAAAAAAAAAGAAGCCTACGTACCTCGGGGAGGGATGCGACCAAGCTTGGGGGCGGTACCCCGTGCTCAAGGCGGCCCTGAGGCCGCGACTCGGCCGGGCTGGACCCGGCTCGAGCCCACTCATCGGTGGCCCATCTTGTCCACCTTCTTCGGGCCCTACTAGGTCCGGCCAGCCTCTGCTTTTCTTTGCCGCTCGCCTTGCGATGGTGAGCCCACCTCGTCCCTCAACCTCACTGCGTCGAAGAGAAAGAATACATTAGCACGGTAAAATAAGACAAATAAGGACTAAGAAAAGGGATGCCTCACCCCGTCGGACCGGTCCCGACGCTTGGGCAAAACACTCGGCCGCCTTCTTCGGATCGTCCCGGTGTAACTTATGGATAAGACCTCACCAATGTTGCTCAACGATTCCTCCATATGGCCCAGGGCTTGATTTTCGGGTCCACCAGATCCGATACCCCACTCATACCTCGGTGCCCTCGGCCATGAGAAAAAATACCTATTACGCGATGGGACACCTTGGAGGGGCGGCTACCTTAAATTTCAGCCGGGGTGACGGATAGTACACCCTCCTATGGTCTTCACGCTAAAAAGCGCATCAATACCTCGAAGGTCAACTCGTCGACAGCGCCATAACAAGAGAGCCCCAACCCCACCAGCGACCTAATAGAGTTGGTCGATTGACGGATGGGGATCCGGAAATACTCTTGAAGGCTAAGGTAAATGGGGGCGGAGGGTACCTAAGACACGCCTCAAGCGTCTACATAGCGGTAACAAACCCTCGGAGGGCCATCGCCTATCGTCCGGATCGGCGAGACACCACCACGCCTCACGAAATCGGTACTCCTCACAACCTCAAAGAGTTCCTCCAACGACAAATCCGACCTCGCCGCGCCCCGCGGGCCATCCCATACAGAGGATACGGCGGAATACTAGGACTCGGACCTACAGACCTACCCAACCCGTTGTAGCACATATAGTCCACTTGCCGGACAACTCACGCCCGAACCCGGCGGAAGAGAACTTTCGGGCGAGAAGAAGATGAAGAAAACATACTTACTTTTAGGCGAGTAGCGGCTACTTGTTGTCGGGCTCGAAAATCTCTCACAAATTCTCTCGAGTTGTTAGCGTCGAAGAAGAAGAAAGTGAGCGATTGCCTCTTTTGCGCCTATTTATAAGACTAAGGCGCTGCAAATTGCCGTTTCAAATTCAACACGTGCTACTGCGTGATTGGATGTCGCGTTACCGCCGCGCCTGTTCGGCGTAACTACCGCTGGCGCGTCGGCGTACGCGCCGAGATAGGGCGGGCCGCCCGATCGACCTAGCAATCATCATATGGACCCGGCGTCCTCTAGATGGCGGCGCCCGCGGTCGCGCCCGTCCCTCCCCACAAATGTCGAAAAATCCACGCCGGACCTCCGCCTGTCGGACACGGATCGGACCTCGTCCAACCAGATCGGACCTCGCCCAACCAGATCGGACCTCGGCTAACCAGGGACCGCAAAGTCTGCGCGAGTCTGCGCCCGAGACACGCCACGGCACCCCAAAAGGCGGCCTCTCGGGTCGACACAGGAGCCACCACGGAGTAATGCCACTACGCATCCGCACCTCGGCATAACCAGCGCGAGCGCGTTATCGGAGTCGGACTTGACTTCCTTCGTGCCACATCTTTCTCCAAGCGACGGACAACAAAACAACCCAACTCGGTCGGCACGAAGACCCTCGCGTCAAACAAACAACTTGACCCACGCACCTCACGGCGGCGGCTGTCTTCACTCCACCTCGGACTCGGCGTGCGCCGGCTATTCGGGGGCTATGATGGGATATGGCCCAACCGAATGGGCCCACTAACGAGCCCAGCGGTGGGCCTAACATTGATAGCGAGCCCAGCGGTCGAGCCCAAGTCGAGCCTTAATCATTGCACAAAGCCTAGCCTCCAGAACCGCGCCTTGGCCAATGGAAGGGCGCCCGGAACCAGGTCGGGCGCCACCTCCACGTGGCGCACGTAAAACGAAACGGTCCGGCTCGGCCAATGGAAACACGCCGGAGGAAGAGTCACACCACGACCAATGGAGGGTCGGGCGCCTTGGGGCAAAGTCGGCTGTATAAATAGAAGGAAAAGCGATGTTAGAAGGGTTAGCAATTTCTTGAATACAAAGGCTTGTAACCAATACTCTGCATACGAAGCGCTAGTAAAAGTATTGAGGAATCATTCCTCCGTGGGCGTAGATCTCGTTAACGATCGAACCACGTAAAAGCACGAGTGTTCTTTATTGCTTTATATAAATCTCGCACACTCACATAGCTAGATTCATCAATTATGCTTCTCAAATGAGTTTTGATTTGAGAGCATAAGTGAATCGAGCTAGTTAATTAACTACTTGAATTCGATTCGCGAAAGACTTGAAATCCAATTGAGATTGGTCGAGTGGACCTCGAACGAGTTTATCAAACAGATTTCAAACTTAAGTTTAGACTTCAACAAATAAGACAAATGAAGAATTTATTCAAATCAGATCAATTCCCAAAAAAAATTGAGCCTAACAATAATGTGCCAACCTGGCCCGAGTCTAAGTGTGACTATATATATATATATATATATATATATATATATATCTAAATCGGTTACTCGTAACCAAGTATATATATATATATATATATATATATATATATATATATATATGATGAATCATATAAGAATGTAATATTGGTAAAAAAATATGAAATTTGCACTGACCATAAAGTTGTTGCACCGATTTTGGTATAATAAATTTATACATTTAATGCAATAACTTTATACATTTAGTATAACTTTCTTATTTTTTTTACCAATATTTGCATCATATGTGAACCACTCCGTACATATATATGGTTGGGTTTCCGTAGTATTCAATTTAGATAACACATTTTGAATAAGTAGAATCACCAAAATTTGACACGTGACAGCCCATTTTTCGCTCAGGGTAAAATGGAAAGGCCCAGTGGGCGTTGGGAGCCCGCCGACGTTGGGGAGGAGAGTCCGCGAGCATTGAGGTATCTGTGGGCGCTGGATTTGGGGAGAGCCATAATAAAACATAAGTAATGCATACAAAATAATATAACAATGTATTTAAAATAGCATAATATTGCATTGCACCCAATCGGCGTTGGGTGCACGACGATGCTGGGTATGGGCGATAGGTTTAGGGAGAGTCACAACAAAACACAAATAATGTATATAAAATAACATAAAACTACATTTAAAATAACACAACATCGTATCGAATCCAACCGGTGTTGGTACCGGTGCTCGCGAACGAGTGTTGGCCAACAGATGCAGGGGCAGCACGAGTGCCCGCTAGGGAGTGCGTTTCTAGCATGCATTAAAGTCGTAATCCATATGCATATTTGTGTTCAATTACATGTATTTTTGTGTTCATTTAAATGCATAGTTAAGTTCAAATATCTGCATGGCTTATTTTTTGGAATCACATAAAAAATCAAATTACTAATCTACCATTACTGTAGCGAAGTTAGCGAAAATATGCTTAAAAATCCGAAAAAATCTCCACCATAGGATCTATAAGATGAATGGATGAGATTGAGTATTACATACTACCTCAAGCTCGGGTACTATATAATCTCTCATATATATATATAAGGGTTAACATGAGAACTATAAATAAAATAAAAACAAATATTCATTCCGTCCACCAAATTCGTTTACAAACTTTAGTGTCATGGATTTTAATAAATTACAATGAATGTAGAGTTAGTGGATAAGGGGATCCCCAATTGTAAGGAGTATTAGGTAAAAATGAATAAATTAATGTGGGATCTATGTCCATAAGATGAAAGTAAACGTTTTTCGTGTAAGGTCCAAAGAGAAAATGAGTAAATGAATTTTGTGGACGGATGGAGTAATAAATAGTCTAAATAATAAGTGATTTTAAAATGGATAAAATTCCATATAAGCATGTCGATTATTGTCGGGCTTATTTAAAATTTATATATCCGTACATATGCGAAACCCGTTTAAATTGATAATGATCTAATAATCAAATATAAGTGGTTGCAATAATTTTATATCTTAAGAAAACTGAATATTACAAACTATACATTGTTAATAAATAGTATAAATAACAAAAGATAAAATAAATTCAAAGTATAAATTTGAAACTATACAATCTATGAAATTCATTTAGAATTTATATACATGTATATGTCCAAATTTGATTAAAATATAATATTACGACTCATTTCTGTACAACTTCTATGTAGCAATACCTGCTGATTATCCACTTTAGATATAAAAATATTTTTCCTATTAAACAATCGTAGAAATTAAAGAAACTACGAACTTGGCAAAATTAGATTAAATAAACTATTTATTTAATCAATTTTTTTTTTAAAGATATTATTTATTTGGCCAAAACTATATATTTGGCTAAATTAGATTGGCGAGAATGATTTGTACGATAATAGTCTCAATCACTCCGCCAATAAAATATGGATATTTGGTTGCAATGATACATCTAAGTACTCTTTTATTTAGGTTGATAAATTAAGACCCACATGGCATCGCAAATTGTCCATGTGTACTAACAGTTGAAATTGAGGCTGCGTCTAGATATCTCTCGACATGTGCACCCGAACATGCAAATCAATATCCGATACAATGTCAAATTGACCCCGAAATCCTAGTTCAACGTCGCAAATTCTATTTCCACTTATCAACTTTTCGACTAAATTATTTTATCGTTGGGCGTTCGACGGTAAAATTGAAATTATGGTTGGACAATCAATAACAAGGACTTTAAAAGTTCACAACCATATTTCAATTTTGACGTTACTAATAAACAGTATAAAATATATAAGCTTTTAATTTTTTTAAAATAAAACAATAACATGAAATAATATTTTCAGCATAAAAATAATTACAAGTCCTTTGATTTTGAAAATTCTCAATTTCATACAATGTTAACAACTTTATCACCGAAAGTCATTCTCTATTGTGCCATTGCATATTTTATAGAATTTAGAAAAATAAGAATGCTAAATTCTTGGTATGATAGAGGATTATTGTAGTGAACATCTTTGAAATTTCATGTATGATCAATGATCAATATTGCCTCTGATATTGTGTAACGGTATATAGAAATGATATGTAGTTTTTTCTTTAGATTTATTGATACAATATTTATTTTTTAATTTTCTTTATCGACTCACTCTAATATTTATAGTAAATATCATTTCAATTCTTGATACTTTTAATGCTCGTGCAATTTTGAGAATCTAACTCTTTTGCATGACAATTTTTTATTTTTTTTCCACAGAAGGTTCTAATGTAAAGGTCAAGTAACTATTTATATTTTATGCCTTTGCAATACATCATTTATATACTTTTTACTCAATGTCGGAAAACTTAATAATTTGGTATGGATAATAAAAATAAGAAACGATTCATACTCAAAGAAAATAAAATATTATATAATTCATTATTATTGTTTGGGTATTGAACACCTAAATAGTGTTTTTTTTTACTTTAATCTAATAAACAAATATAGGCCATGATGAACCCGAGAAGAGAACGCCAAAAATAAATAACAAAAAAGAGTTAGTCGGATGAAAATGTGAGAGCAAAATTCGGCTATATATACAATACATCAGAGCTTCAATTACCAAACCATACAAATACAGTGACATAGGGATGTCAATGGTTGAGTTTTACCCGGATCGATTCGGAACTACTCAAAATCCATTAAATTTTAAAGCAACAGTTCTGATTCCGATTTCAGACCCGCTTTAGATCCGGACCGTTTAGATCCATAATTTGATGGTCCGATTCGGTTCGGATCCGGTTCTGGTTCTAGAACCAGAACCAATACTTATTTATTAGTTCTGATCCGAGTAAAACCCGTCTATTGACAAGCCTAAGTTTAAATAGGCTTCTCAATGAGGTAGTTTTATTCATATCGATCCGAAATCACTCATAGTCCATTAAATTATAAAGCAACAATTTTGGTTCAAATTCTGATTCTGGTCCGGTTCTAGTTTCAGATACGCTCAGATCCGGACCGCTTAAGACCCATATTTGATGGTCCTGGTTCGGTTCGGATCCAGTATCTAATGGGCCGGTCCCAGAATCGGAACCATTACTTATTTATTGGTTCTGGTTCGGATAAAATTCAACTATTGATATCCCTACAGTGACACTAATCTATTTTCTTGGCCATGTTGGTGGTTAGAAAAGAAATACACAAAAGTAATCGAATTAATGAACTATATTACATGTAATTAATTCGAATAAAATCTAAGAAAATCTCAACTTGAGACAAAATTTTACTCGCTGCAAAATTAGATCCATAATTCTTCTTTTCATAACAAAAAAAATACAACAAATAGAGGGTCAAAGGCGACGCAAAGAAGTGAGTGCTAACGAGCGATATGGTGGCGTCAAAGATGGCATCTCGAGCCGCGTACGTTAGCAACCAACAACAAATGACAGGAGGCAACGGAGGAAATTTGCAGGGAGGATAAAGAAATTTACAGAGAGAATGTAGCAATAGTTAGAATACTATAATAGAGTAATGGTGGTAAATTTCAGCTCCATTTTTCTTTCCAATAACAATAATAATAATAAAACCGACCATCCAATAATAACAATAATAATAATAATAATAAAACCGACCAGATTTTGTAACTGCTTACATATTTGCATGCGACAAATATGCAATTGGACTGAAACGACACACATGCCGAGGTACAAGAAAGCAAGAATCTCCCCAGTTACCATATCTTTCACCCAAAACAAACAATTTCATTTTTCACATCTCTATCAAACTTAACTTTATTGCCCAAATTCTCTTCCTTTGATAAAAATATTACATTGCAAATCAAAGTGCCCAAGAAAGCTATAAACTTTACTACTGTTGTGCAAGTCCCTGTCTCCCCTTTTCCCCACCCTCAAACCACATTTCACTTTTCTTTTTTCCCTCATTCATACAAATTTTCTTACATTAATTCTCACAACACATATGTCCAAATGTACCATATTTGCTTCTGCCAAACCACTCTTCCTGTTTGCGTCGATCAACTATGTGTTGTTACCATCTTCATTATTTTGCCCCACTTCTCATATCTCATGTAGCACACAATTTCGACAATTAAGGCCACGTTTGGTAGATTAGTTATGTTTCGATCCAGTTATGTACTATAAGGATGAGATAAAATGTAATGTTCAAATGGGTTTTGTAACTCTACTTTTGTGGATTCAAATCACAAAAAATAGTAGTAAAAATCCAAAACCCGTCATTAAAACTCGGTAGTAAGGATATTAATATGGGCTATCAAACAGACGCATTACCCATGATAACTTTGCTATCCTATCGAAACTTTGCTACCAAACAGGTGCTAAGAGTCTAATTTTGTGAATTTTAAACATATTTGCTTTTTTTTTTCTGAGAAATTTGCCAATTTGTATATTTTGCATAAAGCTGAGTGGAGTAAAGTGGTAGCCATTTTCAACGTTGTAAGAAGTAGGCTAACTTTACAAAGAAACAAAGCACAAGTAATAATGCATTACTCATTCGTCAGTCATTTGCGATGCTCCAATTTAAATCGAAGCAACCCAAAATCAAAAAAGACCATAACCTAAGTGCTCTTTTTCGGCCCTAGCACTTTGACCTACACTAGTTTCTCTCTTTATCAATAATACTAAAATCAAATACAATACTTTACAATCATTATTTTTTTATTTTATTCCTAAACATTATCTAATCCCTTTTTTTTAGCTTCTGAACCGGAGGTTGTTGACGACGAAGCTCTCGAGAATTTTGGCATCGTTACAGATGGATCACTCACCGAACGGCATAATATGGAAGATGAATCAACATCTGCATATTTTTATTTACTTTCCAATTACTACGATATGATTATAAAAAACTTAAATTCAATTTTCAAGAAAACTTAGCAAAAATAATTAAAAGAGAAAAAATACCTCTAGATGCATTGAATGATTTCTTGCAGTGCAAAATGGCGCCTTGGATTCCATCCTGCAGCTGCAGCAGCGAATCGTCGCGGCGGTCGGAGGCGGCCTTCCCAGGAGGCGCCGCCGAAGCGGCGGCGGTGGCGGACGCCGAACGGCTCTTTCCCAAGTGCTTCCGCACCACTTTCAGCCCTGCTTGCAGATTCTTCCCTTGCTTCTGCTGAGAATTCTTCACATTGCTCTCAGGCGACAGAGCGGCGGCGCAGCCCTTGGAGCCCCCACCGCCGCCTGAGTGGCCGGAGAACTTCAGCTTCTCGACGTAACGTTTCGAAACGCGAATGTAGAAGGGTTTCACCATTTTCAGATACTTATTCATTACCTCTTTCGACAGCTTTCTCTCATGTGAAGCTGAATTCATCTCCAAATCTTGACCGCTGCTCTCTTTCGGCGCTTTTTCTTTTGAACTGTTGTCTCTGGTGAATAAATTTGCGAGCGGCTGCGTTTCTTCAACCTTAAACTTCACGAAGAATCTCCCGTTCATTTTCCCCTGATTTTCTCTCTCCACAATCTTCGGCGGCGCCTGGCCGCTGCTTTCGTCTTTTCCGGAAGCCGTTTCCGGGTTCTCGCCATTGACGGATTTCGATTTCTTGAGCTTGAGCATAAGTACGCGGAATTTGGAGGCGGATTTCACCAAAAACACAGGGAATTTGGAGTTCTCTTCGGCACCGTTGAGCAGAATGCTGGAAGGCTCAATGGTGACCAAATTCCCTTTGAAAAAAAGGTCGTCCGAAGGGGAAAGCGCGGCGTTCTGATCCGTACACTCGTTGCTAGTGAGAGAAAATTTGAGCTCTGCCTCTTCCTCTTCTTCTTCGTCGTCGTCGTTTTCGTGCACCGATATTTCTTCGCTTTCAGTCTCGTCTTCGTCCTCGTCTTCTGTTTGGAGGGGTTTGGCGTCGTCTTCATGAGATTCTGCGGAGGTTTGTTCGTCGGTGTCGCTTTCGTGGTCAGGTAGGGCGAATTCGAGGTCGAAGTAGGGACCGTCTTCGCCGTCGGAGGAGTAAGGGCTGGCGGCGGCGACGATGGTTTTAGTGGCGGCCTTTGCGGTGGTTATGGAGTCTTCGGTGGTGGTGAGACCGCCGCCCCCTCCAGTGCGCCAGTACTTGAGTAAACTGAAGGCCTCCATGGTTGGTAGAGCCAGTAGAGAGAGAGAGAAAGGTGGCAGGGGTTACCGTAAAAGTAAAAGTGGAGGCTTCGGGGGCTGTTTAGCAAAATAGATGAATTTGTTGAATCGCATGACTTACTTTCGTATTAATAAGTTAGGAGTATATCACATATTCACATTCCGGATATTAATGTTATAATGCCTTTTTGACTCGGGTTTTAATTCGTTGAGGTTTTGGATTAAAATATTTATTGACTACCGACCCCAGTAATTAATTACTCATCGAAAGAAAGAGTGAATTTACGCAAATTAATTTCTATATGATCTGTATATGTTTTTTGGCGCGCGCGCGCGCACACACATATATATATATATATATATATAGGGAAGAGTTAACGTGAGAATCGTAATTTTATTGTGAGAGCATGATAAATGAATATCTTATTTAAGAAAATGGATCAGAAGACAAGAAGGGTTCTAGTGTTGCAAAATAATCGAAAGTTAATAAATAAAAAATAAATCTTTTCGCCTTCATTCATGGGATTCAACCCGGTGAAAATTTATAATTTTGGATTCATTAACTTTCGTAGCGTATTCATTAACTTATATAAGCATATTCATTTTGTTTTTCGTAGTTCTATTCTTACCACGTTAAAATTTTCACCGTTTCTTATTTGAACCTCACTCTATATATATATTATAAATGTAAGAGGACTGTATAATATCCAAGTCCTAACTAGTATATAGTATTCACTTTTATTCATTTTATATATTTTACGGTGGAGATTTTTTTGGATTTTTTAAGTTGATTTTTTCCTAATTTCGCTACAATATGAGTAGATACGTAATTTGATTTAATATATGATATAGAAAAAAAAAACATATATATTATTAAATAGACTTATGCATACAATCGAACATGCATATAAGATTATGTTTTAAAGTATGTTGGAAGAGCGCACGCTCACGTATCTCTTCAGAGCCTATTGGCCAACATGCAATTTTCTTTTGTTATATGTTATATGTTATATGCATGACTATATTTTGGCATATGCATATTTATGTTTCGTGGCACGCTGGTACACGACGTAAGTTGACACATCACCTCAATGTGCGCTTGTGCACTTCTCAATACTCGTTTGGTCAACATACATGTTTATATTTTTTTATATGCTGACTCTGTTTAGTCATATGAATGTTTCTGCCATTGCGCGTGCTCATGCACTCCCCAGCACCCGCTTGGCACCCGTTTTGTCTTTATATTTTTCTCTATAAAGAGTATCTACACGATAATCACTCCACATATATATATATACATCTCGATCATATATATCATGTACTAGAATTCGAACAAAAAAATTTACAGGTTAGAGATCAAGGTACTCAAAGCTACAATTGTTCTAGTGTCCTAAAAAACGTTGCCCCACTCTTTCTGGTACTAAGTCAGTTCACCTACAACCATGGTTTAAAAATGCGCTCTTGAGGCTCGCCTCAGTGCGAGGTGTCAGAAAATTGCCTTTGAGGCTACGCCTCACCTGGTTCGGATGGGGCTGATGCACACCTCGACCTCGTCGAGGCGCATAGAGGCGGATAGAGGCGCACACCTCTTGAATTCTTCAGTTTGTGCAATTCCCCCCTCCCCCCAATTTTTTGGGCTTCGGAGGTCCGAAAATCAATGGGCTTTATTTATTTGGCTCCAATTTGTAGTGGACTGTTAAAAACAGCCTTAATTAACAAATTAAAAGACAAAATAAACCTTCAAAACCCTTAGAAAACATGTCTCCCTCTCACTCTTAGTCTCTCCCTCTCACTCTTTTTCTCTCTCTTGTAACCACCTTTCACCGGCGATTCGACTGCCGTTATCCGACGACTCAACGATTCCGACAACAGCAACAACGACGACTCGCCATACCATCAGCAGTGAACATATATTTTCCTCTCTTTTTTCTGCTATTCTGCACCCAGACTTGACAAAAGAAATTTCATATTACTTATTTATTTAGTTGGACATTTGATTATGACTAATAAATTATTAGACTTAACTCTAAGATTTTAAAGATTTTATTATAATTTATAAGTAATTAGGAACTTATGTTTTTTATGTGCTTTTATATCATATATTTACATGTTTTTAGGTGTTTTATTATATTATTTATAATTTTTATGTGTTTTTATGATTTACGCTTGGTCTTAGGCTTCGATCCGCCTCGAGGCTATTGGAAAACGCCTAGGTGCTTAAAACGTATATTTAAACTTTGCCTACAACTGTAACAAATTACGCAGTTTTAGTAGCAAATTATTCGATTGTGATTAAGTGAATAATTAAGTTACATTGAAGATATACACTCGACATGTATACCATATCTTAGACGTAATAATAAAATGCTTTCTCTCTATTCCAGCACGTATGGCTGTCTTGACTCCTTTTCCCACACATTAAAACATAAAATTAAACTGGAGATTAAAACAAATTTGTGCGTAAAGGAAAAGAAAGTATTAGAAAAAAATAAAAAGTTAATAAGCTACCTCTATTTGAACTCCAACTTCTACTAAGTCAAGCAACCAAGTTGAAATGTTCGAGAAAGATTATTTCTGGAAAGAGCTAAGGAAGGAGATCTTATCCACCAAGTAGGAACCAACTCAGGGAGAGAGGAGGCAAACAGAGATGGAAGACTCACTTTCAGGACCTTGTATAATGATGGAGAACCCTGTGCACACACACAATAGGAACGTACCCTGACGGCCTGGCCTGCACCATACCCCAATTCCATAACGCATAATTCTATATTCTGCGCATAATCCATGTGTTAGTTTCGTGAACTTATTCTCACTTTTCCAATAACTAGCTAATATCAAGACATACGTGAAAATTATGAATTTAAATTATATATAAACTTTTATCATTTAAAAAAAATATCTTAAAAAAGCATTTTATATTATATCAAAATATATAAAATTAACATATATATAGGGAAGGATAAACGTATAAACTATTTTTATCGTGAAAACCAAAAATGATAAATTCGTTGTGAAAATTAATGAATCTATCGAGAAAGTTATTAAATTAAAAAAAAAAAAAATTCCTTTCAAGGGATTCGACCTGAATAAAAAATTCTGAATTTTTGGATTCAGTAACTTTTCCAACGGATTCATCGACTTTCATAATAAATTCATTTGGTCTTAGTTTTTAAAATAAAAATAGTTTTCATTTAAACATAACTCTCTCTCTCTCCCCTATATATATATATACTAAATTATCATTAAAAGTTAAAATAAGTAACGATATTATTGAAGTATCAAATTTTGTAAAAATAGACACTTTTCTAAAGGCAATAATAGATGTGTATGTTACAAAACAAAAGCTATTATAATTTTGACTGAACAATCGAGCTTGTGAACAAGCACTGATCTGAAAAATGGACAAATAATTGTGATTTTATGTAGTTGCTAATTTGATAGTAATATAAGTTTACACGCACAATCGAAAGCTCCACTTTTATTTCAGGATTCTCCCATCATGTTAATATATTTGATGATTGTATGTTTCTATACATGACAAAAATGAAATTAGTTATAATTCCTACATTGGTTGGGCCAAATGAGAGAGTTCACTTAATCAAGCACTAAATTAATTAAAAGATAAAATTATTCCATAAATTACTTAAATATTTTATTTATCGGCATAACTGTATCTTATGGATAATTTGAAGATTAGATTCTTTAGCAAACTTGAAACAACAAGGACCTACTTAAAGTTAAATATTTTCTTAACTGTGAAAAAAATTACTTTATGACTTCTTTATCTACTCTCATATAGACCTAGCTCTTAACCAAAATTCTCATCACTTGTTCATCTAAGAAGTTACTAGTATGTAGCAACCTAGCATGCACGGTGATTTCAATAATTACAATCAAAGCGGATTATCACATAAAAAATGGAAAAGCATTTCAACATTAACAATTTGCACTCAAAGATCCCCGAACTAATAAAAGGAAAACCAGTAAGAGACCAAGAAAAAGACCTAGAAACTTTCGGAAAGTCCATCAAATGAAAGGGACACCTTTTAAAATAGTCCAATTACTTGGCAAAATTTTAAAACCGATATGCTCATTTTGGAAAACATAATGGGAAGCATTTTTTCTTACATAAATCTAGAATTAACAAGTGGAATTTTCCCCTTTGCAGTCACTCCCCATAAAAGTGCTCTTTCTTACACCAAAAAATGGTGTAGTGAAAGCTCTACGCTTGTGTTTCCATGACAAGGAATAGTAGGGGTAAATTGGGGAAGAACAAACAGTATTATCACATTTATTTGTCTGTGTACAATTATTTCTGTGGCAGTAAGTCATGTGATGTAGCAGTCTGTCTGTCAGTCTGCAATCGTAACGTATCATTAGATTTTTCAACATATGCACGAATGTGCGACAACTCTTTATTGTGGGTGTGAAACTATCCGACCTACACAATACCAGCAATGGCTGGTTGTGTGTGTAATTGAAGAAAAGAAAAATTTTTATATAGCCATCCAAGTTAAGGAATGTCAAATTATAATGGCCAACATAAAACGTCAAATTATAATCACTTTTGTATTTTGGACCCATTTGCCTTAATGAAATTGAGTTGGGCGTATTTTCCCCTCAATCAAAACAAACAAGAACGAATTATTTAGAGCGTGTTTTCCCGCTTCTTTCTCTCTTTACTCTCTCTCTCTCTCTCTCTCTCTCTCGTGGTGTCGCACCTCTTTCATCTCACCGAATTAAGTTTATCGGTGACCGTCATTCTCTGTCGTGCTCGACTCTCTTTATCTCTCTCTCCGTGGGACCGCTTCTCTCCGGCATTTCGCTCTCGCATAACGTTGAAACTTGTCGAGATCTAGTTGAAAGGTTTGTGCTTTAATTTACAATAACAAATGATTGATGAATTTGTTAGTCATTATATGATGGGTTATCACTATTGCTATTGATTTTGATGAATTGGATAGAAGAATGCGTATTATTTGTGTTAATTTTGATGATATTGGAAAGAGATGGAGTAGGTGTCAAAATCGTATTATTTGTTAGAAGAGTGTCTGAGTTATCCCAACGATGTCTGAGTAATAGGCAGTGGAGGTTTGGTCGATAATGGTCTATTGGTACCATTTGGTGTTAATAGTCCCAATAGGTCCAATTCTTATTTAGTGTTTATTGTGATTTCGGTGGAGAGTTCTCTTTTTGTAATCATGCGGTTATGCTTTGAAATCATGCTCTTATTACGATTATATGAACCGAATTGGGTGGCTTTAGTTGGACCTATTAGTCTTGTTGGTGATAATAGTCCCAATAGGGCGATGCTGAGTAATATATCTAATTTCTTTGTTCGGATGGCACCAACTTCAATCATTCTCGCATGGAGGAATGGTGCGAAGATAACTCTATAAGGGTGGAAGAGAGATTATTCCTATACCGTGAGATGGTATAGACTTGAAAATTATTAAGTAAGATTGAATGCGTTTGTTGAAGCCGGGGTGGATACATGTATGAAATAGATGCATTGGATAATTCGAAATGGATGAAAGCATGAGAATAAAGATTACGATGATTTTGAGTTGGCTTATGTTATGGGATTAGTTGAAAGACCCGTGTTATACATCACTATAACCCGAATAAATGCGAATTGTCAAGTTTACTATTACATCGAATATTACGCCTCAAGCACCAATAGCTACGACGGCGATTCCAAGGATTCTAACTTGGATACTTATCATTTCAACGATGACGATGATCGAACTTTGATGTTGAGAATCTTGATGTTGATGGTGAAGATGTATCGAAGAAGATGTTGGTGAAGAAGATGTTGGTGAAGAAGATGGGGTGGCGAAGATGTTGGTGATGAAGGTCGTGGGAGCATTCGACACAATGTTTCACCTTTAGAGAGTAGTCGTGAGGTAAACCGTGATTGTCGACGGTGGATAATTCCCACGCATCGTTCCATAGCTCAATTCCTATGGAAGATTTAAGGAGTGCAAGACTTGGTGTTGATGATTGCACAATTGTTGACACACTTGTAAAGGGTGCTATTTTTCCAATAAGTCGATATGATAGCATCTGTTGGTATGTATCATCTTGTTAACCACCTTGAGTTTTATACGCAAAGATCTACTAAGAAAAGATATCATCCGGTTTGCAAACACAATAGGGATACTGTCTTTTCGACTACGTGCAACTGCGATGGGCACCTTTGCTTGGATAGTTGATGAATGGGTCACTCACATGCGAGAAAGATTTGAGATATCATGCGGATCCGAAAGTGTTCTCTAAAGTTTTAGCCGCATACTTTGTCCCTAATTTGATGATTGAAGGTGTTGTGCTTAGGTAGAAGGATATGATGGCACAGTGCAGAGGTTACTTATTCTTGAAAATGCTTTGAATATAGGGACTATTGGTGGTATTTTACCAAAATAGTACCCTTAGTCCTCAATTATCGATTATTTTGGGAGTTGCGGTTGGGACTATTGGTACTATTCTTCAAACTAGTACCTATAGTCCCAACTTATTCAATAATGTTTTCGAAAAATGCTTGGAATATGGGGACTATTGGTGTTATTCGACCAAAATAGTACCCTTAGTCCTCAATTACGATTATTTTGGGAGTTGCGGTTGGGACTATTGGGACTATTCTTCAAACTAGTACTATAGTCCCAACTTATTCAATAATGTTTTCGAAAAATGCTTGGAATATGGGGACTATTGGTGTTATTTGACCAAAATAGTACCCTTAGTCCTCAATTACCGATTATTTTGGGAGTTGCGGTTGGGACTATTGGTACTATTCTTCAAAGTAGTACCTATAGTCCCAACTTATTCAATAATGTTTTCTAAATGCTTTGAATATGGGGACACGATTGCACAGTACATAGGTTATTTGGTGCAAAATAAAATACCGAACCGCTTTGGTGCAAGGAACCAAGCCTCACACTCACATATGGTGATTCAAGCAAGTCATTCGGATGCTCCCAAGGTATCTTTATATGTTAGAGCAATCAAACCCGGCTCTGAGTTGATTTGAAGGCCGATGAAGATGGTGCGTTTAAGTCTTGCTTTATGGCTCTTGCGGCATGTATAAGAGGTTTCAAGGCATGTCGTCCGATTATTGTGGTTGACGGCACACATCTCGAGGGAAATACTGGCGGTATTATGTTCGTGGGTCGCTACAAAGGACGCAAATGAGCAGATTTTGTCTTTAGCATTTGGGTTTGGTGACGAGGAATGCGATGCTTCATGGACTTGGTTTTTAAGACAATGCCGCCGTACTTTTGGATGCCACGATAACTTCTTGCTCGTGTCGACCAACATCTCGATGTCAAGAACGCTTTGGATCTTGTCTGCACCGGTACACCTCATGGACTTTGTGTTTACCATTTACAAGGAAACATCGAGGTGGGAGACAAGCGATCAGATTGTTCGACATCTGCGCAAGTGCATATAGATGTCGTGACTTTGAGGCGCATGAAGAATCTGGAGGCATTTTCACCGGGCGCATATGCTAAGTTGATGGCAATTGATCCTATTAGATGGGCTCGATCAAAGTGTCTCGCAAATGCGTCGGTATCGGTTTTAACATCCAATTGTGCCGAGTGCTTGAATGGTCGGCTCGTTGGGCGAGAAAGTTACTGTTTGTACTCTCTGTAGTGTGTTCGTACTATGATTGGACGATTGGTTTGTTGAGCCGTGCGAGGCCACAAATAGAATCGAAGAGTTAGCTGCGTATGGAGAGTCTAGATTGGCTGAAGCGGTGAGTTGGCTCATACCATGAGCATTGAAGCAATTTCGCCCACCAAGTACAAGGTATCTTGGTATAAAGCATCATGTAGTGGACATTGAGAGTAGGGCGTGCACTTGCACGATATCTGATATGGATCTTGTTCCATGTTCTCATGCGACCGCCATACGGTATTATTTCCATTAGTCCCAACTTATTTACGTTTGATTTTTTATCTTTATTTTTGTTGCGATCAGCGAAGCGATCTGATTGCATATGTGAGTGATTATTATACCACTCGGTCTTTGCGTGAAATATATGCCGGAGGGTGATGCCGATTCCTATTCGAAGATCGAAATTCCTCCGGATGTTTCTTCGAGGATTGTTGGACAGCCGCCAATACTAGACAAGTGGTCGTCCCGTGAGAACCGGATGAGTTCGGTGGTTACGGATCTCGATCATCACGCAACAAATTTTGTGGTCGATGTTTTCGAGAGGCATTACCGAACACTTGCAATGCCCATATAAATTTGTCGCCAAGAAGTTTCTAGTAGCAGACGGTAAATACTAGTAAACGTCGACGACGAAGCAATGCGGTATCTGTGGTATTGGTGGGCATACTCGTCAGACATGTAGCGAGATGATCAATTGAGGATTGAGGATTTCACAATTTTATCTATTTATTCCTTTATGAATTCAGAATTGAGGATTTCTTGTCATTTATACATTAAACTTTGTGTTATTTCTTGTGTTTTGTTCCGTCATGAATTGGGAATTAAAATTGATTTGAGTAATCTGTCTGTTGTAGCATCGGTGATCGACCTCGGTCGAAGGAATCTCAAATTGTGGGCAAAGGGCACAACTTATGCATCTCAAATTGTGGGATAATGACAATGAAATATAAAATCACACAATTTTTTTTCCACAAAACCAAAGTCTTTTCGAGTCCTTACACATAGGGAGATAACAAAAAGCATTGACAAACATACAAATTCGATCGAGGTCGGGATACTCATCATCGTCATCGCTTTTTGAGCTCGAATAACGAGTAAATCTTCATGATCATAACAATCATATTCTTCATTACGATTGTTGACGCCGAAAAACAAGTGAATTCCCGTAATATGGCTCCTTCTTGAATATATATGCCTCCACCAACGGTTTAATGTGGTTATCTGATTGATAAAAATTTTAAAACCCCAAAAATCGGAAAAACAAATGAATAATGTATTAAACTTGAGTGCGATGTTGGAAAAACAAATGTCTTTGCTATGAGATGCTCCCGGTTTGCTTGATCGTGGTAAACTCCAACTCGCTCGTCGTCTTGAGGTTTAAATTTCACAAGCAGTAACCATTTGTATGTATTGTAACGCTCTTTCATGAACTCTAGTTTTCAAGATAGAGTTCACCTTGGTAAAAAGTCGAACCGGACAACAAACCGAACCTTTAGCATGACTTATAAGTGCTTCCAGTTATCGTCAGAACTCCAATTAGTGTTTCGTTGCGAGATAACAAAAACACTTTATTTGTTGAACAAAACTCCCTTCAACACGTTTTGTCCGAGAGAGTCGTAAAAATTTCCTCTTGTGATTTTCTTATCAATGGTGGCATTTTCGAGCAAGAGAAAGTGAGTATGATTATAAAACTTTGATTGTAATGCATAGCTATATATACTGAAAAAACGAAACTACTACAATAATTTGCACTTGGATAATTTGGCCGTGACAACTAGTCGAAATCACAAGCATAATAGTATTACTAAGTCCAAACAAAATAAAGCCAACGTTATCTTATCTTTACTTGTACACTAACAAGCCAACGTTATCTTGGTCCGTGAAGGTTGGGAAAATAGTGCTATAGTCCTATCGGTTGGTACTATTTACATGTCTGGAACCTATAGTCCATGCCAATTAGGTAAAAACTACCATAAAGCAATATAATATGCAAAATAATGATTTATATTATATATCCTACAAAAAATAGGTACATACATTTAGTACTATGATTTAATTGTATTAAATGTATTATGATTTAAATACTAAATATTAGCGCCTCCATACCCATTCATCAAAATATTATGATTTAAATACTAAATACTAAATATTGTTGTTTTCATCCTTCACCTCCTCATTTAATTGTTTGCATCACATTGAAATCGTCTTCCGTCAGTGCTATAATTATAAATCGTCTCTGCGATGTGCGTCCGATACTCATTCGAGGCATCGAGGTCATGGCCTTATCCGCCAAATCGCTTAGCCGATTCTCCATGCTTTTTAGAGCAAGTGGCCGCAACTCACACCGCCCTCATACATTGCGGTTTGTTGGCCCTTTACGAGGAAAGGAAAGAGCCCATTCTGTGAATTTGGGAGTCCCATTTGTCGTTGTAATCTTGGATGTGCTTCAACAATTGGGGTAGTATTCACCGAGTGGTGCAAATGTTTCTTTTCTATGTTTCACGAGATGAGTCTCATCTGGTGCTCGTTTGAGTCCCACGAAATCATTTGAATCTTCTCATTTGTACTTCACAAACAACCCAATGTTCCCCAAGAATGGCACATAAGGACCAACCGCACGAGAACTTGAAAATAATTACTAATGCGGTTTATAACAAGTTCATAATCGAAAAGAATCCAACATGTGCATTTCAATCAAGTTTATATTCGAAAAGAATCGAGCATGATTCCATGGATGCATGAATTGAATCGAGTCTATTGGGACTATTAATAGGCCCAACATGTACATTTCAATCGGGTTCATATTCAAAAGAATCCAGCATGATTCCATCCATGGATGCATTTGAGCTGGACCTATTGGGACTATTAGAACCAAATAGTCCCAATAGCCCAACATTTGCATTTCAATCAAGTTCATATTCGTAAAGAATCCAACATGTGCATTTCAATCGGGTTCGTATTCGTAAAGAATCGAAGCATGATTCCATGGATGCATTTAGAATCGGACCTATTGGGACTATTAGAACCAAATAGTCCCAATAGGCTGAACATGATTTCGAACTAGAATTCATACCTTATCGCCCATTCCAATTCTTGACCACCCATTCGTGCCGCAAGCCCTTTGCAAACCGTGCTTAGATGTTCAAGATCGCCTTCGGCACCTCCCGGTCTTTAAATCAAAGCTTCCATTCACGTGCTTCGTTGCTATGCATTTTTCTCGAGACGACTTCCACCTCCATCTATAATTATATTAGATGGGAGTGTTAGATTGTTGGCAAACTTTAAAGATTTTAACTTATAATATTGAGAATTGAAATAATTTTACCATGAATGAACTTGGAACAACAACATCCTCGGATTAACCCGTTGCGACCTTGCCATATCTGGAGCACTTGGCTAGAATGGCTACATGTCGTCAATGTGCACATTCTCCAACATTTCATAGGATTTTGATAACAAAGAACATTTGGCTATGACATATGGCGAGTCCGACATTCCTCCCGCAAATCGGTTTAAAACCGATCAATAATCCATAATAATTGCAAAGATAATTAACTATAATAAGATTTATTACATCTCCTCCTTCTTTCTCGCATGAATTTACGGAAGTCGAGCTCGAGTTTCTATAGTCTAAATGGACTTGAGTCTAGCGCCGAGTGAATTTACGCGGACCGGTCCGATGGGTATTTCGAGGTTTCACCAATTGGAGGCTCTGTCGTGGAACGCTTTGTTGGAGTGCGAGTTGGTGTTGGGCTGTGATCGCCGTGTTTGAATCGCTCTCCTCCGAACACTCCTTCGTGTATTTCAAATTAAAAGCTTGCTCTACTTCAATCTCTTGGGTAGTGGGGAGTTGGTGAAGGAGGTAAGTTGGCCTCATGCTCATCTCTCTGTTATTATAAAGGGTAGATTAGAAAAAATGATAATTTGTAGTTGGGACTATTGGTACTATTATGACAAAATAGTACCAATAGTCCCAACTACAAAATACACAAAAAAACAGTTTGTATGTACTCACCGATTGTTCTTTCTCTCGGTGTTCCCTTGCTCTTGCAGCTGCTTCCCAGATTCCTTTGCTCTCTCTCGCTTCCCTATTCAATGGGCTTCTCCGTGACCGGCGATCCCTGCGTCTTCGTCGCGATTCTTTCGCTAAGCGGGTCCATAAATTCATCACTCAAATAAAGCCTTCCACTCATCCGTCAACTCGACCTTCAACCTCTTCACAACAGAATCACTTATTTCATCGAGGACTCTTCCTCCTCTCACCGCCATTGTTTAGCATTCTCCTCGTTAGCGAATTTTCTGCGGCGTAACACGGTGATGACCTCACAGCAAATCATCGAACTTCATCATCTCCCTCATCACCCAGATCTCCTTCATCATCCGCTCGCATCTCGAGACTCTTGTCTTTCCGCTAATCTTTTGCTCTGTTTATCTCGTGAGCGGGATCGTACAAGAATTGGAAAAAACTACCAACCGGCTCCAACGATCGATAGTAGTCGGTATTTTCCTCATCATCCGTAGCTTCTAACACACCATGCAACTGCGAAATAATAATGATGCAACATCAATAAGTCAGTTATGTGATCAACAAATGTTGAAATCAAAATTAGTTGGGGCTACTAGTACTATCAGCACCAAATAGTCACAATAGTCCCAACTCAGGCGACCAACAATAAGCATTCATGTTTGTTATCCAAAAAAAAGATAGTACCTCATTAATATCAATTGGGTGGTATGATGCGTGGTAGATATACATCAAACCCGTGGCTTCCCACCTCAAAATCTTGCCTCAAACCTCCGATATTTCTTCCCAACTCGGAAATGCATTGAAGATCCATCCTTAGTACAATGCAAAAATAAATAAAATGAAGATGTATGATGGTATGCGAAATGAATATGTACGAAAATGAATATGTACGAGAAAAAATGAAGATGCACAATGCAAAGAGTGTTATGAAATATTTGAAATGAATATGTACGAGAAAAGCCAAAGTATTGGCATGAAAATGGTATCGCGTGTTTGTTGTTAGCTCCTTCGACATTCGTCACCGCCAGTGAGGATTTGGTAAGAGAGGATCCCACGGAATTGATCCCATTGTCGCAGCATCTTCAACCAATGCCCATATCGATCCTCGGATCTTCCATTGGTTGGGATTATACCCAAAGACAACAATAGCGACTACTAGGACCTTGGATAGCTTCACACATCCTCGGGAGTTCCAATGTCCCAATTTACATTGGTGAACATGTCCCATAACTCTTTCGGTTTCATCCTCTTGTTCTTGAATCTTGGTGTAGAGGAAGTCTCGGTATTTCATGTTCGATGTAGGGATCGAACTCACTTGCTCCAAACCTTAAACCGTAAACGAGGCTAACTCAACCTCGAGAATCTTGCAATTTGGTCACGCACTCGAACCAAATAGAATTTGGATCGGTCCGGGACACCAATGACTTGCCTCGAGTAGGTAGTGCATGCATCTTTGTGATTGAATGTAGAGTTGTAGTACCCGAGGTAACTACCAAATGCGGAGGCTTCAAACGCAGCGACCGCGCTTTGCCACATGATTGCAAACTATTTCGAACAACCGCAAACGTATTCTCCTTCATCGTAGTTTGTATCTTATGATTCTTCCATTGTAAAGGTTCTCTTAAAATTCCCAATCGACCTAATAAAACACAAAATAACATCGAGCAAGAAAACCTATTCAAAAGGGACTATCGGGCTATCGGACCCAATAGTCCCAACTACAAAGAATTCAACGAAGCGTAACATAAGCATGATTTCAAACAAACAAACTTCATGATCCCAACATCGAGCAAGAAATCCTAAATCAAAATTGGGACTGTTGGGCCCATCAGTCCCAAATAGTCCTAATAGACCCAATTCGAGCAATTCAACACAAGCGAGCATAATATAAGCATGATTTCAAACTAACAAACTTCATGATCCCAACATCGAGCAAGAAATCCTAAATCAAATTGGGACTATTGGGCCCATCATCCCAAATAGTCATAATAGACCAAATTCGAGCAATTCAACATAAGCATAGCGAAATATAAGCATGATTTCAAACTAACAAACTTCATGATCCCAACATCGAGCAAGAAATCCTAAATCAAATTGGGACTATTGGGCCCATCATCCCAAATAATCCTAATAGACCCAATTCGAGCAATTGAACACAAGCGAGCATAAGCATGATTTCAAACTAACAAAATTCATGATCCCAACATCGAGCAAGAAAGACTAAATCGAATTGGGACTATTAGGACTATCGGACCAAATAGTCCCAATATCCCCAACTCGAGCAATTGATGCATCACGCCAATCCAGTTTATAATCAACGGTCCATACCTAAATCACGGCCATAATTTTGAATTAAATGATGCAATTGTGATCACCCAAGCTAATTCGAGTTCATAATCACATTCTATGCGACATTTCAAACAATAAATTCCATTTCAAACAATAAATCCTAAATTATGTGATTACACGTCGCGTGTTCGGTTCTCTCCTTCTTCTTCTTCCTCTTCTTCTTCTTCTTCTTCTTCGTCCTCGCCTTCTTCTTCGCTTTTTCTTCTTCTCCTTCGCGTCCTTGTCTTCTTCTTCGCTTTTTCTTCTTCTTCTTCTTCGTTTTCTTCTTCTTCTTCTTCTCCGGCGTCGGCGTCTTCTTCTACTTCTTCTTCGGCCGCTTCTACTTCTTCTTCAGCCGCTTCTACTTCTTCTTCGGCCGCTTCTACTTCTTCGCCGGCTTCCGGGATGTACTCGTTCTCCGAATCAGACATTTGGGTAAGTAATGACGGAGGTGGCAACAGCGTTCGTGAGGGGCTGCGACGACGTTCGCGTTGGAAGAGGAATCGGCGTTGGTGAGGTTAGGGGGAGAGGAATCGAAAGAGGATTGGCGTTGGTGAAACCGAAATGCACATGTAACCGAGCGTTGATAAACCCGCGATTTTTCAAATTCGAGGAAGGCAAATGGGTCCAAAAATACAAAAGTTGACTATAATTTGACATTTTTATGTTGGTGGCTATAATTTGACATTCATTAACTTGGATGGCTATAAATGTGTATTTCCACATTGAAGAAAGTATTGAGTTAACGTTTTTGGTTGGATGATGCAACAGAATAAATGAAGCTTTCTCTATGTCCTACCTTCATTATCAACTTCCACTTTTCTTCACAAATTTACTACCAAACTCTGATCAAATTAACTGCAGATAGAGGGAAAATCAAGCCACTAGCATGCACATATTGATAAACAATATAGAAACACTATAATAAATTAGTTTGCTGAATTTTCAGGAATATAATTAAATTGGAGAACAAATTATGGCGAAAATACGGAGGTTGTGGAGAGAAAGGAAGTACCCCGATGTCAAGCCCTCCCATTCCATTCTTCGTAAAACTCTTCCAAGAACTCCTCCATGAACTTGTGCCTTCTTTCCGCCCTTCTTTGACCAGCCTGGAATTTATTACTTACTTTTTTATGGCCCGTTATGACACACATTACTCTTAAAACTCAAATGATCATATTCACGCAGAATGTTTATTTTCAATAACATATGCTATCCAACTTATTTCTGCATAATTGGACGAACCTTAGTTTTCATCAACTTCTTCAATGTGAGAAGCTTCTCGTGAAAATGGTTCACTGTTGTCTGCTCATCTTTATTCATGTACTTTTCCTTGGACAAATCAGTTCGAGGCTTTATTTGGGGATCATGGAGTACCCTATTCCTGCTTCCCCCAAATGTAAAGCATCGAGCAATTCCTAAAAGCAACTCTATCAGCAATATAGATTGAAGATGAATCATACTCATATAATAAACCATTTGACTCCTCAGTCCTTAACAATATATTTACCCAGAGAAGGGGACTACTATCTTCCATGCTTATTTCTTTGCTTTCCTTCAATTTTGGTACAGCTTCAGCTTTGATAAAAAACTCTTCAGAGAAATTTGAACCGAATAGTGTATTTATCCATGCTTCATTGAAAGAAATGGAATCAATTTCCAAGTTTTTCGTAAATAGGAATTTCAATTTTACAATTCACTCTTCAAAAGGTTCGATGTTAGAATTAAATTGAAAAAGATGGACAAAGATCAAACCCCAAGTGCCCACACCTCAGTTCACATTTTGCCAACGTGGTAATGAATGGAGGCAAGGTATTTTATATACCACTGCTTCCACTTAATATACCCATTCCAAAAATTCTGCATTCCATTTCAAGGTGATGAGTTTGCAACAGCCTGAAGTAAGAAATCTCTCGTGGATAAACATGAAATTAAATTGAGTTGTACAACTGACTGGAACCTCAATAATCAAATACACCTATGAAATGTTACATAATGTCTAATGCTAATGCATGACCATGACCAAGACTGAGAAGTGACTTACCTATTGCACCAATTGCATCAAGGCGATCAGCATCTTGTACCACTCCAAATTCTGGCGAATGAGTATTCTCTGTAAGCCCACCAATCTCCTCCTTAAACCCTGAAAAGTAATAGCACTTCCAATTATTATAGGCTGGTAGCTGGTACATGAAATCATGATCTAGCATAAGAATGATAAAGAAATCACCAAATGCCAGAAGCATGCAGAATGTACCAGAACACAACGCATTCGATATAGAAGAAAAATGCACAAGGGGGAAGTCTACCAAAACTTCAAATGTTATGAACGCAAGGACTTCCAACATGTAAGAATACCCCGCCCCCCACCCCAACCAAAAAAAATTAAAAAAAGTTAAAAATAATAAATAAATAAATATCCAGGTTTACTTACCCATTCCATTTATTATGCTTAATATAATTGTCTTCATATTTTCATCTACTCCTTCCTCCACAAGAAAGTTCTCAACAGTTTTTGCTTCTGATGGATCTCTAGAATCACAGTATCAATTAGACAAAAGATTAGGAGACAATGTCATTGGAATTGAACCAATGGAGAAAGAAGGCAAAGATAACACCATCAACCTTTGGAAATACTTACAGATGTTCAGGAAAAGTCATAATCAATAGGAAAGACATATGCACCTCATTGAGATTTTAATTACAAACATAAGTTTCCATTTGAAAATGCATCTGACTTCAAATAATGCATAATCTGGGTGAAGATAAAATTCAAGCTTAAAAGCCTCGGAAAAGATTTTTTTCAATTAGTTAGGGACGAAAAAGATCTAGAAAATAGTTGCTGCCATAGGTTGTCATGGTAATTTACAATTAAAGGCATAGTAGGGAAAACAGAGTCAATTAATAAGAAGAACACCAACCTTATATACTTATAGTCCCCTGCAATTATCAGGAAAAAACAAAAGAAAGAAAGAAACAAAAATGCAGTTAGTTGGCAATGAAAAGCAGAGAAAAACAGCAAGATATTGCTACCAGAAATTACAATTATCATTATGTACTCCAAGTGCACATGAAAGTATAACCTTAAAGAAAAAAAGAAATCATTTAAGAAACTACCTAAAAGACTATACCCAATTAATTTAAGCCATACTACCAACGTCAAAGTCTTCTTGATACAAAAGTTTGGCATCAGAGTTACATGACGAGAAGTATATACAAGATGTAGGTGCTACCAAAACATTTCCATAAGCTCTTGTATCTTACCATAGATATCCAATAAGCAATCTCTTTTAAGATAGCAGAACTGACTATTTTAGAGTATAACATGCTGTATTTCAATCCTCATGATCAGTGGTTTAGAAAACTAGTCTCAAGGTGCCTTAATGTCTAGTTCCATATCCATGTTAATTAGCTAGCATTAGCCATCTATTAATATTTACTTCATGATAGGAAACAAATTATACAATGATTTCAACAAGATTAAAAATTCACTGGGAAAGAAAATGGAGGCAAAATGAACCAGGGAAATGCGACCCATTTATCTATTTAAGTCAATTAGATGACAAGAAAGGAAAACACAGTAGCAGCCAATTTGAATCCTTCTACGAAATAGAATTTGAAGGGAGAAAGCATCATCACCTATATCATGTAGAAGTGCAGCTAACTCCACCTGAGCAACAAAGATAAGATTTCAACGTACATGTTTTGCTAAGTCATATATGAAACATAGAATACAAATACAGAACTATGAAGACACAATTTTGTTATCATCAAAAGTTGGTATATTTATGATTAATTTGAAAAAATAACATTGGACGAAGATGGTGCTCAATTATATGAAAAGTTACACGTACATAGAAGAACTCCTAATGCTTAGTTCCTAAAATCATAGATGAATCTTAACAATAACTGTCAACACAAAGCATTTTCTTTTTTAAATAATACTAACCAGATAAATACTATGGAATCAAAGCAGAAAGCACAAATCAGGCAAACGCCTATCCTTTTCAGTGCGTTTTCACGTTAAAATTCACTAGAACTAACAACATCACGATTTACACGGATAACAATCACCATCAGCCTCATCTACAACTAATCATAAGCAATATTAGAAGCAAATAAATTCAAAATAAGGGTCCAATTGGAAAGGTAGCGTACTATGAGCATGGAATGGGGAGAAGCGGAGAAACCCTCTTCACGGGCAAGAGAAAGAGCGAGGTCTCTCACTCTAAACGCATGGGCGGCGTCGTGGGAAGCATCGTTGCCTTTCATGGCGGATTTCACCAATTCTTCTGCTTTTAGCACTATGTCTGTTTTGGCCATTGTTTCTCTTGCAACATGTTCCCCAATTTTCTATCGCTTTACCTCTATTGATGCACAGCACGGTAAGGGTTCACGCCAAGAAGAAAGGTTTGACTTGTGGTTAATGGTTACTTGTACTTTGGCAATGGCGGTGTAAAAGTTCGATTTTTTCTCTATTCTTTTAGAGAAAAAAAATGTATTTAGGAAGCAAATACTTAAATGTTTAGACTAATTAGCGGTTCAATTGTTAATTTCCCTTCCAATTAATAGATTGAAGTACTTAAATTTGGGTATATGTCGGAGTTCGAGTCATTCAATAACTTAAATTTGAGTATGAATTATAACTCTATAAAAAAGAGAGGGATAATTGTTGGAATTTTTTTTTTTTTTTTCTTGAGAATATTGCCATTTTACACCCTTCTAGACTTCTAGTGGAGAAAAAAATCACCTCACTTTATAAAATAGCCTAGAAAAGCCATGCGTCCTTCCAGTGAGACAAGTCAAACTCTTGTTATTTAAGCTAGAGTGTATCCCGTCGACGGGAAATTGCATTACTATATTTCTATGGTTATAAATAATAAAATATTTACATATAAAATACATGTTAATTAATAATCAAAATCCGTATAATTATATTCAAATATTATAAAGTAAACATTAATAGTATATAGTATTAAAAAAATCGAGCACCATTATTGTGAAAATATTAAAAATGGAGAAAATAACTAAAAATTTAAAATATGATGAAAATTAAAAGTAGGCTTGAAGATTAATGTCGCAATCACTTTAAACATTCATGGTCATGCTGATAAATGTTTGTACCCGTCTACAATCTATATACACGCACTCGTCTTAAATCCGATTAGTTACCCAAACCCGTAAATTTATAAATATAAGTTGTTACAGTGATTGGAATTTATATGCACGTATAGGGGTGCTTATCGGGTCCTCGGTTATCGGTTATAACCAGAATCACACACTAACCGTCGGTTACGGTTAACCGAAAACCGCAAAAACGGGCACGGTTCGGTTCTCGGTTATTATCCTAGTGTGCATCGGTTATCGGGTATACCCAATAACCGACGGTATACCCGTATAACCGAATTAATATAATTATTTAATATAATATTTTATTTTATTTTAATTATATTAAAATTAGGGCTCAATTCTTTTAATTTCAATTGAATCAAGGTCAAGCCGTGAATCAAGCGTGAGAAGCCCCATTCCTCTTCTCTCTCTCTCTCTCTCTCTGCTCGACTCTCCTCTGCGATCGCCGCCGTGCTGAGAGAGCTCTTGTCGTCTCTCTCGCCGATTTGTTCGGTGGCGGCGGCGTGCGGCGGCGAGCGAGAACACCGCCTCGTGCTCCCGTGCGTGATCGTGAGTCCGTCACGAGCGAAAAGAGCGTCGCCGAATCAAGGTAAGCTTCTCATCTCTCGACTCTCCTTTTCGCTCGGACGCCTTCCCTGCCTCGAGCTCCCATCATCTCTTTTTGTCAATTTTTTCGGTGCACGAGCTTGGAGGCGGCACCGCCCGCACCGCATCTTCGTTTCTTTTCGTGGTCGGGAGCTCAGTCGCACGACCTCACCTTCTCCAAAATCGAGAGTATTATCATTTCTTTTTATTTTCAAGATTCGAGAGGTGTTGGAAATTTGGAATTGTTTGGCGTTTGAATTGATGAATGATGATATTGGATTATAGTTTAATTTGTGAATCGATGTTCTATAGTTGATCGTTGATGGTGATAATGAATGAATATTGGATGTTTTATAGTTGATCGTGATTTTGGAGCCGAGAAGCAATCCAAGAAAATAAGGAATTTTTTTTTTTTTAAATCGGTTATTTCGATTTAGGAACCGAATCGGTTAATCGTGTAACCGATTAACCGGATCAATTTACGCCAAATCGGTTTGGTTAATCGAAATTTGGTTACCGACTATGCACGTAGTAATTTTATTACTCGTTTTGTCCCAAAATACGTGCTAACTATCGAAATATGAGGATGAGGTTACACTAAGTTTCATTAATCCAATTATATATTGATAAGGTGGCATTAAATGGATAGTTTAAAATTTAAAAAATATAACTATTTATTTGACCATCTAATTAATTAATTAGCCAAATTAAATTAGTGGTGTAAAATAATTGTATGATGAAAAAATATACATTGATTCTAAGTATATATATATATATATATATATATATATATATATATAAGTTGTTCAATTGGTGGAGTATGATTAGAAATCAATGTGGGATAATATATTTTAGTATGATTAGAATTAGAATTTTAAAGACATTAAATAGAGAATTTAGATAAATAAGAATTGAGGAATATAATGGTGCAAATAAAATGGACGGTGCAAAATAATTATGTATTGTGGAATGAAAAAATATACTATCAACTATTTATATAAGTTTAAATTAGGGTGGAATTTGATAAAAAATCAATGTGGGATAGGAGATGTAAATATTAAGAATAAATGAGATTTGAAAAAAATAGAAATAGAGAGATTATATGATGCCACATAGGAGATAGAGTCATGAAATCCTTAATTCTATTATATATAGATTCGTGGGTAAATTCAAACTGAAACTAAAAGATTTTGGGTTAACAAATTCATTAATCAGTTGATAATAAAAATTATAAATTTTAAAAATAAGTCTATACTTTGTTTGGAAGTGATAATATTTCAACAATTCAGCGGAAGAAGTTTTTAAAATAAAATAAAATTATAATAAAAAATAGGTTAAGGAGGATTTTCTTCGATTTTTTTCACTTATATGTTTAAAGGGTTAATCTATATCCTCGTACTCACAACAAATCTGATTAAAAAAAGATTATTACTTGTTCTCATTTTAAACTCATATAGTTTTATAAGTTGTTATAATTATTGGTTACTTTTCTTAATAAAAAAACTTGGATATTAACTAAGCAATAATAATAAATAGTATAAATAATAAAAATTAAGAAAATTAAAAAAAACCTCTTGCACATATTGATTAATGTTTATACTTGTTTAGAATCTAGATACTCATATATTTCCTAAATCGAATTGAAAATTGATTTTACTATTGATTTTTATCTCAAACTCGTAGATTAATACCCACTAATTAGGTTAGCATATAAATGTAATTTTATTTAGGTTTTCAATTCATGAACATGTTATTCCAAATAAAATTGTGCAAATATAGGATAAAATATAGGATAAAACAAAATCCACTACCACATTATATTTAAACAGAATTATAAAAATAAACATAATTTTAAATATATTTTCCTAAATTAAAAAAAAAAAAAATTATTTTTCTATCTGTATTTGGACTTGAGAGTAAGAGGGTGTTTACATTTGAGAGACATACGAAATGGGTATAAAAAGTTCAAACCAACAATGACGTGGATGTATATATATTTTTATGTATCAAGTTGAACGTATGACAAATTCAGTTAACTATTCACAAAAAATATATGAATATAAATTAGAGATTGTGAATCAAAATAATCATTACCAATTCTAATATGTGTATAAGAAATTTGGTATTTACATACTTATCATAGTTTTTTATTTCAGTTATATATGTACATCAATTTTATTATTTTGAGTATAAATATATGTGTATATACAAATAAATACATTTTCTAACCTATGTAAAGTTTAGATGCATTTGATTATTATTTACCAAAGAAGTGAAGATGTCTTGTATAGAAAAGAAGGCCACCCTTTTAAACGTTCGAGCACAGCATATGTATAGAATCCAAGGAGCCACGAATATACAAATAAATACATTTTCTAACCTATGTAAAGTTTAGATGCATTTGATTATTATTTACCAAAGAAGTGAATATGTCTTGTATAGAAAAGAAGGCCACCCTTTTAAACGTTCGAGCACAGCATATGTATAGAATCCAAGGGAGCCACGCAACGCATGACGTATCTATTTTGAGATTCAAAAAAAAAGAAGGAAAAAGAAGTTTTCAATTTTATGAATTATTAAATCTATTTATACTTATACAACATTTAATTTAGTTCGTTGCATAAGTAGAACCTCATTTAAGAATATTTATCACCTTTTTATCTATGTTTAATGGAGCGAGTGAGCTAGCAGAAGCCCACGTTCTGGTAAACGAAATCTTAATTTGATTTTCATTTTGCAATATGACCTTAAAATTTGTTCCTTCCAAACTGCACAAAAAGATTAATAAATTAGACTTGTTGAAAAGTTACTACAGTATATATAATAGCGCATGCACTTTCATAAAAAAATCGTCAAGACCGATTGAATATAATTGTTGCCATAACTCGTAATGCAGATTACATTTAAATTGATTAATCATGTATCGTTAAAATTTTGCCCTTGTAAACTAAAAAATGGGGAAAGAAATGATGACATAGAATAATTAGTCATGTACTCATAACTCATATAATGCCATCAAAAAATTAATAATAGTAGCAAATGTAACATAAATCATCTAATGAAGGTAATCAATTTATAGCAATAATCTAATTAAGGTAAATTGGAATGATTGGAATATAACATAATTAATAGAATTAAAATATAGAATTAAGTAGGTATAAATCAAGAATTAAGAAAAATAAGATTGAAGAAATATGAGAATGCCAAGTAGGATCAAACAATGATGTGGCATCAAGTTTCACTAATCCTATTATATATTGATTTGATTTCGTGTCATATTGAAACTTCGTTCAAATATCAGACGACTTTTAGAACTTATCCTATAATTCATACTATAAATTATAATTATCTCTTATTGTAATTGTCCAGGTATCTTTCTTATAGTTCTATTGGTGTTATTTGTGCTTTATATTGTTCTACAAATTTGGTATGTTTACTTTATATGTGAAATTATAAGATTTAGCAAATTCTAACGTGTTACGTATTTCGCACGTACCATTCAAGCAACTATTTTTAAATAAGAAATATACTTTAGAGGATCTTCATAATTTTGTCTAAAAGAATAGCGTTTCTAAGTTTGCAGTAATGAAAATTAATTAGTACATGACAACTGCAAATAGATTAACTAATTAAGAGTAATGTCTGATAAATGTATCAATTAAATGATATGAAGAAAATTAAATTGAGATAAACAGTCGATTTTAATATATTATAACGTACGTGAAGTTGGGATCCGCTAGTCAACATGCATGTAGTTGGATTACTACTACATAGGGAAAAGTTATTGGATCAGTTCAACAGTTCGTTCGACTGAAACCATTAATTTTGACCACCCAAACAAATTATGTGAAGTAGTCCTCTAGTTCAACCTCTCAACTAGTGAATTAATTATCTTCTAATTTTTAGACCACCGAAATCTTGGGGTTACTTTGACTAAATTTGGTTGCATTAATAAAAATAACTATAGGATAAAATTATTTTCTTAGAGATTGATATTGGATTGTCTGATTCATTTTGGTTCCAAGTGACAATTAAACTACCTAACACGACACTAACGTAACACGATGCTTTTATTATGATTCAATCTTATATTAAGTGAATTATTTATGAGACTCCCCTAATTTCTTGATGTTATTAATATTATATATATATATATATGTATACTCCCTCTGATTTTTATAAGTGCCATATTTTTACTTTTTTTGTTTTTAATAAATGTCAAAGTTTGTAATTTGAGAATAAATTAATGATATTTTTTGCATTGTACCCATCTTTAATATTTTTCGTGATTGATAATTAGTTTTGTGTATGAATTTATCATGATAATCAATAAAATTAAAAAGGCAAATTATCATATTTTCTTAGTATGTGTAATTTAACAGGACAAATATAACACAAACAGAAGGAGCATATATTAATTTTATTTTTTTGTCAATTAATACGTAAATTAAATTTTACTTAGTATGTGTAATTTAACAGGACAAGTATAACAAAAACAGAAGGAGCATATATTAATTTAATAATTTAATAGGTGCACGTATTACGAGCATATTGATGACATATAACTTTCATATAACTAAAGCACCATATGCAACTGACAATTCTATGCGAATTTATGTCACATCAGTAAATAATAACCTCAAATACAATTCCTTCTCTTTTCCCTCGATCCACCTAATCCCTGCAGCCTCAACTTCTTTCATTTAAAAAGTATTCAATGTTAAAAAAATGTTGGTAAAATATTGATAAAATTCTGATCCAATGTTGTTGTAGAAATTAACAACCTTTTAGCAGCCTCCTCCCTTATATCTATTTTCCCACACAAATATTTGAGGCTCAATTGATCAACTAATAGGTTGAACCAAAACCCATGAAGAAAATTCTCGGACAATTGCTGCTTCTCGCCTTAGCAAATCTCTGCTTCTCAATCCCTCTCTCAACAAGGTCAAGATGGATCGTGGATGATCATAGTCGGGCCCGGGTTAAGCTCGCCTGTGCCAATTGGGCAGCCCACCTCGAGCCCATGTTGGCCGAAGGGCTTGACAAGAAGCCCGTCGGCCACATTGCAACCCGCGTAAAAGATATGGGATACAACTGTGTGCGCCTCACTTGGGCCACCTACATGTTCACCCGGTACGCCACCACTACGGTGGCCCGGTCTTTCCATAGTCTCGGGCTGCATGATGCAGCGGATGGGATAGCCCGGAACAACCTGGGCTTGCTCAACCTCACCGTGGTCGATGCACAACGGGCCGTGGTTGAAGAGCTTGTACAAAAGGGACTAATGGTTGTACTCGACAACCATGTAAGCCAGCCCATGTGGTGTTGTGGTGACCATGATGGAAATGGCTTCTTTGGGGATGTGAATTTTGATGCCAATGAGTGGTTACACGGCTTGGAAATTGTGGCCAAGCGCTACAGAGATACACCAATGGTAAATTTACTTTTAGTATTTAATTATTCTGTGGCTTCATATTCTGTTAATCCGACCGATTCATCGTATAGGTTGTGGGTATGAGTCTGCGAAACGAACTCCGTGGCGCGCTCCAGAATTCGAGCGTATGGTACAAGTACATGGAGAAAGGAGCAAGGACAATCCACAGAGGGAATCCAAATCTTCTAGTGATAGTCTCAGGATTGCATTATGATCTTAGTTTTGAGTTCATGAAGCAAAGGCCATTAAACAAAATATTCAAGAATAAGTTAGTGTACGAGGTTCACCGATACGCATTCTCCACGGGGCAGAGAAATTTGTGGTTAAAGCAGCCCTTTCACAAAGCATGTGATAGGATCACACGAGAGATTGAGAAAGAGGCAGGATTTCTGATTAAGGGTGAAAATGCAGCTCCTTTATTTGCAAGTGAATTTGGAATAAAGCAGGTGGAAATGGGTCGGGTCGAGAGATTATTCTTGGGCTGTTTCTTGGGCTATTTGGCGGAAATGGATTTGGATTGGAGCGTGTGGGCTTTACAAGGAGGGTATTATATTAGGGGTGGGGTTCGTGGGCTTGATGAGACTTATGGGATGTTGAATTCGGATTGGAGCTCCATTAGAAATCCGGATTTCCACCAGCAACTTCAGCTTATTCAGCACAAAATTCAAGGTAAATTTCACTTATTATCTTCTCAAATTGAATTTAAGATTTTCTTTTTCTTTACCTTTGGTTGTTTAATTAGTTTCCAAAGTTCGAACCCGGTGGTAAATTAGAAGTAGCGTAGGATTATTGATGTTAATTGGGCTAACTCATTTAATTTTTAAACAAGTTCTATTAGGCTCGAGCTTTTTCTGATTCTGGATAATCGAATCGTGTTCTTATGTTTCATTCGCTATTTTTCCTATTTTCTGTTCTATGTATGATAATATCTTTTGTAAAATCTAACGTCGGAGAGTGAACCAAAGTTTTTATGAACGAAAAACGATTTTTGATTGCATTTACATATTTTCATATTTTACAAGTTCTTTATCTTGGTGTAATGTTGCTATGTGTATGTAATTGAACAAACTCTAATGATTTAAGTATTAGTCCAACATACCAAATACTATACCATCCATTTGTTATCACGTTGTCGTTCCGATCTTATCTTTCTTTCTTGTTTTCACATTTCCACCTTTTTTTCCTATTCTTCCACTCAAATTGATTGTCTTTTCCTACAATATGTTTCATTCGCTATTTTTCCTATTTTCTGCTCTATGTATTATATATCTTTTGTAAAATCTAATGTCGAAGAGTGAACCAAAGTTTTTATGAACGAAAAACGATTTTTGATTGCATTTACATATTTTCATATTTTACAAGTGGTGATGGAGATTATGATGGGAATGGACATTCTATCCAGTTAATGGGCTCTGGATTGTGCCTCTCAACAAACGGACATGGATCTCCCATAACACTTTCTCGGGATTGCAATAGTAGACAGAGTCAGTGGGAATTTCTTTCCGACACCAAGTTTCAAGTGGCAAATAGGAATGAGAATGGGAATTATTTGTGCTTGGAATTGGATCCTAATAACTCATCAAAAGTTGTAACAAACAGGTGCTTTTGTTTGGAACAAAATGTTTCCATGAGTTGCCTAGACTCTCCCCACACCCAGTGGTTTAAGCTTATATCAGGCAATGTTAGATAAAATGGCCAGAGTCGAGTTCTTATAGTTTTATTGTTTTGACTTTTTTATTTTTATTATTTAATCTCGTGGCTTATTTTACCGTCACAAACACTAATTTATTTATATCATATTAAAATATATATATGGATGGTTAATAGATAATATAGTGAAAATTGTAATGGAAGGGAGGTCTCCATCTATTAGCATTAACCGAATTAAGAACTTTTTACTATTTTGTGACATTTGATACTTATTATTAGTTCTAAAAATTTAATCTCATCCATGGGTAGAAAATAATCTTTTTAATCTATTTAGAATAACAAAAGTATATACATTTATATACTACGATTGTATATTGTTAAAACCATTATATTCATTAATTACTGGGCATCTCCTATAATTAGATTTTATTAATGTATAATTAAATTTATTAACTTTTAATTATAATTTTAATTTAAAATTATTTATTAATTCATAATTATGGTTTATTAATTCATAATTGAGGTTTATTAATTCATAATTAGGGTTTATTAATTCAAATAGGGTTTATTAATTCATATTAATTCAAAGTTAGGGTTTATTAATTCACAATTAGGGTTTATTATTCAAAATTAGGGTTTATTATTTTCAATTAGGGTTTATTAATTCAAAATTAGGGTTTATTAATTCCAAATAGGGTTTATTAATTCAAAATTAGGGTTTATTATTTTCAAGTAGGGTTTATTAATTCAAAATTAGGGTTTATTATTTTCAAGTAGAGTTTATTAATTCAAAGTTAGGGTTTATTAATTCACAATTGGGGTTTATTATTTCATAATTAGAGTTTATTAATTTCAAAATTAAGATATATTAATTCAAAATTATTATTTATTAATTTACAATTAAATTTTATTAAACTAATTAATTTTAATTAAAATTAAATAAATAATTAATTAAGATTAATTAATTAACAAGTATTCCAAAATACATGCTTCTTATCATCGTATATTATGCTACAAAGCCTACAACGGAAATAATTTCCTCCCTTTTTGACCTATATGTCAGAGAAATAAATTCATTTTTTTTTTAAATTCTGTCGATTGTTGCCACGTTACAAACAGAAAGAGTGTAACATTGGAATGCACAAATTAGGCAACCTGTCAGCCGCAGAAAACATTTTCAGTTTCCTAATCGAAAAAGAAATTGTTCTGTGTGGCTCTAAAAACACAATTTCAATCAAGATATTTAAATACCTAAGATTGTGGTCAATATTCCCAATTCCAAATTAAATACTATATCTCCAGTTCTCCACACACAATTATATGTCCTCACAATTCCATGGCTCTAATTGAATAAAGTCGATCGAGCAAATACTTGAAAATATTGTAGTTTGATTTATTATATTTATTGATTCAACTTGAATTTAATTTACAGAATAAGTTCATTAGTTTACTTAAACTTATACTACACTTAGGAGGTGTTTACTTTGCATGATTAGGTTGGATAGATAAAATTAATCCAACCTAATCAAGTGTTTACTTTTAAGGATTAATATTTGAGGATATCCCAAAGCCCGGGATTATTTTAATCCTTTGAATTATTCATCATTAATATTAATCCAACCAATATGGTAGGATTGAAATAATCCTTCAAATGATGGGAGAATTATTTATCCCAATCTTAATCTTTCACTAATCCTTTGTAGTAAACAAATGATTGATAGATAAAAATTATCTTATCACATATTTAATCCATCAAATAGTCAATCCTTCAAAATGCTAATCATACAAAGTAAACACCACCTTATAGATTCGGTATTGTTAATTATATTATTCAAATTTTATTGAAAATGTATTTATTCTTAGATAAACATAATTAATAAGAGAAGTCATAAGAGAATAAAAAATAATTGATTAAGGAACTCGTGAGACTAATAACAAGCTTATGTACCAAAATGCCAAATTAATCCTTTTTCTTAGTCCAGGAATCATACTTCCATTTTAATGTAATTTATGAATTTGATGATTCTGATCATTATTTTGAAATATAAGAGAAATTAAAATAGAAAATAAAAAGTTAAAATTTAGTGTGAATTACATATTAACGGTACTTGTGATAAGTAGGGCTGTATACGAACCGAGCCGAGTCGAACACTGCCAAGCTCGAGCTCGGCTCGTTTAAATTTTATTCGGCTCGAGTTCGAATTCGAGCTTTAAATTGAGCTCGAGCTCGATTCGTTATAAAATTTTTGAGCTCGCGAGCTACTCGAATTCGGTTCGATAACTACTCGTTTATGAGACATATTCGAACTCGAGCTCGAACTCTACTCGTGTTCGACTTTGCTCGTTTTCGAGCTCGAACTCGAGCTCGAATTCGGTTTGATAATGTGTAATTCGAGTTCGAGTTCGAGATCGAACTCGAATTCGAGCTCCACTCATCTTAAAACACTATATTATCATAATTCACTATATGATTCCATTAATTCAAATGATGCATAGTCTACTAATTAATCATAATCAAACAACAATTACAATAAGAAGTTTAACAAGATTAATTACCAAATGATATTTTCACAACTAGCAAAAAAAAATATGTCTAATTCTAGCAAGTTTTGGATGAGATTCATATTAAAAAAAGATGTCTGATTCTAACTAGTTTTGGATATATACTATACAATATATAAAATTAATATACTATTTAATATCATTCGAATATATCTACTCCATTCATCTACTTATGAATTATTGTTATTATATTTATCTCATAGAAATTAATTATGTAAGTTAGATGTTATTTATTTTAGAATTATAATTATAGAGATATAAATATAACTACGTAACTCATACTTGTATATTTATATATTATAATGATTTGTATTGATATTTTGTTCATAAGATAACTTAGTAAATCATGTTATTTTTTAGTTTTCCAACTCAATATTTCATTTGATAATATTCAATATCATTCTATTACATTTACTTTTCAAAATCTACTTATGAGTTATAAATTATAATTGTTTTATCTCATAGTTACTTAATATAAAGGTAAATGAACTTTATATTAGAATTATGAATTATTATTATATTTATCTCATAGTCAATTAGTTATGTAAGTTATTTGTAATTTATTTTTAGAATTATAATTATAGAGATATAAATATAACTATGTAACTCAAGTATACTTGTATACTTATACATTATAATTATCTAAATCGATATTTTTGTTCATAAGATAAATTAATAAATCATGTTATTATTTTTTAGTTTTCCAAATCAATATCTTATTATATTAATTAATTTTTCATTTAATGATTTTATTTTATAACACACGTGAAAATATATATTAAGGTTTGATTAAACTAAAATATATATATATATACTAAACAAACTAAATATACTATTCAATATCATTCAATTACATTTACTTTTCAAAATATTATACTAGTATAAATATGATAATTAATTAATTAGTTATATAAGTTAGATGAAAACTTATACTAGAGTATTTTGTAATTTATTATTTATTTTAATTATTTAAATATATAAATAATTTATTATCAATACTTCATCTATATGATTATTTGTTGCTAAATAATTATAATTAAAGTATATTTTATAATTTATTATTCATTTTAATTATTTAAAAATGTATAAATAATCTATTATTTTATACGTTCGCGAACATGTTCGAATCAGAGTTCGCGAATATGTTCGAATCAAGGTTCGCGAACATGTTCGAATCAGAGTTCGCGAATATGTTCGAATCAAGGTTCGCGAACATGTTCGAATCAAAGTTCGCGAACATGTTCGAATCAAGGTTCGTGAACATGTTCGAATAAGAGTTCGCGAACATGTTCGAATCAGGGTTCGCGAACTGGCTCGTTTGAGTTCGAGCCAAACATGTTCGCGAGCCTACGAGCCGAACATCTCTAAGCTTGAGTTCGGCTCGATAAACTTATCAAGCTCGATTTGGGGCTCGAGTTCGGCTCGTTTACAAAACGATCGAATTTCAAGCGAGCTTTTTTCGAGCCGAGCTCCGAATAGCTCACGAACGGTTTGGTTTGTTTACAGTCCTAGTGATAAGTGCTCATTAATGATACTTGTGATAAGTGCTCATTAATGGTGTGCATCATATCACTTTTTTTTTGTCAATTAAATATAAAAATTTAAAGTCGCGGGGACTCGAACCCGAAACCTTTGGTCTCGCATTAACCACTCAACACACACTCATCATATCACTTCTTGTGTTTGGGGGGTCATTATTCTATTTGATAGCACACTATATTTATGTACCGAATAAATACCGTGCTTAGTATAAAAGATAGATTTCATCCACCCAATCCATGTTTCAAATATATATATATATATGGTAAAAAAATTGCAGATATTTTGTTAATTAAAATGGTACTTGGCATATAATACCTCATTAGGAAATTTGTAATTTCTTCAACACCTAAAAGAGTAATAAAGTAAGTTTCCACAAAAAACATTTTTGGATAAGAATTGAATCAGATCTGATTGTGTACATTTAGTTCAAATACACCTCATTAATTGTGTATAAATAAGAACAACCGCAAGATAAAATCACACTCAAACAGAAGCAACACCCAACTCTTTTTCTTAAATAAAAAATGATGACAAAGAAAAGGAATCACCATACCATTTTAGTAGTGGTTCTATTTGTGCAAGTCGCTGCCTTGTCCACTTCAGCGACGCTATCAACGAATTCGCGATGGATAGTGGATGAAGCAACTGGGAAACGCGTAAAGCTAGCCTGTGTGAGTTGGCCTGCACACTTAGAGCCAATGATCGCAGAAGGCCTAGAAAAGAAACCACTGAGTGATATAGTAAAAAGATAAGTGAAAGAGGGTTCAATTGTGTGAGATTTACGTGGGCGACGTATATGTTCACGAGGCCTGATTATGGAAACCTTATGGTTTCGGAATCCTTGGATAAATACAACCTGTCGGCGGCGAAAGCTGGCATTGCCAAAAATAATCCTCAGGTTTTGAACATGACGGTGGTTGAACTTTATAAGGCTGTGGTTGATGAACTCGGGAAGAATGAGGTGATGGTGGTGCTGGACAACCATGTAAGCCGGCCGACGTGGTGCTGCGGTGGCAACGATGGGAATGGGTTTTTCGGAGACACCTATTTTGATCCCTCAGAATGGTTGCAAGGACTGGCTGCTGTTGCGAGGACATACAAGGGTCATCCTGCGGTGAGTACATCAATTTTGTTATTCTTGAGGTTTTTCTAAAAAAATAAATAAATGGTCCTTAAGGTGGTAACTTAAATTGATTTGGATAAATTTACACTTATAGAGAAAAGATAAACTATCATACTTTTTTTGAAGATTAAATTGATTTGTCACATCTAATGATCAAGAGTGTCATATATCTTTGCATTATCTTGACCATTTGATCACATAGGTTGTAGGTATGAGCATGAGAAATGAGTTACGAGGTAGCAGATCAAACATAGCTGACTGGTACAAGTACATGCAAGAAGGAGCCAACACAATTCACGCAGAAAGTCCAGATTTCCTAGTCATCGTCTCAGGATTGAGCTACGCCATCAACCTCGGATTTCTCAAGTCCAAACCATTCGCAGTTAATTTCACCAACAAATTAGTCTTCGAAGCACATTGGTACACGTTTGGCATCCCTGCCGAAAGATGGGTTGCCCAAACTAACAATCTATGTGCTGCTGTCACCAAAAGCGCACGAAACAATTACCTGTTCTTGACTGAAGGGAACAACTCTTTCCCTCTTTTTCTCAGTGAATTTGGCATTAACCAAAGAGGTGATAGTGTTGCAGGCAACAGATACATAGGTTGTCTCTTGGCTGCCGTAGCTGAGACCGATGTTGATTGGGCTTTGTGGACTTTACAAGGCAGCTACATACTTAGACAAGGCAAACTTAATCTTGAAGAAACTTATGGAGTTCTTGATATCAACTGGGATCGTCCAAGAAATACTACTTTCCTTAACAGGTTGCAAATTATTCAACAGATAAATCAAGGTATGAAATTCTCATAACAAAAATCACTAATATATTACATTATATTGGAGCTGACAATTTTTTAATGTATTAACGTTCAATGTTATCGGGTTTGTGTCCTTATCGCGTTTATACAACAACGAGACAATATATAATTTCTTATCTGATTCATGTCGTTTTCATATAACACGATAATTTATCTCGTATATATGTCCGTGTCCGATCTTATCGTGCTCGTATAACACGATAGTATTTATATATATTTATTGTTAATTCCATTAATATTTGCTATATTTTTTATTAATTTTATTTCCTAGTTAACATTTGAATTTGTAATGTCGTTATCTAGTCGTACTTTTGTGTTCATGTTGTATCCGTATTTATACAAATCGTGTTGTGTCTATGTTGAGCATATCCTTATTGTGTTTGTATTTTTTCTTATTGTCGTTAACCATTTGTAGGTGCATACAGTTGACATATATGTGGTGGTAATACGAGATAGAAAATAAATTACTATTTGAAAGCAATAAGCTTTTATATACGTATGATGAACCTCCATTTTATTGTTGTACGTGATTTAGATTTTGCGTCGAAGCAACCAACATATTACAAAATGTTCCATCCTTTGAGTGGGCAATGCGTGCAAATTGTGGAGAATGAGATAGTCGTAGCCAACTGCAAAAACGCAAGCCGATGGGATCATCACCAAGATGGTGGGCCTATCAAGTTGGCGGGGTTCCAGGGTGCCTAGGGGTGGCCGGAGATGGGGCGGCGGCTCGTGTTTCGGAGGATTGTTCGAGCAAGTGGAAGATCGTAGCAAGTTCTGGTCTTCATTTAGCTGCGCAAGATGGGAAAGGGGAATATTTGTGCTTGGAAATGAATGCTACGGATTCTAAACTTGTGACCAAGAAATGCTTGTGTGTTACGGATGATCTTGCTGATGTACCTACTTGTGCTGACGATCCAGAGGCACAATGGTTTAAACTTGTTCCCGCAAATGTTTGATGTCGTCTTAACATTTTTTCCTTATTAAAAAATTGTGGTTGAAGAATTAGTCAATATATGTATTTGAGCCATGTTTTATCCTGAGAGTAAATGCACAATGGATTGAAGAATTGTTGAATTAAATTACAAATTTTCTCATAAGGTATTAAATGTCAATTTCCATTTTAGCTAACGACATATCTGGAATGTTTGACCGTATACTTGAAACACGCAGGGAATGAAATCTATTTTTAAAAATAAGCACAACATTTATTCGGTACATAAATATATTGTGGTACCAAGCATAATCATGAGTGAATGGAGTTAAATTGTTCAATTATAACATGATTTAAACTGGATTTTGTTTTATGTCACTGAATTAATGCAATTCACAATATATATGTTGGGAAAATTATTTAAATATGTTTTGGCTGGTTGATGGTATTGGCTTAACTTTTTGTTCTTGAGTTTTTTTATTCATTTAAGGACAATTTTATCCATTCGCTCCAGATGTGGGAGAATTTATACGTCTCAACAAGCATGATTATAGTTTGTCTTTCCAGATTAATAAGAGTGACTATTCCCTTTCCCAGTCTTCTTTATCTAAATTTTGGCCCTTTAATCCTGATTTTTTGACTCAATCATTATAATAAAATATCTCGATATATATACTATGTAATTAAATAATATAATTTATTACTATATGGATTCATAAATTCTTAAGACGAGGTCGAAAAATATAACTTTTAAAATGTAAAGTTTATTCCTAAATATGACCGATCTTAAATCGGAATTGTGATTATTTATTACTATGTGAAATTTAGTCATACATAGAGCATTCTTAATAGGGGCTTTTTTGGTATATTATATAATCAAGGATTAATTGTTTTAATAGTCACGAACTTTAGGCAAAATTGTAAAGTAGACACGAACTTTAAAACTGCATAATAAGGCATCACTTTTCGATTTGTTTAGTTTTCTTTATCTCAATTTGTTTTTACGATTTAAATGTATAGAGCTGTTAAAGGTATTGGATTTGGACCTACCTGACCCGAAAAGTGATCGGTCTCGAGCAATGGATGCAATTTCGTGTTTGGGGTAGTCTAAAGAAACCCAAAACCGAAAATACCTATAAATTCATATAAGAATTGTGTTACACCAATCTTTGAATCGGAACCCATGACTCTAGTTACTGCTAAGTACTTAGGAAGAAAATTCTTTTAGGCAGACTTTTCATCCAATAGATAAAACCTACTTCAGTGTTGTTGTAGTCATACGAGCATGGGCTTGAATTCACAAGCCTACTCTATATATTTAAATATTTTAGTATCTTAATTGTTTGATTTAATGAAGTTTGCTCTTAGTACATGATGTTTATTATTTAATTAGTTTGATTAGTTGGGCTAAGCCTTAGCTTCTTAGGGGTAGGATTACGATTACTAGTCCCTTAGGATTAGGATGGATTGTTAGGGGTAGGATTATGTTTACTAGTCCTTTTAGGATTATCAGCGATGAGCAAGAATATTTGTATTTTTAAGGGTTAGTGGCATTTAAATATACGAATTTTGATGTGATTTTGGTTTTGTATACGAATTTTAAAATGAGTATATAAATATACGAACTTTAAAATGAGTATATAAATATACGAACTTTGATATAATTTTGATATTGCACACAAACTTTAAGAGAAGTATATAAATACATGAACTTATTAATTTTAGTGATTTTACCACGATTTATTTTTTCGACCAAATTGAACTGACATGACATTAGATATGATGAGTTAATAACGATGTGAAAATAAATTAATAAATAAAATATAAAAGAAACATTTAAACTTGGTAAACACGACTCATTAACAATACACATGTACACTTCATGAGAAAGAAATAAAAAAAATAAAGGAATATAGCATAAACACACAAAATGAAGAGAGCATTTCAAATCTTAAACCCACCATTTGTAAATGTAGTAAATAACGAACAAGTAGACTACTACAAATATCTTTTTTTTTCACACACGAATTTTAAGATTTACACATCGTTGCCAACTCATCATATATAATGCAATGTCAGTTTCAATTTGATCGAAAAATTAAAATAATGGTAAATTAAATTACTACAATTAATAAGTTCGTGTATTTGTATACTCCTTCTAAAGTTCGTGTGCAAAATCAAAATCAATCAAAGTTCGTGTATTTAAATACTCCTTTTAAAATTCATGTGCAAAACCAAAATCACATCAAAACTTGTGTTTTTATATACCAATAATAGTCAATCAATAATATTCTTATTTGTATAATTCCTAGGAATTTTATCTTTGTGTGATGTAAGAATTTAGATTTTCACAAACTTATCATGGATTATCCATTCGATCTTTGAACAATATTGCTTTAGATGTAAGATAAAAAGGAGAGATAAAACATAGCTTATATTGAAAGAATTGGATTAGAGAACATGCGTCCACATTATTTTTTTTTCTCCGTAGGTAAAAAATTGTTTGAATACATATTATGTCATCAAGCGATTGCAATGTGGGCATGCATCATCAAATATTTGATGGAATAAACTTAAACCATTGTGCTTCTGGATTGTCAGCACAAGTCGGTAAATCAGCAAGATCATCTCCAACACACAGACATTTCTTGGTGACAAGTTTAGAATCGGAAGCATTCATTTCCAAGCACAAATATCCCCCTTTCCCATCCTGGGCAGCCAAATGGAGACCAGAACTTGATACAAACTTCCAATTGCTCGAGCAATCCTCCAAAACACGGGGCGCCGCCCCGTCTCCAGCCACCCCCAAGCACTGAGGACTCTCTACCAACTTGATAGGGCCACCATCTTGGTGTTGATCCCATTGACTTGCGTTTTTGCAGTTAGCTGCAATTATGTCGCCATTCTCCACCATTTGCACGCAATGCCCACTCAAAGGATGTAACATTTTATAATATGTTGGTTTCTCCGACTTGAAATCTGAATCAGATGCAACAATATAATTGAGATTTTTATCATTAATTAGCAAAGTTAAATTAATTTGTTATTGATATTAGTTGCAAGAATTTGATACCTTGATTGATCTGTTGCACAACCTGCAATCTATCAAGAAATGCAGGACTTCTAGGATGATCCCAATTGAAATCAAGAACTCCATACAGCTCTTCAAGATCAACGGTTCCCTCTCTAAGAATATAGCTGCCTTGTAAAGTCCACAAAGCCCAGTCAACATCGGTCTCAGCAACAGCAGCCAATAAACAACCTATGTATCTGTTGTCGGCCTCATTGTCACCACTTAGATTGATGCCGAATTCGCTAAGAAAAAGAGGAAAAGAGTTGTTCCCTTGATCAGTCAGGTAAAAATAATTGTCTCGTGTCGCTCTCGTGACAGAAGCACATAACTGGCTAGTTTGGGCAGCCCATTTGTCAGCAGGAATGCCAAAGGCATACCAATGTGCTTCGTACACTAATTTGTTTGTAAAATTAACTGCCAACGGTTGGGATCTGAGAAATCCGAGATTGCCGGCGTAGCTTAATCCTGAGACGATGACTAGGAAATCAGGGTTTTGTGTGTGAATTGTGTTCGCTCCTTGCTGCATGTACTTGTACCAATCTGCTTCATTTTGTCGGCTACCTCGTAACTCATTCCTCATGCTCATACCTACAACCTACAATGCAAATTACCGTTTGGATCATCTCCACATGACATAATATTTTATTTTCTTTAGGCTGAATAGGCAAACATATTCCAAAATATTATCTTTTTCAATAATATTTTAAACTATCAACTTTGACCAATTAATATTCAAACTACAGACAATTATTTAAATTTGTCCCCTCACAATTTTTTTGGTACTTAAGAGTGAGTAGGATCTATTTAACGTGAGAGTTCACGTGGTATTAACAAAATTCATTTTTACACACGTCTAGTCAAGTCAAATTTGCGACGATTCTACTTAGTTTTGAGGTATCCAAAAACATTTTGTACGATAAATTTGCATAAATTTCTCATAGGTTCGATATTAATCAATATTAATTGGCCGAATTCGATAGTTCAAGATATAGTTGAAAAACGGCGATAGTTCGGGATATGTTTGATTATTTAGCCTTTTCTTTATGATGTTATAATGTTTGAAATGTGAATACATTAACGAATAACAAAATAGAGATGGATCCTCTCACCGCAGAGTTACCCTTATATGTCTTGGCAACTGTTTCTAGGCCTTGCAACCATTCCTCCGGGCTGAAATCCGCGTCGCCGAAAAACCCATTGCCGTCACCGTCGCTGCAGCACCACGTCGGTCGGCTTACGTGGTTATCCAGCACCACCATCACGTTGTTCTTCCCGAGCTCATCAACCACAGCTTTATGAAGTTCAACCACCGTCATGTTCAAAAACTGAGGATTGTTTTTGGCAATGCCGTCTTTCGCCGCCGACAGGTTGTATTTATCCAAGGATTCGGAAACTTTAAGGTTGCCGTAATCTGGCCTCGTGAACATATACGTCGGCCACGTAAACCTCACGCAATTGAAGCCTGTTTCAGTTATCTTTTTTGCGATATCGTTGAGTGGCTTCTTTTCTACGCCTTCAGCGATCATTGGCTCCAAGTGTGAAGGCCAATTAACGCAAGCTAGCTTCACGCGCTGCCCAGTTGCTTCATTCACTATCCAACGTGAATTTGTCGATAGCGGCGATGAAATGCACAAGGCAACGATTTGCAGAAATAGAAATGGCAAAAGCCATTCGTGATTCACTTTTCCTCTTGCCATTTGGCATTTGTTTTTGTTTCTTCAAGTTATTTGATTATCTTTGGTGTTGTTCATATTTATACACTCTTGTTCACTATTAAAGACCGTTGCGCGTTTGCTGGTTAAACAAGAATTTATTGCGAATATTAAATTTAAGTAATAAATGCATACACAAACTATTGATGACCGATAATAAACCTCTCTTTTATTTCGCATGTAAGAATATTATATTTTTAAATAATAAATGAGTGCATAAAAGGATAAAATCTTCTGATCTTAAAGGACCGATATGCCGCAGCCCATATCCCAGTATCTACAGTGAGTACCGTTATGTAGTCCACATTATATTTTTGTTTCATTTTTCCTTTTCTTTGCAACTTATAAATTTTATGGCCATAATCATCAAATTTATAAGTTACATAAAAACCAAAATATTGTTTATTAATTTTTTCATCTCTTTGCAGTTAAAAAGAAAAAAAAATCAGTAAACCAACTTTAATTTTTATTTAATATGTAAATTAATCCGATGACCCACGTATAAAATAAAGAATCAAAAATATTTATGATTAGTTATATCATACAGATCATTCAAATTTATGATTTTTAAATAAATAATAGGATATTTAATTGGCGAAGACGCACTGTTTAATGCGAATGAAGTTATATCATACAAATCATCTGGTGCAAGTAATATTACATCATTAAATATTACTAAAAAATTATCAATCTTCTAACTTAATCTAGATAAATAACTTAAGTAATACAAGTATTAAAAAAGCAATTTAATCATAATACTTTTATTTGTAGTACATGTGGCTGCCACATCGGTTGATCATGTCCACTTGTATGTTATTGGTTTCATTTTTAAAGTTGTGTGAAAATCAAATTTGGTGGAAAGTTCATAATTTTCTGAAAATGATCTATAATATTTATGATTAGTTAGATATAATATTGATCCGAAGTTTGAGTCGAATTACAAAAATAATTTGATTTTTAAAATGTGAGACAAAATTTATCCTGGCAGTCCAGCTCATCGTTGCATGCACCAATAATTTTGTAGAAATTTTGTAGGTGAAATGTTTTTCTTTTCGTTTTTAAAGATTAGAGTTTTTACAATTCGGTTCAAAGGTATTCATAAAATGTAATCAACTGCAATATTAACTAGAAGCAACCATAGAATACGACCCTAATTGAATGCATAGTGAGAAGATATATTTTACATCTTTCTTTTTATTTCAAGAAGTATTTGTATAATATTGTTTTTATTGTAAAGGACGTCCCGCCACTCCTAATATTCAATATCATGCGGTCCTTATTTAATTGAGCTAATGAATTTATTAACTATTTCGTAATCTAAATAACATGCAGCTCCTTTATTTAGACATTTATAATCACGAGATTTTTCTTTCGTACGTTGTGGTTTTTTACAAGAGAACTAAAACATTTTAGATTTAGATTAACTTTTTTTTTATATATGTTGCTTTGCTAATATATACGTATGCGAGTGATTTTGATGACCGGTGAGATAGCAAGTCATTCACGCCACGTTGTTGTGATTAAAGATTTTTCTTGAGGGCATAAATGGTGGTTATGAAATTGTGATACGAAATTATTTTTCTAAAATCTGATTTATGATCTTACTGTTGGTATTAATGAAGGCCTGAGGTTTCCGATTTTCTTTCATCACCTTCTTTAAAAGGGGTTATTGTCACATAAATACATCAACTTTGGATCCATTTTGGTTTTTTCTACGAACTTTAAAAATTATCATAAAATACACAAAATTAAAAATTTTAGTGATTTTACCATGATTTCAAATTTAAGCCAAATTAAATTTGAATTGACATCTCAAAAATTTACTATAGATAAAACGATCAGTGATATAAACGATATCATAGAGAGAGGATATATATCGATTGTTTTGATCCCAACTAGAACCAAACGATAAAACAAACGAGAAGACTTGATTTTTGTAATGAGGATTGATGCGATGAATCATAGAAATCAAAAGCCTGAGTTATTTTGATGGAACGACCAGGGGCGGATCCAGAAGTTGATGATGGGGTGGGCTGAAAATAAATACTTCGGAGTATTAAACATCATAAATGCTAAAATATTTCTATGTTTTCATAAGTTGTCTTGCGAAATTTCAATATACAAAATCCATCAATAATTGAGTTTATATTTATATTTTTAATAAAATTTCTTTTAATATAAACTTTAGGGAATTCATCAACCAAACTACTGACAAAATTTGGCTGTGATTGAATTTGAACTTTGACAGCTTCGAATGGGCAGAGAGCAATATCAGCAAACACTTGAGCAGATGCAGCGTTGAGGAAGAATATGACACCTTTGTTTGGCTAATTTTTCCGACTCGTATGAACCTTTGAGGATTCAGACAAATATGGTATTCCAAAAGCATCAATATACGTCGTTCAAAATAGTAGGCACACAACAATAAGGAGACACAAAATTTTAGCGTGAAAAACCTCTTAAAAGGAAAGAGATGAAAAAAATCACGGGACTACTAGAGTCGTTTAAATCCACTATAATCAACAATGGAACAGTACACAATCTTCTCTAAATTATATTTGAGGTATACAAAATATCATATACTCGAAAATAAGCACATCAAGATGTATGGAATCAAAATCGAGCAAAGATCAAGAAAAATATTACCAGAAATTCTCATCTATTCAGATCGACAAAACCCGACCTTCGAAACTCAAAATCCGATCTCCACCGTCCAAAACGTTGGCCCAGATGCTGTGAAGCTTCTGTCCAAAAATCACAGTGATCTAACGGTTCAATCCCAAGAAAACGGATTTTTTCTGAAGCTGAGTACTGAAAATCCGCGAGGGAAAAAAAAGCTACGAATTTTTCTGTTTTGGCTACTTCAATTTCTCCCTTCAAAAATGGTGGTTGACCCTTTTCATTCTTATAACCTTCTCATAGGCTTTTCTCATGGGTCAAAAATATAAGAAAATCCAAAAATAACAATTTTGTTTTAATTTTTTAATTATTTTGAACTGGGCTAATTTTGAATTGGGTTTAATATAATACATAAACGGAAGAAAAAGTTTGGGGATTGCACTGGGCTAGAGCCCGGTGGAGCTACCACCTAGATCCGCCCCTGGGAACGACGATGTTTTATGTCATCTCTCTACGATGTCATTTATATCTTTTTCTACCCGATTCATCTCAGCCATTGATCCAGCGAATCAAAGGCCCAGATTCATTCTCATTTCCTACCAAATTATCCTTTCCTACCTGATCCATCTCCTCACTACAACAAAAAACAGATATTGGGGCACTTATTTAGAGTCACTATTTATTAAATGCCTCTAAGATATACTATTGGGGCACTTAGATATATTAAATTTAGAGGAAAATTTTAAAAAAATCTAAAAAAACCTTAAAAAGTGCCCCCCAAAGACACTTAAAAGTGCCCCAAACTCTTTTAGAACACGATACTTAGCAACACTATGATAAGTGCCCCGAAAATCACAAGTGCCCCCAAATACAATATATTGGGGCACTTCTCAGTGTTTGAAAAAGGCTTTTTTGTTGTAGTTATATATATATATATAGGATTGGTTTAAATATTAAGATTATCAAGTAATAATAATATTATACATTTCTATGACAAATATTAATTATGGGTAGAATTAAATCACATGTTAGCCTTAATTATATGAATATTTGAATATAGTATAAACTATTTATTCGAGGATTTTGGACCTAGAAATGATGATGATCATCATCATCAATCATCCTTATCATTATTATTATAAAGCAAAAAAAAGGTAATGAAAATATTGGAGCACAAATTTTGTATGGGGGCTATCTCATGGATGAAAATTTTCTAAAAAAATAGTACTCATATTTATATTATTCCCGTTCAAATCTTAGATATCTATAAAACTAACCCAAAGTATGATCTTTAGAAAATCAATGTTGGTAATTAGCTAACAACTCAAGGGTTGAATAGTATCCCCAAAAATTAAAATTGTCCAAATTGTTGAGAAGATTTCTAACATGCCGCTCTTCAATACATATAATTTATTCAAGTATGAATAAGTTTTCAGTGGTATTCATCGCATGTGAAAGGGTGAATAACAAAGTACGAATCTAACTTCTCAATCTCCAACTCAAAAGAAAGAAAATTAAATCACAGTACTTATACATTTGTTTATTTTGATACACTAATTATTATTTCATCTATTCAAAAATATTGGGCTTAAAAATCTTATGAAAGTTACGTAACGGTTTGATCATAAATACAAAAATAATATTTCAGATTTCTAATAAAAATATATAACCAAATTCGTACTTTATATTGGTTTTCATTTGAATAAAAATATTGTATATACAATATCACTTTAACAAAAAAATTTAAAAGCTTAAACATGTATATTTATGCTTATGTGACATTATTTTCATGATAATACAGTATTACAAAATTACATGTTTTGTTTTAAAGTGTACAATCCGTCAAAATTATCGTAGTACAACTTCATTTTTCTTGATATTTCTTCACCCTTCTCTATACTCTCCAGATTATTGCCATGCACATATAAATAATTTTCAAATAATTAACTTGATTTGAAAAATATGATGAATTGGTTAAGTTGTGCATGCACCAATAAGCATGCGCACGCGCACACACCCACCCACACACACACACACACACACACACACACACATATATATATATATAAGGATTGGTTTAAATATTAAGATTATCAAGTAATAATAATATTATACATTTCTATGACAAATATTAATTATGGGTAAAATTAAATCACATGTTAGCCTTAATTATATGAATATTTGAAAACAGCATAAACTATTTATTCGAGGATTTTGGACCTAGAAATGATGATGATCATCATCATCAATCATCCTTATCATTATTATTATTATAGTTCAAAAAAAAGTAATGAAAATATTGGAGCACAAGTTTTGTATGGAGGCTATCTCATGGATGAAAATTTTCTAAAAAAATAATACTAATATTTATATTATTTTGATATGACTAAATAAAAATAATGTTTGGCTTCATAGTAGCTTAACTGATTCATGCATTTTCAGCATAATTTGTATGCCGTAGTAGCTTGATTTCAGTTTAAAATTAGCATTTGTATATAAAAATAAAAATCTGCCCCTTAACAATGTTGTCAAAAATTTAGATATGATAAATAAAAATAATGTTTAGCTTCATAGTAGCCTAACTGATTCATGCATTTTCATCATAATTTGTATGTCGTAGAAGCTTGATTTCAGTTTAAATACTTACTTCAAATGGATGAATAAAGTTAGAGGTATTTTATAAATTTGATGATTCCATACTAAAATTATGAGATATAAGAGAAAAAGCAAAAACAAAAAAAAAAAAGAGAAAAAGGCCAATGTGGACTTTACGTTAATAATACTCACAAATGGTGAATGATATATCGATCCTCAATATATGTGTATCAAAATTTGTTAGAATGCATATTTTTTTTAGATAAATTTTGTCAATGTTGAAGAATATTAGACACAAAGAAATATTATAATCTTATATATATATATGATGAAGTACTGAATTATACTAAAAATAAAAATAAATAAGAATATTATAGATGTATCAAAATTTATAAAATACTCACTTTAATAATAATAATAATAATAATAATAATAATAATAATAATAATAATAATAATAATAATAATAATAATAATAGATACATTTAAAATTTGCACCCCTTCCAATCTTCATTCCTCCTACAATTTTCTATACTTGAACCAGAATATCAAAAGTAAATTCAAATATTTAAATTAAACCAATAATTGAAATACTTATATTTAAAATTATAGAGAAAAAGAATACGCAAAATGATTATTAGTAAGTTGGACGGCCATTCCGAATTTACATAAGCTTCAATTAAAATTGGGAAGAGAATTTATACATAAAGGCTATTGATACACATTAATAGAAACTTACCAATTATAATACCATATTTAATATTTACAGAAATTAAATCAATCAACATACTACAGTTTCATTTAGAAATTAATGAATGATAATTGATTAGATAAAGAAATTAGCAGTTATACAAATTTTGACGGTTACATACTAAGTTCTAATTTCTAAGAGGGGATGAAAGATTGTTGTGGGCTCTCCAATGCGTATCGAATTAATAGATAGATTAATAATAATAGATTCAATTAACAATATCTGATTATATAATATAATAGAGAACACTTCCATACAAGTGCATCATAGAGAAACAGCAAATAATTATTATTAAATGCATTCATTTATATAATTAAGGTATGGTTTGGTTGATAATCATTATAAAATAACATTTAAAATTAGGAAGACATAAACTTGAGAGTTTAGAAAATTAAAAATCTAAAATTCTTATAATGCCACGTAGGACTGTAGATGAATGAGATGATAGGAATGCGTAACGGAATATATAATTTATTTATAGATATCTGAGTCAATGTTCCAACTCCTTTTCTGGATTCAATTTCATATGATTTATTTTTTGGAAATGTTCTTTATTAATTAATGTGATTGAAATAAAATTTCAACGAAGCACTAAATGCAATTTTCCAGTTTAATTGACAATAAATCGGGAGTGTTTGACCATATATATATTTTGAAAATTAATTGTGTGGGTGAACATTATTCTTAATAATAAACACATAACATACTCCATACAAGAAATCAAATGCTATCTAGGAATGGTGATATATTATTCAAACAAGGGTTAATTATTTTAAAAATAAGAAACTTTGAAAAAATTGTAAAGTCAACACCAATTTTTAATGGTACTTTTGCGATTTTGTATGTTTTCAACATCTCAATAAAAAATTGTTTTAAGACCGCAAATGTGTTTGTAGGCCATTTTAATACAATTAAAGGTACCGTAGTAGGGCTGGTCCAGCCCGATTCAAGCCCATCGGGCCGAAGGTATTTCAGTCCCGCCAAAAATCAAACACCGGTCTATTCTTTTATGGGTGACGCCAAGCCCACGGGTCAAATAGGTACTTGTGGGCAGGTCGGCCCTCCTTCGTTAACTTTGGGACAATGGCTTAGACCCTCAAAAATTTTCAAAAAGTTTATTTGTCATATTACTATCTAAAATATTATCTCTTCAAAAAATAATCTCAAACTACTTATTTATAAGTCGATTGATGATATTCTTGAGTTAGTTAAAATTTCATATTCTTTTTCAAATGTTTATATTACATATTGAATATACTTGTTATCGTAACTTGAGTACGGAAGATCATCATGTCATATTGTCATATCTCAAATTGAAATCACCATAACTTTGAGACTTCATTTCTTAAGGAATCCACAGGTGGTAGACCACTTTGATATAAGAATTTGGGTTTGTGTCTCCGACAATTTCGAAATGAAGACTTTGGTGAAGGCCATGATTGAAGCTGCCACAGGGAGCGCAAAAGCTGCGGATCTGCAGCAGTTGGATGTTGTAGAGCGTCAGCTCTGGGAGTTGTTGAGGCAAAGAAGATATTTGATTGTACTAGATGATTTTTGGAACGACCATCAAGAGAAATGGTTTGAGTTGAAAGATACTCTATTATGTGGCTCAACCGGCGCATCCATCCTTGTCACCACACGCCAGAAGAAGGTTACTGAGATAATGGGAACACTTCCAGCTCATTGCCTCGAGGGTCTGTCGGATGAGCATTGTTGGATGCTGCTCAAGCAATGTGCATTCGGGCCAGAAGAAGAGGTATCTGGTCAGCTGCAAATAATTGGGAAACAAATTGTGAAAAAGTGTGCTGGGGTACCTCTGGCTGCTAAGGCACTTGGAGGAATTCTACGATTTAAAAGGAGATAAGAGGAATACATGCATGTGAGAGGAAGTGAAATATGGAAGCTATCAGCATAAGAGAGTTTGATAATGCCAGCTTTGAGATTGAGAGGGTGTTTAGCTGAGCTTATAAGCTCAGCCAAACACCCTCTGAGTTATCATCATCTTCCATTGGAACTCAGGCAATGCTTTGCTTATTTTGCAGCCTTTCCTAAGGACCATCTGATTGGGAAAGAAAAACTAATCCAACTGTGGATGGCTCATGGCTATATTTCATCAAAGGGAATAGTACAAGTGGAAGATGTTGGAAATGAAATATGTAATGAGTTACTACTCAGATCTCTTCTACAATCAAGTAGTAGCATGATCAGTATGCATGATCTTGTTCATGATCTGGCACAATCAGTCATGGAGAACAAAGTTCCAGGAATATAAATTGAAAGAAATGTCCCAAGTGCATTTACTATCCGCCAGGTAAATTTGCTAGACAGAAATGTGTTGTTTCCTAAAACTTTTCAGGAAGATATGAACATTTCTTCCATCATGGAGCTCACAAGTTTGAGTATTAGATGCAAGTGATAATGGAATAAAAGATTTGCCTCCACTTGAATTTGTGTAGATCTTAGATGCAAGTGATAATGGAATAAAAGATCTGCAATCTCAAACATTTGAGATACTTGAATTTGTGTAGATCTTATAATATTAGCACTCTACCCAACTCATTATGTACTCTTTGGAATTTGCAAATCCTCAACTTGGATTACTGTTTGAGCCTTGTGGTTTTACCTAAGAAGCTGTCACAGTTACATAATCTCCAACATCTATGTCTGTTGTATTGCGAATCATTGTGTGAGATGCCCTCTAAGATGAGAGAGTTAAGTGGGCTTAAAACATTGAGTATGTTTGTAGTGGGTCTCAAGAGAGGTAACCAACTTGAGGAACTGCAATGCTTGAACCTCAGCGGAGAGCTTGAGATTCGGCATCTGGAGAGAGTAAAGGACTATTTGGATGCAAAGAAAGCAAATATTGCTGACAAAAAGAATCTCCGGAAGTTGCATTTGGTCTGGGAAAGAAACGTTTTATCCAAGTCAGGTCAAGATGTTGATGATGAAAAGGTGTTAGAAGCACTTGAACCTCACCCCAATCTTGACTCTCTTAAGGCTTTAGGGGTAGATATCTTCCAATTTGGATGACAAATTCATCTCTTGGAAAAATAATGGAGATTGATTTAAGGGACTGCCAAAATTGTAGGGAGTCTTCCAAAACTGGGAGAGCTGCCTCATCTGAAATGGTTGTTGTTAAGGAATGTGGGGGTGGAGTACATTATTGAAGAAGTTGGAAGTGAAACCCAGTAAATATACATTTCCTGGCTCTGGAATTTCTATATTTGTTTAATCTCCCAAATCTTAAGGGGTTTTCAAAGGAGCAAGAGATCAAAGAAGCATTCCCAAATCTTAAAAGCTAAGTATTGAGCATTGCTCTTCACTAATACTGCCATCACTCTCATCCCTCCAACAGTTGGAGAATCTAAGATGCAGTAGTTCAACTCTGGCTTTATTATCTGGGCAAGACATTCCTAGGGATCTGTTCGTCGAAATTGAGGAGGGCACGACATGTTTCCCAATAGAAACTCTGGTAAAGTTCAGTAAGCTCCGGTCATTGACAATTGAAGGTGCAAAGAGATCTCTGTGACGAGAGAAGGTTTGCAAGCCTTGAAAGAGCTTACAAGTTTATCTCTAAACAATTGTGAGACAATGAGAAGTATTCCACAAGGGATGTTGCAGCACCTTACTGCTCTGCGCAGTCTCACAATATATTCCTGCCGAAAATTGGTAGAGCTGCCAACACCTTCATAATCTTGAACAACTCCAGTCTCCAGTTAACCGATCTTCCCAAAATGGCGTGCTTACCTCAAGCCTTACAGCACCTTGCTCACTGAGAATTTCATGGCTACACGATCTTACTGAGCTGGAATCACTCCCAGACCAGCCACCATCTCTTCAATATTATGTTATACAGTTCTCTTCGATATGGATTCTTGAACGATCTTGAATGTTCTTCGAGTTATTTGGAGGGGATGTGATTCTTTGATCTCCTTGAACTTGAAGTTTGGATTTGACGATGTTGATCTGAAGGACCTTGGCCTTGTTTTCAGATCGACTGTCGGATTTTGGTTGATATGTTGAAGAACGTTTGAAGATATTCAAGTTTGAGCGCATTTCACCATATTTCCGAATTGAACGTCATCTTTGATTTGATTTTGAGGATGATCTTGGCGAAGAACGTGGTGATTTGCACGAAGAACGCCTTGAATGTTGAAGAAGACTTCGAATGTCGGAGAATGTTTCGCAGAGGATTTTTCTAGTGTCTCGAGCTCTTCAAATATTTGCCTTCTTCACTTCACTTCACCTGACCTCTTCAATCCTTCTCCTCCTCTTTTTTATGAAACCCAACACCCCTATTTATAGATTTAAGCTAGTGGACTTAGTGGGCTTTTGGGCTTATGGGCTTTGGGCCATCAAACCATGGACTTAAGTTTGAGCTTGGGCTTAGGTTTATGGGCCATCAAACCATGGGTTGAACTTGGGCTTGGGTTTATGGGCCTTTTATGACTTATTTGGAACAATTTGAGTTATTATTCCTCTCCGAGGTATCGTTGTCACACATGTCATTCTCCTATTCGTCGATAAAATTAAATATTAATCACATATCTATTTAATTTTGGAATAAATTCCATTAATAAAATAGAAATATAATTAATTATTTAATTTGTAATTAATTACGCGTCAAGATCTCATTTACTAACAATTTTTAATTGCTACAAACCTCATTTGCATTTAAAATTTCATTGATGGTCTTACAAGGATAAATAAACTATGGTTTATTTTTTGGTATCGTGTAGAAAATTTATTTACAATATTATGTTATACAGTTCTCTTTTATTGTCTCCTAATTTTTCTTTGATGAACTTAGAAGGATAAGTGAACTTTCATTTTTTATTTATCAATATCTTGTTTCGATTTAAATTGTCGAAGTAATATTTATCACAGCCACAAAATTATGGGTTTATATAAAAGACATAAGAACTCTGGAACTTTCGCTCCACTCTGGAACTTTCTCTCCACTTTATAAAAAATTATTAAATTTATCTTCGCGAAATTACAATAGATCATGCGTTACAATCAATTTGCTTTTTATTCGTTACTATTTGTCTTTATACTTGTACTGCTTTTTGTTAACTGATTAAGAATTTTAATCAAATTTATTATAGAAATCTTATCAAAAGTTGTCAGCTTTTGTGGTGTGGGGTAATATGCCTTAGCCAACCTTATCCCAAAGAATCTAAAAATCTTTTCAAAAGTCGTTAGCTAGTGTTGGGGGAATTAATAGAACCTTTTTCTAAATTTACAAATGGTAACTAATTTAAAACGAGTAGTTTGAAAGATTTATATATCGAATCCCCAATGCATGTATCAGATTAGAACAACGTTATAATATATGTATATAATTTGTGAGATGGAAAGATTCTTCAAAGTGAAGCATATTAATAGAGATGCTAATTATTTGGGCAAATGGGCTGCTAAATGGTGGGGTTCTTTTGAGAAGATCTTTTGTGTATGGAAGTTGATTCTAAATGAATTACTGAACAAAGGCAATGCCGATGATAGGATACATTTAATCTAACCATTGCGCCCAAGATCGCGCCAATATAAACGCCTGACATTGCTCTACTATGTGAGTTCGTACCAAGAAGACTCTCGACCAACTACAACTCTAATCGCAATTGGAGACGTAGAAGATTCAGATGATATCTAAAAGAATCCTTATGAGAGAAGACTTAGTATTAGAGTCAAACTCAATTTGAATTAGAGTCAAACTCAACTTGATGGTATATAAATAGAGGCTAGATTAGAGGGAAAAGGAGATCATCGACATTGAGATCGATCACTTGATCATCTACACTCTTTATAATCGCTTCTTACACCCTCAAATACACATACACTCTCTTGCTCTGTGGACGTAGATCTATTTTAAAGATCGAACCAAGTTAACTCCTCGTGTTCTTTATTGCATTTATTAACTTACGAAATTAAGATCGATCACTGGCGCCGTCTGTGGGAACGAAATTTTTTGTTTTCGATCAACTTTTTCTCGGGTAACAATCAGAACAACGATGAATACAAGAAGCATTACATCCGTGGTCGCTACCGACAACAATAACGGCGGCAGATCGCTACCGAACTCGGCCAGGAAAAGCCCGATCAGAGATACGACCCCCGAAGGGCATGTTCAAAGCCTGGATGAGCGAGGCTACCCTATCCTACGTGAAGAAGATGAGTATCGCAGCGAAGGAGGTCGCAATAAAGAACGGAGGAGAACCCCAAGCCGCGCGATTGAATCTCGACGAGGCGGTTAAAGGTTCCTCGAAAAATAAGGAGAGCTTCCTCCAATACCTCACCGAGAACAAGGTCGGGCTCGGCATGGTGAAAAGGATGTCGAAGTCTCATCTAGACACGAGGCCCCCCACCGAAGCAGATCCTCCAGCCTTCAGATGATAGGCGCTCATGCTGCGATCAATACCTCTACATGAGTTGGTTTCCAAACCAATCGTGCAAGGGATGATCAGCGCGGGGCAAGTCGTCATGATCATCGCGAGGTCGATCCCCACAATTACAACGAGTCCAACCGACGAACTCGGCATCGTTCTCCGGGTGACGGGTTCGATGGATACGGGAGGATCATTACCCCTTTCTCCAATGAGATACTTGACACCCTCTCCCGGACAAGTACCGGTGCCAAGTATAGCCCCTACGACGGATCAGAGATCCACAAAACTTCCTCTCTCGCCCAAGACAACATGATCAATCAATGTCTCAACACCATCCACATGTGCAAGTCGTTCCCGAGTTGCCGATCGACAACGCCCGCGGTGGTTCGACGGTTTACCTCCCGGTAGTATTGGATGTTACCGAGATCTAATGGAAGTCTTTCATCGAAGGTTCTTCCAGAAAGCCGAGTCCAAGACCACATCGGCCCATCTCCTCACCGTGAGGTAAGGCCGAGGTGAGTCCATCAGTGACTTCATGACTAGGTTCGATGAGAGAGCCTAAAAGTCGAGGATGTACACGACCTCCTCATTATCTCGGCTTTCCAAAATGGCATCTTACCCGGAGCCCTATACAGGAGATCGTCAATCGAGCCCCGCTGCTTGAGTCAGGCGATAGCGGATCGGTTCGCCAAGGCGCACGCGGCGGACGGAGAAAGCGTGAAGTCGACAAGGTGGAACCTCCGACGTAAAGAAGAAAGAGGATGATCGAGGAAACCGAGGCAAGAATCCCGATGAAATTGAAGAAGGAGACCTCGCCTATATTAGAGAAGCTCGGTACAAAGTAGCTCGGTATTATAACCGCCGTGTCAAATCGACAATGCCAAATAGGCGACCTCGTACTTCGAAGTAACGAAGTCAGTAAAGCTACAAAGCTCGGCAAGTTAGAGACCACATGGGAAGGACCATACCGAATTAAAGAAGTCATCGGAAAAGGGGCATATAAGCTCGCCCATTTATCCGGTACGTCATGTCTCATTAATAAAGTATTTTCTTTATTTACGTCATCTGTCTTGCATATTTTATTTGTCACTTATGCATACCACATTTTCCACAATACCCTCTACGGAGGATGATAAATACCCTCTTCGGAAGACGAACTATACCCTCTTCGGAGGACGAACGAACTATACCCTCTTCGGAGGACGAACTATACCCTCTAAGGAGGAGATCTAAACGCGCGTGAGGGGACCACCCCTATCGACACTTCTCGTCAAATAAGGAACACTTACCTTCGTTTAATACGAGGACGAACTACCTTCGTTTAATTACGAGGACGGATTATAAACGCACGTGAGGGGTCCACCCCTATCGATAAAACTCGACAAATAAGGAACCCTTACCTTCGTTTAATTACGAGGATGAATTATAAACGTGCGTGAGAGGACCACCCCTATCGATAAAACTCGACAAATAAGGAACCTATACCTTCGTTTATTTCGAGGATGAATTACCTTCGTTTAATACGAGGATGAACTATCTTCGTTTATTTCGAGGATGAATTACCTTCGTTTAATACGAGGACGAACTACCTTCGCTTATTTCGAAGATGAATTACCTTCGTTTAATATGAGGACAAACTACCTTCGTTTATTTCGAGGATGAATTACCTTCGTTTAAATACGAGGACGAACTACCTCACCTCGGCCTCGGCCTTCCGCAGGCCGACCTCGGCCTTCGCCTCCTCCACCTCGACTTTCCGTAGGCCGACCTCGGCCTTCGCCATCTCGGCCTCCCGATACATGGCCGCCTCCGCCTTGGCCCTCCAATGGCCGACCTCGGCCTTCGCCACCTCGGCCGCCGTCAGAGCCCCGGCCTCCCTTTTTGCCGCATCCCGAGCTTTCGCCTCGGTCGCGGCCACCTCGTTGACGAGGAGGGTCTTCTCCTCCCCCAAACCCCTCGCGACGCGAGCCACCAGGTGGAACTGGACAGCATCATTAAGGAAGTCCGTCAGTTGGGTGGACGTCCTCACATGGCCCAGCTTGCCTTCCGAGTCAAGGATAACAACCTCTTTTGCTTCGAGAGCTCGACCTCGGTACGTCATCTCGTGTTCGACCTCGGCACGACGTTACACATTCGACCTCGACAAGAGACTACATATTCGGCTCGACGGGCAACGAGTGTTCGACTTGCCAATTTTGACCGGCGGCCAAGCGGCACACAACTCGACGTAAAGCCTCGGCGGGCGGCAAACGACATACGACTTCGGCGAACGCCTCGGCGGGCGAAGCGGGCGTCGACTTGGCGAAACGCCTCGGCGGGGTGAAGCCAGCGACATACGACTTGCAAACGCCTCGGCGGCCAAGCGACATACAACCGACAGATCAGACGCATTCCACCGCTGCACCACAAATTTCGGCGAGGCAATGTCGAACACGTCCCCTCCATCACGACCTCACTTCTACGCCTTTTTGGGAGGGTGTGATAGGATACGCCCAACTACTAGGCCCAAGCATCGTGCCCAATATAAATGGGCCCCGACATTAAGCTCGGCCTATGTGAGTTCGGCCCGAAGACTCCTCGACCAACTACAACTCTAATCGCAATTGGAGACGTAGAAGATTCGGATGCATATCTAAAAGAATCCTTATGAGAGAAGACTTTGTATTAGAGTCAAACTCTATTTGAATTAGAGTCAAACTCAATTTGAATTAGAGTCAAACTCAACTTGATGGTATATAAATAGAGGCTAGATTAGAGGGAAAAGGAGATCATCGACACTGAGATCGATCACTTGATCATTTACACTCTTTGTAATCGCTTCTTACACCCTCAAATACACATACACTCTCTTGCTCCGTGGACGTAGATCTATTTTAAAGATCGAACCACGTTAACTCCTCGTGTTTTTATTGTATTTATTACCTTACGAAATTAAGATCGATCACCGATGTCTATGATATCATGTTTATGATATAAAATAATCATATATATATATATATATATATATTATTTATAGAAATTGGTTTAAAACCACTGTTTAAATAGAAAATAAGAACAAATTTGGTCTATTTAATTTTTAAGATCTATGATTCAAATTATATGATGGTTTTTATTTTCTTATTTTATTTATAATAAATAATGATATGCTTATAATAAAATTATAATTGCAAAGATTATTAGTTTGGAGTTGCAAATATTCGACTCCATAGATGCAAGTGCATATGTATCAATAATTTGACGCATTCGATATCACCAGATGGATTGTAAATATATGTATCTTTACTTACATTTGCAATTGCTATGTCTTGTTTTTTGCACCAAAAATGTCAGTGTAACATGTATTTTGCAACAAATATATGCAAACACCTGATTTTTCAAACAACCATCTTGAAGTTGTTGCAAATGTAAAAGATTATTGTATTGCAAACTTAATATCACACATTGCAAACTGATTTTACGAAAATATATTCACATGAATTACGGGATTGTAGCAAAATCTCAATTTACAGAAATTTATGCTGGCTATATTATGCCCTTTTCGAATTAATAAAAAATATATTTTTTGGTGGAACCTACATAATTGTAAGATGTATTATGGAGCATTGATTTGTGAAAAATGGAAAGTGGAGACGAGTTATTATTTTATATATGTAGGAGAGGGTTCAAATAAAAATTTTATTTAAAGTGAGAATGTGCGGTCGTCAAGATCTACGGTGAATGTATCGCTTTGTTGGATAAATTCATTACCTAACATTTCACTTTCTTGAATGATTTAACTTTCACGACGAATACATTAGTTTTCACAACGAATTCATCAACTTTCATACTTGTAGTTAAATCATAGTTTGCCGTGATTTAACTTTTTGCAATTGTTTCTTGCAATTCTTAAAGTAAAATCACAATCTTTAAGAATTACATTGTTTATTTATCTTAAACGAAATTCTCAAATTAACTATGTATAATAAAATCCTACGGGATATTTTTTTTATTTTAAACTTTTACAATACAATACACTTGACTCAAAATACAGCTGCGAGCAATACGTAGTTTGTTGCTTGACATAAGATTGCATATTACATAGCATCCCCATACATTCATCATTCTGATATTTGAACTTTGGCAATCAGAAAAAGTTCTCTCAAAAGAATCCCTGAATTTCCGTTATTCCAGTATGGCGGAGGCATTTCTTCAACTCGTGCTTGATAATCTGAGCTCCCTCATTAAGGAGGAGGTCGGAATGATCTTGGGCGTTGACGAGGAGATGAAGAAGCTGTGCAGCACCCTCACCACCATCCAAGCTGTGCTGGAGGATGCTGAAGACCAGCAAATCAAGAGCAGCTCGATTCGAGATTGGCTGCGCAAGCTCACCGTCCTTGCTTATGAGATTGATGACATCTTAGATGAGTGCAATACTCATGTCTCCAAACTCAACCAAGCTGCTACCACACTCAGTCGTTACAGCCTCAAGAAGATTCTGTATCGACACAAGATTGGGAGGAGGATGAAGCAAGTCAACGACAAACTGGACGGAGTTGCCGCAGAGCGCGCTATGTTTCATCTGCGCGAGATGCCTGTTCATAGGCCCAGAGAAGTTGCTGCCTCACGTGAGACGGCTTCCATCTTGAACCAGTCCGATAAGATATATGGTAGGGAAGAAGATAGAGATAAGATTGTGGAGATGTTGGTGAATGGTGTGAGGGAGAAACAGGAGATGTCTGTGCTGCCAATCGTTGGTGTTGGCGGCCTTGGGAAGACCACTCTTGCTCAACTAGTCTTCAATCATCCGCAGGTGGTAGACCACTTTGACAAAAGAATCTGGGTTTGTGTCTCTGACAATTTCGAAATGAAGACTTTGGTGAAGGCCATGATTGAATCTGCCATAGGGAGCGGAAAAGCTACGGATCTGCAGCACTTGGATGCTCTAGAGCGTTGCCTCTGGGGATTGTTGAGCCAAAAAGATATTTGATTGTACTCGATGATGTCTGGAACGACCAACAAGAGAAATGGTTTGAGTTGAAAGATATTCTATCATGTGGCTCGACCGGCGCTTCCATCATCGTCACCACACGCCAAAAGAAGGTTGCTCATATAATGGCAACTCTTCCACCTCATTACCTGACGGGGCTGTCCGATGAGCATTGTTGGATGCTGCTCAGACAGCGTGCGTTCGGACCAGAAGAAGAGGTGCCACCGCAGTTGGAAATAATTGGGAAGCAGATTGTGAAAAAGTGTGCTGGCGTGCCCCTGGCTGCTAAGGCGCTTGGAGGAATTCTACGATTCAAAAGGAGAGAAGAGGAATGGATGTATGTGAGAGAGAGTGAAATATGGAAGCTTTCACAAGAAGAGAGTTTGATAGTGCCAGCTTTGAGATTGAGTTATCATCATCTTCCGTTGGAGCTCAGGCAATGCTTTGCTTATTTTGCAGCCTTTCCTAAGGACCATATGATTGAAAAAGAAGAACTGATCCAACTGTGGACGGCTCATGGCTATATTTCATCAAAGGGAACATTACAAGTGGAAGATGTTGGAAATGAAATATGCAATGAGTTACTACTCAGATCTCTTCTACAATCAGACAGCTATAACAGGATCAGTATGCATGATCTTGTTCATGATCTGGCACAATCGATCATGGAGAACAAAGTTCCAGGAATACAAAGTGAAAGAAATGTCCCCAATGCATCTACTATCCGCCAGGTAAATCTGCAAGACAGAAATGTGTTGTTTCCTAAAACTTTTCAGGAAGATATGAACATTTCTTCCATCTTGGAGCTCACAAGTTTAAGAGTAATAGATGCAAGTTATACTGAAATAAAAGATTTGCCTCCTTCAGTCGGCAATCTCAAACATTTGCGATACTTGAATTTGTCTAGCACTAGAATTCGAACTCTACCCAACTCATTATGTACTCTTTGGAATTTGCAAATCCTCAACTTGGATTACTGTTTTAGCCTTGTGGCTTTACCTAAGAAGCTGTCACACTTACATAATCTCCAACATCTATGTTTGTTGGGTTGCGGGTCATTGTGTGAGATGCCCCCTAAGATGAGAGAGTTAAGTGGGCTCAAAACATTGAGTATGTTTGTAGTGGGTCTCAAGAGAGGTAACCAACTTGAAGAACTGCAATGCTTGAACCTCAGCGGAAAGCTTGAGATTCGGCATCTGGAGAGAGTAAAGGACCATTTGGATGCAAAGAAAGCAACTATTGCTGACAAAAAGAATCTGCGGGAGTTGAGCTTGTTGTGGGAAAGAAACGATTTATCCAAGTTAGGCCAAGATGTTGATGATGAAAAGGTGTTGGAAGCACTTGAACCTCACCCCAATATTGAATCTCTTCGAATAATTGGCTTCAGTGGTAGATATTTTCCACTTTGGATGACTAGTTCAACTCTAGGAAAAATTACCAGCATTGTTATAAGTGATTGCCAAAGTTGTAGGCGTCTTCCACAACTAGGAGAGCTCCTCATCTTCAAGACTTGTTGTTAAGCAATTTGGCGGTGGAGTACATTATTGAAGAAGAAGTTGGAAGAGGAAACACATTAAACAAACAATTCCTGGCTCTGGAACTGCTAAGTTTATTTGAGCTCCCAAATCTAAAGGGGCTTTCAAAGCAGCAAGAGATTAACGAAGCATTCCCAAATCTTAAAAGCTATCGATTGAGCGTTGCCCTTCATTAGTACTGCCACCACTCCCTTCACTCCAAAACTTGGAGGATCTAAAATGTAGCAGCTCAACTCTGGCTTTATTCTCTGAGCAGGACACTCTTATTAGACTCCAAGTGTTAATGGACGAGAAGATGAAATGTTTTGAAACAGAAACGCTGGTAAAGTTTAGTAATCTGCGGTCATTGAGAATTACTGGTGCAAAAGAGATCTTTGTGACAGAAGGAGGTCTGCAAGCCTTAGAAAAACTTACACATTTAGCTATAGAAGATTGTGAGACACTGAGATATATTCCAAAAGGGATGTTGCAGCACCTTACAGCTCTACAGAGATTCGATATATTTGGGTGCCCAGAATTAGTGGAGCTGCCTGCAGAGGAGATTAAACATCTCCAGAATCTTCATGATATCCAGTTAGCTGATCTTCCTAAGATGGCATGCTTACCTCAAGTCTTACAGCACCTCTCCTCACTCAGAAGTCTAAGGCTAATCAGACTTCCTGAGCTGGAATCACTCCCAGACCAGCTTACATCTCTTCATGACCTCAGCGTTTACGGTTGCCCAAAGCTTGTATCGCTTCCAGCCCTGCCAAATCTCAAATATTTAGGTATCAGTAAATGCCCAGAACTGCAAAGGCGATGCGAGAGAGGAAGAGGGGAGGATTGGCGCAAGATTGCCCAAATTCCCCGCCTCAGAATTGAAGATTTATAACTTCACACCACAGGTATTAATTATTGCTTCTCTTCGTTTCTTTTCCCAACAAAACACACTAACATCTCATCAACTTCAATTCATATTTTCTTCTACTCAATTTATATGGGAACCATAATCTCCTCTGGCCAAATCATCATCCATTTTTATATTCACACCCCATTCTCATTCTTCTACATAAAGATAAGTGTTATTGAAATGACTAGATCGACTCCCTTTTCTTCTTCTGATCTCCTTCAACATAGTGCCACGCTTATCTTTTTCTTCGCTAGTTTTCAAAAGTTGGCCATACTTGTTCAGTTTTTCTAAAATAAATCAAATACATGTTAATTCTCCAAAAAAAAAAGAAGCTGATTTTGCAACAGAGTGAGATGAACATTTTGCCTATTTCAGTAAAGCATCTTCTCTCCGCAGGATTAAATATGTCCAATTTGGCAGCCTCCTGTACTCCATATAAAAGTTCTTGCTTCGTCTTCACCAGGTAGGTTGGTCCATGGATGTTACTGATATCCACAAACTCATAAAAACATAGTGATCATTTTAGATAACATGCTAATCATGAATATGGACTATATAATAGTGACCAAAATAACTTACCTGCTGTAACCAAGGAATTGTCAAGCTCACAAATCATTGGTCCATTAGGTACGAGGCTAATTTGCTCAATAGATCATTTGCAGTTTTTTTCTGATAGATTCTCAAGGGAAGGTCCAGTTCTAGCCAGAAACACAAAGAGAATTTGTTCGTTCCTTGAAGACGGAGCTTCAGCATATGCTGAGAGTCCAGATCCCCATTGCAGAAATACTCTTTCTGGGCTACTGTCGACTTCATTTCACAGATTCTGGTTGCTATCATTGAGATTCCGGTCAATCGGATGTTATGAAAGGGAATGTAAATATGCTTACGTGGCATGCATGGCATGCGTGCTGTTACAAGTTGGTTGAGAACGGCAGTTAGTTGGTTAGGGAAGAGTTAGTTAGTAAATGGAACGGCGAGCAGTTAGGAGGGAGAGAAGCTATAAATAGAAGTTGAGATTAATGTAGAAGGGGAACATCTTTGTAATCAGTTTTCAGCTATTAATACAATTCTTAAAGAATTCAGTGCCTGAATTACTACTTATTAACACTGTGTGAATGTTAGTAGAGTAATGTTACTCGCAATGTTAATAACATTCCAAGTAACATGCAGCGGAAATATAAATAACACACAGGATAATTTGTGGGTTATGAAAATAACCCGTGTTGTCTAGCGACAACCAGCTCTATTGATAACTTAGAACAGTTACAAGTGTTACACATGAAAACCTATCTACGGATGCACTACCGCCTATGATAAGTTACCTAGTCTAACACAAAGAACTTGAATGTTACCAACAAGCAAAACAAATTGATACAAAGAACGGGCAAACAACCCGAATGAAAAAAAGACGACTCGGTCTTCAACCCCACCCTTGCTCGCCTAGCAATACCGTGGTCGATGTTTACAGATTGGCTGCCTAACACCGCCTCAGTTTAAGCGTGGTTGAAGGTGCGTTTCTTCTCTGCGTTTCAGGTAAAATGACGAGTCGATCGGAGTGTAGGATTTCTCTTTGATTTCAGCCTCTCGAAACGTGCGGGTGAGAGAGCTATCTTGCAGCTTTTATAGAGGAGTGTTTCGTGGTCTTCAAGCTTCAAATCCCACGTTCATAAACCTCCTAAAACCGCTGCAATCCACTCCGTTGTAAACTGCTACTGGAACTGCTGCAGATGTTAGTGGGGATCATGCTCCCTAGAAAATAGGAACTAACTTCCCATGATCTTGTAACCATGATCTAACTAACCTCCACTTATTCAAACATGTTCCAACTGCAATCCACGTTTATTAGATAATAAATAAAACATAAAAACGTAAAGGAAGGAAAAGATTACTTATATACGATTCGTGCGGAGAGTCGAGTTCGACAAGGTCGACTCCAGGAATGTTGATTGTACCCAGGATGTTACTAACATCGAATGTTACCAACATCTCATTCAACATTGGACTGGAGTCAACATTGACTCTAACAATCTCCCCCTTAATCTTTGCCTTCCTGCAAGAAAGCGAGAGAACCTTCCTGCAACAAAAACAAGAAAAAAACAAAAAGAAAAAACTATTTACAGGGAAAGAATTCTATTTACAGGGTCAGATCAAAGGAAAGTGTTAAAGCTCCCCCTCAATCAAACAAGAGGAAAACCTCTAAACAATTAGACAAAGTGTTAGAGTAACACTCCCCCTAAAACATACAAGGAAGAGAATCAAACTCCCCCTAAATATAAGAAGGTCGGCCGAAGGCCAAGACCTTGAGAAGTACCTGCAAACAAGAATCACAATCCAACAACAATGCAACCACCATGATAACCGAGCCAACAACAAACAGAAATAAAAAACGATTGCATCATTGCAGCAAGCCAAAGGTGTCCATACACCCTTAAATAAATACCTTGATGTCCATGCATCACAAAACCAAAAACACATGTGTCCAGCATATAAATAAAACATAGTGTCTAGCACTTAAAAACCAATAACATCTGAACAAGAAATAACATCAGAAAAGCAGTGGCAACTTTATGACGCAGGGCCGCAATCTACTCCCCCTTTTTTGTTGGAGAAAGGAAAGGGAGCTGATCATGCAGAATTTTGATCGATGCATCAATTTGGGACTTGATGATCCCGACCACCTCCTTGTTGTAGGTGTGCGACAAGACTAGCTTCCAACATCGTCCACTTAGCCTTCACACCACCAAATTTCTTGATAGCATCTCAAGTTCTTGGGATCCACAGGAAGATCCAGGATGTCAGGGGCTTCGTCGCATCAACATCCATGGAAGCTTTACTTTTAGCGACCTTCTTGGGGTACCTGCATCAACATGTTGGGAAGAAGGAGAGAGAGCCCGCTTGAGGTGAATTTTCAACGCCGCCTTCCTCCACAACAACTTCGTCCGTGCTCAACATCCTTCATTAGTGCCTCAAAAGAGTCGAGCTCTCGAGGCATAGTCTTCTTTTTCTTCTTGGCCACATTGGATGTTGGAGCAACATGCTTGTCCTTCACCGTTTGTAGGCGATCCTTCACCTTATCTGATGCTTGAACTGTCTTGACAAACTCCAAGGTGTTAACTTCCTCCACCAATTCCTCTTTGGAGGTGTTCAATCCATTGGTCGTCAGCAGATGGTAGATGAGACTTGGAAACGGCAAAGTGTTGGAGCCCAGAGTCTTTGATGCTGCACGAGTTGTACAAGCAAAAACAAGCTTACCAAAGTTGAAGTCCAAGGACTTACCAACTTTATAAATTAATTCAGTTTGATCTCTGGTAAGGGCAGTCGTGTTCTTGCTTGGCACCCACTTGTAGATGCTTATTTTGTGCAATGCTGCATATAACATCGTCAATGCAGTTGCTGCTATTCCAGGCTTCCATGAAGACAACTTGTTACCGGTAATAGTCTTCATCATACTTTTCTCCGGGAAGTTCTCATCATCAACATCAGGTAGTTTGAACAGTTTGTTGATAACAGAAGGGGTAAAATCATACAGATCACCTCTAACATACACATTCCCGTATTTCTTAGATGCAACATCAGACACCTCCTTCAACATGTTAGCATAAAACTCCCTCACAACATTTTCATCATAAGGATATATATCAGTCACAGTTTTCCATAACTTTCTTTCTTTTAACAAGACATCTAAACCATACTTAGAGAAAAAAGCATCATCAACCTTTCTTTCATTCAAAAAAGATCTTTTCATAACAAGATTTTCATAGATGCTCTTAGCTTCACGAGAATAAAAGCGAGTGGAGTAAGCTCTTCTTACTTTATAATCAGACTCAGAGTCTCTGTCTGAGTTGCTGCTCGGACCAGACGGGGAAGGAGATGGAGTTTGGTCCTTTTCCTTTTGGCCCTTTCTTCACGGAGATCTTGAGTGGCTTCACTTGATGTTGCAAGAACACCACCCTTGGTCGCTGGGCGATTCAAGCTTTGAGGAAGAGGTTGAGAGGACTTTGATCTTGTGCGACGAGGCCATCTGAGTCATGGGAAACATCTTTCCTCGCCCTTTCGAGAAGATTTGATCTCCTTTATCATCTCGCACATCATCCTCCGATCCAACAAGGGTTTCTATATCAACATCCCCTGTTGGTTCAACATTAGCCTCTGGAACCTTTTTCTTAGCAACATCGCCAGTGGGTTCCACATCTTCCTCAGTAACCTTTTCATCACCAACATTCTGGGCTGCGACATCTTCCTCCATCTCTGTCGTTGAGGATGGCTTACTTCCACGATCAGGAGCTTCATCACCACCATACTCATGTTGTGTTTTGGACGGAAACTTTGTAGATTCCTCGCTTGTTGGAGCAGCATGAAGAACAAGTTGTAGGTTCTCCGGAGCATCATCCTTGGAGGTTTTCGCCTTCTTTATCACCGAGCTTCGCCTCCTTCTCCGGCGAGGCCGATTTCTCCCAAGCCCTCTTCTCGCCCCGCCTTGGCCGAGTACAGACGTTGATAGGCACATCATCGGGATTGTTCTCGATGTCCTCCCAAGAAGATCATCGCTATAGGCTCAACATTCAAGCCTACTTCTTGGTTTCAAGAACATCGGGCCGTGTGCCATCACCATTTTGACGCACGGGATATGAGCAAAGGTTGAGGAAGAGGTTTGAGCGAAAGGAATTGAGGATTTGGAGGGGTTTGAGACGTTTCACTTTTGGAGTGAGAGGAGGTGTTTGGCGGCGACTTCAGTGTACCAAAGTCTTTAACTAATGATGAGAGCAAGTTGGCACAGTTTGGATCCATGTTGCTCCGTTTCTACACAAAAACCGATGAACATCCGAGAAACTAGAGAGGCAAAAGGGTTAGTTGACGTTAGTGAATACAAATGAGAGATAAATAACCCCTGATAATAAACACACATCCACACTCATAAGGAGAAAACCCTAAAAAGATCTCCAAATCCCATAGAAAAAGCATGATTAAGCAATAGGATAAACATCACACAATCATCAAGAGATAGGATAATCTTCAAGATAAGAATCAAATAAGTTCCCAGAAAATTTGAATCACCTTCAGATTAACCAATGACCCGGAAAACAAGGGAAAGAGAGGGAGAGAAAGGGTTATGCAGATGCCTAGACGTGATAACAACATCTGATGTTGGTAACCAATGTTAGGTCAAACGTTGTCAACATTCTCACCCAACATCTCTGTTCGCCTTACACAGAAACCTTTGTTCTTTAGAACAGTTTTGTGGGATTATTTTTGCTAACACCCTTTTTCCCTGAGAACATCGTCGCCGCGAACGCCGTGCCCCGAGTACTTAGATGAGAGCTTTTGAATAACATCCCTTTTAGTGAAGTTTTCTGACCATTAAGCCTCACTCTTGTGCTACAGGTCTTATAACATCACATGTTATTTTGATCAACATCTGTTTATGGCACTTAACACAGATAAGTTGAGGTGAGAATATAACTACTTTCTCCCTGCGAAAGGCAGCAACATTAGAAAAACTCATGCATATGCCTAAATAAAAAGAAAAAAACAAACACAAGCAACAAAACAGAATGTTGGGGGCCAAACAAAATCCTAAATCCCAACATTCAGACCACACACACCTAAACTAGATGCAACAAAGGCCAAGAGACTTCCTAAGGTGAGAAAATCTCTCGTAATCCAAGGCTTTGGTGAATATGTCAGCAATCTGGTTCTCTGTAGGAACGAATTTAATGCATATCAAGTTCTTTTCAACTAGATCTCTTATGAAATGGTGCCTGATGTCAATGTGTTTAGTGCGAGAATGCTGTACAGGATTTTTGGAGATGTCAATAGCACTCATATTATCACACAACACAGTAAGGATGTCACTTTTCATACCATAGTCTTCTAACATCTGTCTCAGCCATAGCAGTTGAGCACAACAGCTTGCAGCAGAGATGTATTCAGCTTCAGCCGTGGAGAGTGAGACACAATTTTGCTTTTTGCACGACCATGACACCATATTGTTGCCCAGCATGTAACATCCACCACTGGTGCTCTTTCTGTCATCCGCATCACCTGCCCAATCAGCATCACTAAAACCAACAATGTTAGAGTTAGTGTCTTTAGAATACCACATTCCAAATTCAGTTGTTCCAGCAACATAGCGGATGATCCTCTTGACAGCCTTCAGATGTGACTCTTTCGGCATGGACTGATAGCGAGCACACACACCAACACCAGACATGATGTCGTCCGCTGCGAAGGTACAACAGACTTCTATCATTCCTCGATGCGATGTTGGATCAACATCCACGCCAACATCATCTCTACCCAATTTGTCACCTGAGCCCATGGAGTTCTCATATGCTTGCACTTTCCAATCCGAATCTTTTGACCAGTCCCTTTGCATACTTGCTTTGTGAGAAGAAGATTCCTTCTGGTGTTTGCTTAACTTGTAGACCAAGGAAGTAGTTAAGCTCACCTACCATACTCATTTCAAAAGTTGTTGACATGGCTTTCACAAAATCTTCTACAAGAGCAGTGTTAGTAGCACCAAACACAATGTCATCAACATATATCTGAGCAATGATAATGTTAACACCACGTTTCTTAATGAATAAAGTCTTGTCAACTTGTCCCCTAGTGAATCCAAACTCAATGAGAAACACAGTAAGACGCTCATACCAAGCACGAGGGGCTTGTTTCAAACCATATAAGGCCTTTTTCAGTTTATAAACATGCTTAGGTTTGTTAGGATCCTCAAAGCCTTTCGGCTGTTCAACATATGCCTCCTCAGACAACATTCCATTTAGGAAAGCACTCTTAACATCCATTTGCAACAAAGAAATTCTAAGTTGACAAGCAATAGCAAACAAGAGTCTAATGGAATCAATCCTAGCAACAGAGCAAATGTTTCATCAAAATCTATCCTTCAACTAGAGTATACCCTTGAGCAACAAGTCAGCCTTATTTACGACAATATTCCGTTCTCATTAGATTTGTTTTGAAAATCCACTTGGTACCTATCACATTTTATACGTGGTCTAGAACAAGATCCCATACATCATTGCGAACAAACTGATTGAGTTCATCATGCATAGCATTCACCCACCAACATCTAGTAAAGCCTCCTTAACATTCTTAGGTTCAATGTAAGACATGTAACAAGCAAACTCAACTTCTTCACACACAATGTAAATGCATGCAATTCTTACCATATCACGGTAGTTCACTTGTCCTTTCTTCCTCGTTTGCATTTGTCCCGAGGCTTCACCAATGATTTGATTTTTGGGATGGTTCTTCCTAATTCTTCCTGGAGGGTCACGCTTCACTGGATCATGAAGAAAATCTCCATCATCATTATCTCCATCACTTTCAGAACCACTTCATTTGTCTTCATTCGATGTTGTATCTCCACTGAATGTTGGACCCACATCGGGTTGAACATGTTGTTCATGAGTTTGCTCGAGTATAGCTTGATCCTCCAGTAAGTCAGAAACATCTTCTTCATCAGACCTGTCTACAAGACTCACTATATCATCAAAAACCACATTCACAGTTTCTTGAATGGTCTTAGTTCGAAGGTTGTACACCCTATAGGCATGGCTGTTGGCTGAATATCCAAGGAACATTCCTTTGTCACTTTTAGAGTCAAGTTTGGTCAAATGATCCCTATCATTCAGTATATAGCAAACACAACCAAAAATATGAAAATATTTGAGGTTAGGTTTTTTACCCTTCAAGATCTCATACGGTGTTAACATCGTACCCGGTCTCAAGTAGACTCTGTTGATGATGTGACATGCAGTGTTAACTGCTTCAGCCCACAGTCTTTTGGAGAGGTTTTTAGTGTGCAACATTGCTCTTACCATCTCCTGGAGAGTGCGATTCTTCCTCTTAGCAACTCCATTCTGTTGTGGTATCTTGGGAGCAGAAAACTCATGAAAGATGCCATTGTTAGCACAAAAATCAGAGAATACAGAATTCTCAAATTCCCTCCCATGATCGGGCTCGATCCGGATAACATTCTGACCATATTGAGCAAGAAACATTTTATAAAGTTTTTTGAAGCGAAAGAAGGTCTCAGATTTTTCACGCATGAACTCAACCCAAGTATACCGAGAGTAGTCATCAGCACACACAAGGACATACCTTTTGGCACCAAGGCTCTCAACTTCAATGGGACCCATCAAGTCCATGTGAAGGATTTCAAAACATCTTGTGGTGCTGCATGTCGATAACATTGGATGTGAAGTTCTGACATGTTTTCCCTTTTACATGGTCCACAAACAACATCATTCTTGATCACCAGCTTTGGGAGTCCACGAACAACATCATTTGTTATAAGCTTCTGGAGATTCTTCAGGTTAACATGCCCCAGCCGTTGGTGCCACAGATCCACTTCACACATCTTGGCAGAATGACAAATGTTGTCATTGTCAGTCTTGTAGCAATTGTCAGAGGACCTGCTACCCACCATCACACATTTGTTGGTTGTGTCAAACACTTCACAAATGTTCTTGTCAAACTTGACAAACATCCCATCATCACATAATTGGCTGATACTGATCAGATTAGCCTTCAGTCCTTCAACATGGTGAACATTCTTGAGTTTTGGGAAATCTTTAACATTCAAAGTTCCCTTGCCAACAATCTTGCCTTTGGCACCTCCTCCGAAGGTAACATTCCCACCATTTGTTTGAACATAATCGATCAGAAACTCCTTGTTGCCTGTCATATGCCTGGAACAACCACTATCGAAGTACCAATTGCAGGAAATGTTAGCATGAAGAGAAGTAAAAACAACATTGCATTTGTTGGAGAAAATGTTTGTCAGTCATGACAGAAATATTTTTCAAGGAACTCCCAACATCAGACTAATAATCTTCAAACATCCGATTTGCAGATGTTACAGCAACATCATTCAAATACTTCTCACAGTAAGGTTTGATATGCCCTGGTGCTTGACAGTAATGGCATACATAGGGTTTCCCTTTCAAATTGTTCTTCTTCTTAGACTTTGGGAATTTTCCTCCATTCGACCCTTACAAACACATTAGCATCTCCTTCTAACAAACACGTGAGCATTGCGCTCTCATTCAACATATTAGTGTTACCGTAATCAAAACCAATACCATGAATCCCAAAGATTTACGAGATAACACCTCATCAAGAGAAGCAGTGCCTTTGTTAAACCTATCAAAGGTTTTCTCAGCTTTGTAAACTTTACCTTTCAAGACAAAAAGCTCAGCATCCTTTTTGGTAAGAAGAACTTCCAACCTCATGACACGATCCTTCAAAGTTTGATTTTCATCCAACAGCACAATGATGTCCTTTCGTTGCTCCTCACATTGAGCATCAATGTCATCACAGAGAACTCGAAGATCACTAATGGCTTTGAGATGATCAAACTCATTTTCCTCAGGGACTGCAACACAACAAACATTCTCTGGGGTAACATTAGTTTCATCAAGAAGAGTCATTTCATACCAGTTTGTTATTGATGTTGGGAAGATGTGTCCATCAATGTTGACCGTGGTGTTCTGTTCCTGACCAACGTCTTCTTCTGTCTTCATCACATCATCCATGTTAGAGAGCACTTCCTCATAACATTCTTCTGTGTCAGCTATGGCTTCAATCATTTCAGCCTCTGACTCATCAACATCTTTAATCGTTGCAATAAGGATGACTTTATCTTCCTCTATGTCTGAATCATCACTCAAAGAAGCAACATGACTGGCCTGAGCAACATTGCTAGACTTTCCACTCTGTCGAGAAGACGTTTGCTTCTTTCTCGCTACTGTAGGGCATTCATTAGCATAATGTCCCATCCCTAAACATCCCCTGCACTGCACATTGTCAGTAACGTTATTCTCAAAGATAGGATTGTTGAATGATCGTGTAACATTGGGAATGTTAGTAGGACTTGAAGATTTCCCAGCAGCGTTTCCAGACATCCTTCTTGGATTTGAGCTTTGTTTCCCATTTTTCCAGGATTTAACCAGATTGTTGATTTTTTGTGTCAACATCGCTATGTTGAGATCAACCTCATCGAACTCATGTTCCTGATTTGAATACTCAACATCATCAAACAAATTAGAATCCACTTTGGAGTTTTCAGCACTGAAGGCAACTTGTCTGGACTTATTATAGTTAACCTTTTGTTGGTCAAGATTCATTTCAAAAGTAATCAATCTACTCACAAGATCTCCTATCCTCATGGTGGCAACATCAAACGAATCTTCAATAGAGGAAATTTTCATGTTATACCTTTCTAGTAGAGATCTCATCATCTTGCTTACCAACTTCTCATTTGCAATAGGCTCTCCAAGTCCAACAGCCTCGTTAGCAATTTCACTCAGCTTTTTATAGTATGCTGGTATGGTCTCATCTTCTTGCATCCTTAACATCTCAAATCTCGTAGTCAACATTCTTCTACGTGTTGCTTTAACACTTGTTGATCCCTCACATTGTTCCTGTAGAATAAGCCAAGCATCTCGAGCTTCTATGCAGTTAGAGATCAGGCGAAAACAAGGGACATCAACACAGATAAAAATGGCATTTAAAGCTCTCGCATTGAGATTAGAGATGAGTCTTTCTTCAACAGTCCACTGGTTCTCATGTTTGTTGATGACAACATCATTCACCGTCTCACGTGGAGGAGTCCAGCCATTCAATACTGCAAGCCACGCACGTTCATCTATAGATCGGATGTACATCGTCATGCGCGACTTCCACATGGCGTAGTTCTTCCCACTACTATCAAGAGCTGGAGGTCGAACGGAAGCATTGGTGGCGTCCATCAGTAGTAATATGGCACTCAGGAACGATCTTAGTTCGTCAAGAACCCGCTCTGATACCAATTGAAAGAATTCAGTGCCTGAATTACTACTTATTAACACTGTGTGAATGTTAGTAGAGTAATGTTACTAGCAATGTTAATAACATTCCAAGTAACATGCAGCGGAAATATAAATAACACACAGGATAATTTGTGGGTTATGAAAATAACCCGTGTTGTCTAGCGACGACCAGCTCTATTGATAACATAGAACAGATTACAAGTGTTACACATGAAAACCTATCTACGGGATGCACTACCGCTATGATAAGTTACATAGTCTAACACAAAGAACTTGAATGTTACCAACAAAAAACAAATGATACAAAGAACGGGCAAACAACACGAATGAAAAACGACTCGGTCTTCAACCCCACCCTTGCTCGCCTAGAATACCGTGGTCGATGTTTACTGATTGGCCGCCTAACACCGCCTCGCTTTAAGCGTGGTTGAAGGTGCGTTTCTTCTGCGTTTGGGTAAAATGACGAGTCGATCGGAGTGTAGGATTTCTTTGATTTGACCTCTCGAAGCGTGCGGGTGAGAGAGCTATCTTCAGCCTTTATAGAGGTGTTTCGTGGTCTTCAAGCTTCAAATCCCACGTTCATAAACCTCATAAAACCCCGCAATCCACTCCGTTGTAAATCACTCTCGAATGCTGCAGATGTTAGTGGGGATCATGCTCCCTAGAAAATAGGAACTAACTTCCCATGATCTTGTAACCATGATCTAACTAACTCCACTTATTCAAACATGTTCCAACCGCAATCCACGTTTATTAGATAATAAATAAAACATAAAAACGTAAAGGAAGGAAAAAGTTACTTATATACAGTTACGTCTGGAGAGTCGAAGTTAAGCTTCAGGTCGACTCGGGAATGTTGATCGCACTCGGATATTACTAACATCGGATGTTACCAACATCCCATTCAACATTGGACTGGAGTCAACATTGACTATAACAATTTCCTTTCACTTCTCAAACCTTCCTACGATCAGCTACGCCTTTCACACGTACACAGTTGCTCAGGGAAGAGCTTTTCTGCATCGACGTCAAGCTAGCGTCAGAGACTGGTTCAGGTGATAGAGATCAGGAGTTACGAGCTGCGTTGTAACATCGGAATCATGGAAATTACCCACCGAAATCTCAACTATTATGAAAATTTGAAATTAATTTTAACATTTTGTATGTTTTTCAACATCTCCAAAAATAATTTGTTTAAAGACTGCAAACGTATTTGGAACCTATTTTAATTTCTAATGCGATCAAAGGTACCGTAGTAGGCTGGCCCTGCCTGATTCAAACCCATTGGGCCAAAGCGATATTTCAGTCTCGGTTAGTCAGGCCAGAAATGAATACCGATCTATTTTTTTATGGGTCACGCCAAACCCACGGGTCAAATGGGTACTTGTGTGACCCAGTTCGACAACTCTACCCAAAACTAAGAAAAGAGAAATCTAATGCAAGCTTCTAATATCTTGAACCCTAGACTTGGGGATGATTTTGCTTTAGCAAGGATGTTTAAGTCTCAACATTAACCAGTCAAGGGGGTGTCTCGAACAACTCATGGAGATTTCGTGTTTTGGGGTAGTCCCAGGCCACCGAATCGAAAATTTCTTATACTTAGGTGATGCAGTTCAGATTACACCATGGAGTACAAACTGTTGCGCATCTCTAGTTTTTGTTAAACTAGAGATGGGCAACATACAAAGTGATACTCCATCCATTCCGCTCTAAATGATTCGTATTTATCTTTGGGTTATCTTAAGTGGCTCATACCAAAAAAAAAAAATTACACATAAAAGTTTTTCGAATTCTGTGAACCACATTACTTTACGTAGAAAACACAACTCTCCTTAATCCACGTATCCAAAAGCAATGAGTCGTCTAGAGCGAAACGGGGGAGTACTTAATAAGCCAATTTTCATCCAATATAAAATCCTAGAAGACCCACTTAAGAGTTGTTGTAGAGTCGAGAACAATGAAATAGGATGACATCAAAAATAAAGCTAATAATAGAACAATTGGATTACAAAATATTTGCCACAATCTTTTATTATCAGAGGTAAAAACATATATCCAAATACGTTATAATTCTTCAAGTCATTGCAAATACTTTAACATAATGTGGTGGCAGCAGCATCAAGTATTTGCTGGAACAAGCTTAAACCATTGTGTTTCTGGATTGTTAGGACAAGTAGGTAAGTCAGCAAGATTATCTCCAACACACAAACATTTCTTAGTCACAAGTGTGTTATTAGAAGCATTCTTCTCTAAGCACAATGATTTCCCTTTCCCATCTTGGGCAGCTAAATGGAGACCAGAACTTGATACGATCTTCCACTTGCTCGAACAATGCTTGAAACACGGGCCGCCTCCGTCTCCGGCCACCCCAAGCACTCTGGACTCCCTGCCAACTTAATAGGGCCACCATCTTGGTGATGATCCCATCGGCTTGCATTTTTGCAGTTAGCTAAAACTATGCCATTCTTCACAACATGTACACATTGCCCACTCAAAGGATGCAACATTATGTAGTATGTTGGGTGCTTCGACTTGAAATCTAAATGAGATAAGCGACACTATAATTATAATTGGCAAATAAAGTTAAATTTGTAATCGATGTTGCAAGAATTTCACACCTTGATTGATCTGTCTAACAACCTGCAATCTATCAAGAAATGCAGGATTTCTGGGACTATCCCAGTTTAAATCAAGAACTCCATAAATTTCTTCAAGATTAACGTGCCCCTCTCTAAGTATATAACTGCCTTGCAAAGTCCACAAAGCCCAGTCGACATCGATCTCAGCAATAGCAGCTAAGAGACAACCTATGTATCTGTTGTCGGCCTCGTTGTCACCTCTTTGATTTATGCCGAATTCGCTTAGAAAAAGAGGGAAAGAGTTGTTCCCTGCAGTCAAGAAAAGATAATTGTCTCGTGCGCTTTTCGTGACAGCAGCACATAGATTGTTAGTTTGGGCAACCCATTTTTCTGCTGGAATGCCAAATGTATACCAATGTGCTTCATACACTAATTTTTTGGTAAAATTAACTACCAACGGTTTGGACTTGAGAAATCCGAGATTGGTGTCGAAGTTCAATCCTGAGACAATGACTAGGAAATCAGGATTTTGTGTGTGAATTGTGTTGGCTCCTTGTTGCATGTACTTGTACCAGTCGGCCACATTTTGTTTGTTACCTCGTAACTCATTCCTCATGCTCATACCTACAACCTTCATAACAAAATCTTTTTTTATCATGTTATAACGTGATATTTGGGTTAATTGTTAAAATAATCATGAATTTTGACTTGGTTTTGGTTTTCCACATTTTATAAATTGTTGAAATAATCACACTATTTTTCTATAGCAAAACAGGCACATTCAAATTTTTACGATAATCGAAAAAATAGCATGGTATAATTTTTTTCACACTAGCAGGACATGTACTCGGTACATAGCACTAATGGAACAAGATCGTATGAATATTGAGGCCGAAATGTTTGAACTTGTCTATTTTGCTATGAATTCAAACAGTATTATTATGACAATAATTTATAAAACGTATAGAAAACCAAATGAGGGTGAAAGTTTGTGATTGTTTTTAGCAATTAACCCTATATATTAACCTAAAGTATAAAACTCACAGATTGATTGACTCACCGCAGGATTACCCTTGTAGGCCTTGGCCACCGCAGCTAGGCCTCGCAGCCATTCTTCCGGGCTAAAATTGGCGTCACCGAAGAACCCGTTGCCATCATCGTTGCCGCAGCACCACGTCGGTCGGCTCACATGGTTGTCGAGCACCACCATCACCTTATTTTTCCCGAGCTCATTAACCACAGCCTTGTGAAGCTCGACGACGTTCATGTTCAAAAATCGAGGATTATTTTTGGCTATGCCTGCTTTGGCAGCAGATAGGTTGAATCTGTCCAAAGATTTGGAAACTGTGAGATTGGCGTAATCAGGCCTGGTGAACATGTACGTCGACCACGTGAACCTCACACAATTGAAACCTGTTTCACTTATCTTTTTTACTATAACGTTGAGTGGCTTCTTTTCTAGGCCTTCTGCAATCATTGGCTCTAAGTGTGAAGGCCAGTTCACACAAGCTAGCTTTACGCGTTTCCCACTTGCTTCATTCACTATCCATCGCGAGTTCGTCGATAGCGGCGATGAACTGCAAATACCAACGATTTGCAGAAACAGAAACGCCAAAATGGCTTTGTGATGCCGTCTTCCTCTTGCCATTTTTTGTTATTTTCAAGTAATGTGATTGTCTTGGTATTAGTATTATTCATATATATATACACATTTGGTGATGTTAGTTACTATGGTTAATTACATTTGCTTAAATTTATTTTGTGCTACATCTCTTTATTGACAAGGTTTTGAGTTCCAGATTTCCATGTTTATCGACAAGAAATCAGGAATTTTGGGTGGATTAGGTGGTAAATTATTTAATCTTAAGTGAATTACCTTTATCTGGTGCAAGTAATAATGCGTGAATCGAACAGTAGTGAAAAATTTGGCCGATTTTCTAAGTCACGGATGGAGCAGAATAATTATTATGAGATATGGTACAATGCGTGAATCGGCAAATTAAATTCAATTATTTGAACTGATATGGAAGAGTTCTAAAAGTAGAACAGCATACTCAAGCTGTAAATTCACAGCAAGTCTAACGGTTTATATGGGTAGGGTAAAAGATCATTTCATGACATGAGATTTTGTGTTTGCAGCCTGCTGAAATTATTCCATTTCGATATTAACATGACAAAAGGTTAATTGAAGAAATTTGACACAATTTTTTAGATGTTTCGTTAAAGAACTCGCCTCTCTCCTTTAGGTCAATTAACAAAGAAATTTAAAAATCACATAACGATGAATTCAAACTTGTGACATTTACTTTAAATCATTAATTATTTTACCATTAGGTGAGCACATACACACAGAACTCACCTTCTAATGTGTACTAAAGTCATTATTTTAAGCCACTGAAAAATGACGTAACCTGTAATTGGATGAAACATGCCACGTTATTTTTCAATAGTCAGTAAATAAAATTAAGAGTGATGGATTTATTACAAGTCGAAAGGTGTGGTCATTTTGTAATTGTTTCAATACCCGTGCATAAATTGCAAATTGGCTCAAATGTTGTGTATAATTTGGCGAGTAACCATTAATGATACTAACTAAATTAACGAAATGATACGTATGACACATGTAAAAGTTAAGAATTTAAATAATATATCAATAGATAAATTTTTATCATAGTTTTAAACAATCTTATGATAGAATTTTATAGAGTTCTAACCTTCATCATGACACACACATATATATAGAGAGAGAGGAATGGGATCAAATACAAACTAATTTTTAAGTATAAAATAAGAACCATTTTCAGCCCTTGATTCGTGAAGATCTACGGTGAATTCATCGCCTTACTTGATGGATTCAAAAGCATGGGTTTGAATCCCATGAGGGAAGGATTTTTAATTTTCTAAATTTAGACACTTACACGGCGAATTCAGACGCTTTCACGATGAATTCAGAAGATTTCAGAAGTTCGTAGTTTATAGGTTAAAGATTATTTTTATAATAATCACTTCTTATATATTTGTGTGTATTTAACTACTAAAATGTCCTTAAAATTAAAAATAAGTAGGAATTTTATAAGTATATCAAAATTTGTCATAATAGACAATATGTTAATGGAAATTATAGATACTAGGTAAATGTATTATATCATATTATGCCATTGCCCTTAAATTAGAATAAAATAAAGATATATTAAGAAAATCAAATTTTGTAAATCAAAACTCATTTATTTAGTGTATATAAATTTGTTTTATTTTACATTTGTTGTTTGTTACAAGCTTACATAGGTTTCTTCAAATTAATCACCAATGTTATTGCTAAAACTTGGTGATTTTCGCCATTTGAAACACTTGAAATTTTATTATTAGAAAGAAACTGAACATAGTATGTGGGGCTTATACCAAATTTTATAAACTACGAAAACACTATTTTCTGTGTAAATCAGCGATGCTAAAGCTGTTACTAAGATACAATATCCCTAAAATGTCGGCTTCAATATCACCACGCTTTCTTTTTAATGTGAGGGAGACATCGCTCCTAGATAAGAGTTCAGCTAAAACAACTCTTCTAAATCGCAAAAATGGAAAGTTTATATCCGCAGCGTGACCTTATACAGTTGATGGATTCTTTTACAATCAAAGATTTTTCTACCAAAACACTAAATTAGGAACCTCACAACTTACTTGGATTTCCTTTGATCGGAAACCCTCGCACCCATTATCTTGACGACGGCTTCATCCTTCGATCTTAGTAACTTCAGAGCAGGATGAACGTTGAGATTACCAGCAACGATCTTTTGACCAACATCTAGCTCACTTAAATCAACGTCTATGAAGGGAGGGATTATATCTGCAGGGCAGAGATACTTTACAGTTCTCTTGATAATGTTTAGAGACGACCCTGCACAAGAAGCAGAACAATTGGCAAGGCATAAGAAGAAACACAGAAGTATCGTGGCAGATGTTAATTGTTTAACGAGCTTTCATTACGAGGGGGTGAAAGAAAACGTGATTTGAATCAGCAACAGCATGCCTACAAACAAATTTCATTGAATTACTTCTTCATATGTTTCCCAATTCATTTTGTCATTTTCAAATCTAGTTAAGTCTCCAACTACTTGATCCATCAACATCTCTTTCAAGGTTAGAGTCTTCGAAATAGTATTTTCTAGTCCAAAATCACTTTAGTTCTTCTAAAGTTCTAGTTCCTAATCCATTTAGTTATCCATTCATTTGGAAGGAGAGGGGAAAAAGAACATAAAAAAAACTTGGTTATAAATTTATTCCTGAAACATGAGAGTCAGGTCAAGAACAGTATGGCCAACATCTAAAGGTTAAGGGCTCAGACCAGATGCGGCTGCAGGCTAGCATATGATTAAAAGCAAGAAACACACCCCAAAAAGTGCCAACTCAAACACATATGATTAACTAGAACTTATCCATTTTTCTCTGGAATAGAGTATGTATAAACAGGAAGCATTGAAAGATTTGCTTGGTAAGACTGATGAAAAGGGAATTCTCTGATTAACATCACAGCAGAAATTATGTGAACTCGAGGAATACTGTAGCAGTTATCTTCACTTTTACTTAAAAATATAGCCAGGAAACAGAAACTGATTCTAGCAGACATAACATTTTACTAAGATAATATGAATCCTATATCAGTAAATAAGAAGAGAAATACGAGCTTTGCATAAAATGCTAATAAATCACAGGATAAGATTTTCTACGTACCCTTCTTCAGCCCTGGTGAAACGTCATCTCCTCTAAATACTAGAGGAACATCAACCTTCAACCAAGCACTAGATGGAGCTCTTATGAACGTAACATTAAGCACTGCATCTGTGCTCGGATGAAGATGGAGCTAACATTTATCAAGAAAGATTACATCAGTGCATAACCCAACAAGTTCCAACCACTGCTGTATGAAAACTCAATAGCATTATAGAAATGAATAAATCATATTCTAAATTTATGTAATCCAACTCGTATTCCTTTATATCTATCTAAACCTTCGTTCATTTCACTATTTAGATGCTTAATCATTTACATTTCAGGTCCACTAATGCAAAAACAAATGCATATATCTATCTAATACAGGACTCAAGTTCATTGCACAATTCGAGCATTGTTAAAACTTAAAAGGTTCATTAGCCATTTCAAGCTAGCTCAAACACACGTCTCCGCAGAAAACCCAACATTTCACAAAATCAGACCTAATTAATCCAATTTTTAACAGTATCAATCAAAAAGAACACAATTTCTCGTTTTCAAAATCTCTCTAATTAACAAACACACACATCGCACTGGACAAAATACACACCTTCCGAGGCAAGACGCGGACCTTCTCCACAACCTCACCGGACCCGAACTCTGGGCGGACCTCGAGATCAAAGAGCCTAGAAAGAAAGAAAGACTGCCCTAAATGATTCACGAGCTTCTTAACCTGATTGCTCTGTACAGAAATGATGCGCTTGTTGCCGCCGTGTTGGCCATCTTCCGCCTCAAAGACGATGCTCGGAACGCGGCCGGCCTTCCTCTCCTTGGCGGCGATGCTCTTACCGGAGGTCACGCGGGGGATCGCATGGATCGTTTCGTCGTATTTCGGGTCGGGCCTGGGGAATCCGTCTAGGTAAGTGAATATAGGAGGAGCGTCCACTTCCTGGAGAAGTGCGGAGGTAGATAACCGCCGGAGATGGTGGATAGTGGCGGCGCTCAGCCCTGCTGCTCGGCGAATCAGCATTGGATCGGGAGGAGTTGGGGGTGGGGTTAAGGAGGGTTTTGAGGGATTAGAAACCGGAAAGCGGAGAAACGGTGAGAAAGGCGTCGTTCATTCGAAAATATTTAGTTCGGGCACTTACTTTTGGGCCTAATGCTATCATATAAAAGCCCAATTCAAATATTATTCTCTTTAACAACTTTTGGGCCCAAATTATTTTGACATGCAAAATCGTCTTTATCTTGATCTTGCGTAAAATAGATCCGTGCCTCCGTTTCAAATTCGAACAGCGACAATTTCCTTTATTGTTTCGTATGTAACGATGATCAACAAAAGTCAAGAAAAATCATTATCATACGTTGAATTTTTCTTAAGAAACAAATTTCTCTTATGGCCAGTTTTACGTTGTTGTTTAAAGAGTGCGAAGCTAGAGTGCTCTCAAAATCTTAATATGCGAAAGATGATAACAACAGTGCATGTACTACGTATATTGTGTATAAGGAAGTGTTTCAAAATTAATAGATTTAGGTATTCTAATACAAGTTTAAATTTTATTTGGATTAATAATTTGATTATTTTTATATTATTGATTAGTTCATATTCCCTTGTTCACGATAAATGTATCACAATTTTCTTATTCGATATTCACGATAAGTGTATCACTTTTATTTTTAGGACATTACTCCTTATTATTCAATACTCATTATTTATCAAAAACCTAACCACTCATAACCTAACACATAGTGTGACTCTTTCTCCACTCAAAAAACACTCATTAATAATTGTGTTTAATATCTTTGGAAAGAACCATCTAAATATGAAAAACGCAATACAAAAAAAAAGTATGACGATTGATCCAATTATGGATGTCATTCGGGCTAACCTATTTGGATTTGGGCCAATCCATTCGGGTTATCGAGTTATTCGAGTTGATATTTTTTTCGAATTAGAAATATTCAATACTAACCCTAAACTCTTGGGTTCGAAACTAACCCATCGGATCATCAGGCCAAATAATTTCAGGGAAAAAAGTAATTATATATATTTTTCCTTGATAATCATATATATTTTATATTAAGTATTAGAGTAAATAGACAAATAAGTGAAATGATAAGTATAATTTATGAATATTGAATCATAATACATTTCACATGTATTTTTTTCAATCTTATTATACTAATTTTCAAGAGCAAAAAATGAAGTTTGAAAGCCATGTAACGAGAAAAATTTCAGTTAATCAGGCAATCACTCAATTTTTGAGCAAACTCATTCGGGTTCTGGCTACTTTCGGGCAAACTCACTCGGATTGTCGGGTTATTCTGTTAAGGTTATTCGGATTGATATTTTTTTCGGATTAAAATTTTCAATCCTAATCATATCGGATTATCGGTCTGTTCGGGATAACCCATGAGTTTCGGGCTATATTGACATCCATATATCCAATCTTATTATGAGAAATTTAGTAAATTTTTTAATGGTTATTAACGCATAAATACATCAACTTTGAACTCATTTTGGTTTTTTCACAAACTTTAAAAATTATCAAAAAATACATAAATTTAATCATTTTAGTGATTTTAACACGATTTCAAATTCAGGTCAAATTAGATCTGACTTGGCATCTCGAAATTTTACTCTAGGCAAAAAGATTAGTGATATAAATGACATTGTAGAGAGATGACACAAAACATAGTCGTTCCATCAAAATATATCATATTTTTTTATTTCTATAATTAATCGCATCAACCCTCATTATAAAAATCAAGTATTCTCGTTTGTTTCATCGTCTGGTTCTAGTTGGAATCAAAACAATCGATATCCTCTTTATACGATGTCGTTTATATCACTAACCGTTTTTTCTATGATAAATTTTCGAGATGTCAAGTCAGATTTAATTTGGCTTAAATTTGAAGTCGTGGTAAAATCACTAAAATGATTAAGTTTATATATTTTATGATAATTTTTAAAATTTATAGGAAAAATCAAAATAGTCCCAAAGTTTGTGTATTTATACACTAATAAACCCTTTTTTAATATGCCAAAACAACACCATTTTGTCAATATATTATACTAACTGAGTATAAGTGTTATAACATAGTAAAGTTCGGGTCATATTCACTTATTTTCAAAGGTCAGATTATAAAATTATAATTAACCCTTCGGTAAATGATTGAGGAATGTATTGTCACCCTCGTCCATTTGTAAACTAAGTTTAGAATAATATAATTGCATGAATACTGATTCCTATATGAACGCTTACTTTAATAATCAAAGTTAAAACTTTGAAAATTATATTAAGTTCGAGCTTTATTTTTTCATTATTTTTCTTGAAGTTATCGTGTTTTATTTTTTAATTTATCATGGCCAGACCGTGATGCCGAGATGATTAATCATGCTCTCTGGTGATGTCCTTGTTCCAAAGGGACATCTCTCCCGGGTAACCTCCACATCCCAACTTTATAAGAATGTGAGAGGGTAAAACACGATGAATCAACGATTAAAAAACTACGAGGGTTTTTTCTATTGTCAATAGGGAGTCACCCTAAAAATGTGAAACTCTCATACTACGATTATTAGAACTAGGGGTGTCTAAACGGTTTTCGATTTTCGATTAGAATCGGAACCGAACCGAAACCGACAAATTCGGTTATCGGTTCGGTTTCGGTTCCAGAGTTGAAAAAAAATTCGGTTATTGGTTAACCGATAACCGAACGGTTCGGAACCGAAAAACCGTTTTTTATTTTTAATTATTAATTAATTAATTAAAAATTCTAAAAATCAATTTTTAATTATTACTTTATTAATTATTTTAATTATTTGTTAAATATTTTATTTATTTATAATAATTTTCAGTTTTTTAATTATTATTTTTATTTATTTTAATTATTATTTTATTTATTTTATTATTAATTAATTTTAATTCGGTTTTTCTTAACCTTCGAACCATCGAACCGATCGGTTTTCTAACAAAAATTTAAAACAGTTCGGTTTTGGTTCCACTTTTTGGAGAAATTCGGTTCGGTTACCCAAAAATTCGGTTCGGTTTGGCATTGGGGTGGTCTCGCATGCGGTGCGGTGAGACCACCCCTAATTAATTTTTAATTAATTAATTAATATTAAATTAAATCTAATTAAAATTAATTAATTTAATAAACCTTATTTATAAATTAATAAATCATAATTATGAATTGATAAATAATAATGTTGAATTAGTAAATCTTAATCGTGAATTAATAAACCCTAATTTTGAAGTAATAAACCCTAATTTTGAATAATAAATCCTAATTTTGAATTAATACATTATAATTAACAATTAATAAATCTTAATTATGGATTAATAAAATCTAATTGTCATTACTCATCATAATTAATATATAATTATTTTAAGAAAAAACAAGGATGAGCTCACAGTGAGGTGGAGCTCACCCAAATTTTTATCTTTGGCATTTGGGGGGTGGTGATGATTTGGAACAGGTTAATGTTTGAGGGGATGCCTCCCATTCTGTTTGCTAGTCTAGTTTTTTTTGTTGCAATAGGTGAGTAATTTTTTTTTAATAATGTTTTTTTCTTTTGGAGCTTTTGTCACAAAGGTGTTAATGAGGCCCTTGAATCAACAGTCTGTGTTGTTTAAGGGTTCTTCTCTAGTTTTTATTTTTATAACATATCTCTATTTCATCATATTTATTTTTATAACTTTTAATTTGTGAGTTGTAAAATTTAAAGTTATAATGTATTTTTTGGTTAATTAATACAGAAATTTTAAAGGCTGCGTCACGGTGGACTCGAACCCGAGACCTTTGGCCTCGGGCATTAACCACTCTACCACTAGGCCAATACACACACACAAGTTATAATGTATTGCCATGTAGTATATGATAGTAACTTTATGCGTTGTAATTCCAGTTACATATCAAAGCTGTATTTTTTTTTGTGGCCGCAATTCTTCTAAACTTAGTTAATTTTATTCGTCTCTTGGACTTGGAAGTCTCAAATGACGTATGTCGACTAAGGGCTCGTTTGGTAGACATGTTTAGATATATCAAGATAGATAGGGCTGGCTATTTGGGTATCGGGTGATGGTGCCGATGCCGACCGAAATTTCTGCATCGGTGCACTGATTACCCGAAAATCGGGTCTAGGGGTCGGTTCGGTATTCCTCATATTATATTCTCGGCATCGGTATGCCGTCGAGTAATCAGTATACCCGAATACCCGATTTTTTAAATTGAACCTAATTTTCTAATTTATTCTAGTGTTCTGCCTTCTTCCGGTCTCTCTCATTTCATTTTCAACACAACACCGTGGCAACACCACGGTCCACTCCATCCTCTCTCTCTCTCTCTCGGTCTGGACGCCTCCTCCTCCTCGCCTCTCGCCGCCGTCGCCGCCCGCCTAGCTCAGTTGCACCGCCTCGCTTAGCTCAAGTCGCTCAGACGCCTGCACTCCTCATGAGTCGTCGTCTCCTTCATCTCTCTCATTGCTTGGTATATATATATATATATATATATATATATATATGTGTGTGTATTGTTGTATAATCTTGAGTTCTTATTGTAATGTTGCTAATGTAATCTTGAGTATAATCTCTTTTATAGTTGCTAATGAAATTCACTTATTTTCTTTTTTCTTCAGGAACATCGATTATTTTGATGTTGTTGCTGTGGAATTCACATCAGGCAGTGAAGGCTAAGCAGCAGTGAGAATGTGAGATAGAGCACTGATTCTTTCGATTCCTCGTTTTGGCAAAGGTAATCTAATTATTCTTTCAAAACTGTAAGTAACATACAATCTGTAGTAATATATGTCAGACTATCTGTAATATTTAATTATATTATGAGGTATTTTGCATTTTAACAATGCTTCACAGAACGAACTTTTGGGTTCTAAATGGAATATTACACATTCTAAATGGAATCAGTACATACAATCTGTAATATTACATACCAAAACGAACTCTTATAGTTGATAGCAGTCATTGTAACATTAACATTATAATTCTGATGTACTTCACTCTGCCTCGTTCCACTTATACACATTCTATTTTTCCATTTTCCTTAGCAAAGTGACGATTAAGGCGTGAGACTAGATATGCCTATATGGTATCCTCTTGAGAAATCAAATGTTCGATTTCGATGTGATTTTATTCTTGGTGCTTGGTTGTATATACCTTGTTGTATTGTTCTCAAGAATCGATGGTTTTGCTAACATGCTTGTTACTCTCTCGAATGTTGTGTTGATTGTCTTAAGTGTCTCACGCTCAAAGCAACCATTTCTTTTACAGCTCTAACCATTCTTGTACTTGATGGTGATATGTTTGTTTTCCTGCATCTGGTTGTAGCCGCTTCTAAATGAATGCATAATCTGATCAACTGAAGCTTTTCCTTTTCTTTTCCTTTGAAGAAGCAGGTGGAGCGTTTTCTGGAGTGTCCTGGGACTGATCGTCTAGTGGAGATGCAAATGATACCAGAGCAAATGGTGGACGGTGAACTTTGATGGAATTTGGGAAAAGAAAGAACATTTGAGAAGAAAGTGTTTTCGAGTTGTGGCGCTTTAAAGAAGGAATATCTTATTTTATTTAATTTCTTGAGGCTTGAAACTCTACTTTTTGCTAGATGTGCTACTATTTTGCTATTGTCTTAACCCACAGTTTCGGGTGAACAGGAATTTGAATGGTTATGAGATAAAGTCTTAATGCTGCTTTTTGGGATTTAATTTTGTTTCATGAGAATATTCTAATCAATGGATTATCTTGAATTCTTGATTAGAATAATAGTATATACTCGCAGTATGAACTCGCAGTTCATATATCCTTCAGCGAAAAGGATATATGAAATATTAAAATTATTAATATAGTTCAAATAAAACGAAAGGATCAACACAAAAGTAAAAACAAAAAGCGAATTACAAGCTTGGGATTCGAACACGCAACCTACTGAAATCGGGCAAGTCCCACATTGTTACCAATGGGTCATGGAACTACATTCATTACTAATATGCGAAACTTATATAAAATAATAGGTAATTGGTGCGAATACCGACTCAGTACCGAGTCGGTATTCGAATCCCGAGTAATAATTTCGGTCGGGTCGGGTAGCGTTTTGTCTTCTAAATCGGGTCTGCATCAATTTTTGGGTGGGTGCCGATCAGGCCGATTAGACACCCCTAAAGATAGATAAGACATAGATGTGTATCGTAGATAATGTGAGATTAGTATTGTATGTTATTGTTTGGTAGATAAGATATAAAATATAGATAACAAACCTTGTTTGTTTGGTACATTAGATAAAAACATAGATTAAGAAACAAAATGACCAATTTAACCTTATGACCAAAAAAATGACAATTATACCCTACACTATGTTTCCAATCTACCGCCTCTTACATATCAATTGTGCGCGCATTATCCGAGAGAAAGAGCCAACCATCTACGCCGTGAAGGAAAAGGCGGAGACGATTCCATACAGATTCTGCTCTTCTCTTCTTTCATCTCGCACAAATGAGTTCTCCTCATGAAGGTTAGCATTTCTGTCTATTCCAAACATCATCAACTGCGTACCACATGGGTTCATCGATTAGGTAGAAATACATGAGATATTTTGGGTTTATTTGATATCTAGGTGTTCGATTTAGGGATTCTGTCTTGTTGGAGCAAAATTACACATTATTTGTACTGCCTGGACCGCAAACATTGATTTTTGGAAATTTGAATCGTAATCCGTCGGATACCCAATGGAGCCTCCATGTCCCCCCGGCTGTTCCCTTTCGGTTGCTTGTAGGATTTGAGATCCTTTAGTTCGCGGTCCATGTATTTTCCAAACTTGGCAGGGATTAGGCATCACTCCTATAATTGATCGTAGCAGATTAGTGCTAAAAGTGGGAAAAGAAATTTATGATCTTGTTCTTGATGTAATATTGTTGTTTTTAATGATGTGGATAATTGTTGCAGAGGAAAACTGGCAATGAATCTTCTCCTACTTTCATCTGTTTGTTTCTAGTTGAGTAGATTTTGGGTGTTTTTGATGATTGATGAAGCTCCCTACACTGTTAAAAGTGGACAGTATGTGTTTGTCTTGTAATAATAGGAGCATAAATATTTAAGACAGATCTTGATCTGGTAGAACTAAAGTATGAATGCCTTTACCTAGAGTGACCACATGCCAAATAGTCGTGGACCAAGCATCAATATGCTCCGAAAAACCTTCACAAAATGGAATGAACAATTTTCCACAAAGGAACAAAAAGAGAGGAATGGGAACATGCCAGTCCCCTTTGAAACCTCATCCTACCAAAATCAAGCATCATGCTAAAAAGATGCCAAAATCAACGATGAACCGTTTCGTTTCTTCTTCTAAGAATCATTCATCAAATTGCAGGCATCTATTTTTCTTGAAACAGAAAAGAAAAGGGGAAATTGGTGACCTTAAGATTGGAGATGGACGCCTGTTCTAGCTCTCTCTGATTTTGCAGATGCCGAATTTCTAAAAAAATGTTAAGATTCGTCTGCCTGTATTAGATAAATTGAACAAATCAACCTTCAATTTCACCATTTTCGAATATAAAACAGAGTAATTTCAAATTTATTACCTGATGCACAAGTTGTGTTGGGCGCTCTTCTTCGTACAAGACTCTTCGAGACGAGGTTGAAGATAGAATCTTCTGTCGTTGTGTGTGAACGGCGCGGTGGGCAGTGACGAGGCACCTACCAAGCTGTCGTTGGGGGTGAACGGGTGCGAAAATGCAGTTCACCGAAGGGCACAGCAAACTCCGTTTGTCACACCCCAAAACTCAAATATAGAGAAAATGGGGAAATGACGGGAAGCCTTACTTATTCAGGAGAAAATATGGAAAATAAATCTCAAAATTCGACAAAACCCTATTTTCGAGAAAGGGAAATAATAGGTAATGTCATTTCAGATAATAACTTAAAGCTAGTTCCCAAGATCAAAAGTTTAGTTTCGTACTCTGATAATAACCACAAAGGACATTAGATAAAACAGAAAAGGGGAAATTTGAGTTCAAGCTCAACATAGAAAAACATTAGGAAATATAACATAGTCTTATATTTGAAGGATTGGAAAACTAGATAATGGCTAGCCATTCAGCAGAAGTCAAGATTGTGAAGTGGAACCCTAGCCTCAGCTCCGCCCCGTCAACACCATCCAGTCAACCTGAAACATTTGAAAGTGTTTTTGGGCTGAGTACTAATGTACTCAGTGGGCATGCAACTTTTAAAACATTTCACAAGATCAAAACAGTTTATCCAATATCCCCACATAACGAAGAAGGTTTCAAAACTAAAAGCCACTTCCCGCTTATGTAAAACAAATTAATTTTCTTATGGCGCCAAGATCACACTCTTTGTTGTTACTCTTATCATTATACATTCATTTTCGATCCGGGGCAGTGCCCTCAACGGATCTCGATCCCGGGAACATAGCCACCGTCGGATCCTGGGTGAAACCATTCATTCAGTGAAACCATTCAATTGGTGAAGCCATTCGTTTGGCCGTTTCGCAAGTGGAGATCAACCCACCGCGATTCGAGCCTCAAGCACAACCCTTAGTAAGTGTGTTAGACCGACTAAGAACCACAATTATTATATAAGAGCATTAAACAGAGCAGAGCGTAACAAAAACATTTATATTGGATAAACATTCACATTTTAGAAATATCAGAGCATGTAACTCAAAATACTTTTGTAAAATAAGCCCACCTCGAAAAGTCAATCCTGAAGAATCAACGGTTAAAACTCGCCTTGGGTAAAGCAAAGTTAATCCCCTTGGTCAACGAAACCTACAAGATAAACTAATCTTAAAAGGTCTAGCAATACTAGTCTTAAGTCTACAAATAAAGTAAAACTACTATTTATGGATTTCTAAGTCCGGGTTTTCCAACTTTAGTTCGACTTTTCCTCCAATTATAAATATTTTCTCAACATAATTAAATATTATGTTAAGTTAAACAAATTGAAGATTTAATTATTAGACCATCATTAATCAATAGCTTAATTTGGGCCCAAATAGGATAATTTAACTTTAACCATATATCTCAAAAATAAACTGTAAGTATAAGCCCAACAATTTATTTAGGCCCAAACCAAATAAATAAAATTAAAACAAAACATAACAAAAAGAAAAAGGAAAGAAAATGAGTGAAAGAAAATGAAATAATAAAAAAAAATCTCCCTCTCTCTCTCAAACTCTCGGTCCCTTCCCCCAGAACCCAACTCTCCCCATTTCTTTTCCTTTTGTTTTCTCCTCTCCTCAGTTCCACCCCACCGTCTTCTATCCTTCTCTCGCCACCGCCACCGCCACCGCCACTGCCGACCTCCATCTCTCCTGCCTGCCACCGCCAACCCCTCTCTCGCCACTGCCGCCGCCTATCTCATTCTCCTTCCCCTTCTGCCGTCGCCTATCTCCTTCTCCTTCCCCTTCTGCCGTCGCCTACCCTCTTCCCCCATTTCTACCGTCGTCAGCCCCTCCCACTTGCTACACTGTCTTCGCCGCCGCCGACCTTCCCCTCCTCCTTCACTTTCTTCCACCTCCGTCAACCACCTCTCCTTCCTGCCACCGCCGTAGCCTACCCTCTTCTCATTCTCCCTTCTGTCACCTCTTTCTCTCTCTTCATTCTGCAAACCCATTTCCCCATTTTCCATTTCTTCTTCTATCCATCTTCTAGAGATAGAGAACAAAAAAAAATCCTCACATCTCTCTCTATCCTCTCGCTAGAACGTGCAGCAGCGGCGCTGCCTAACGCCGCTGCCGACTGCCTCTCCCTCCTACCACCGTCGTCGCCGTTGCCTCCTCTCCTCGCCACCGCCGTCGTATCCTCTCATCTCCTGCGCCGCCTTCCACCACCAACGTCTCGCCGGGAAACACCACTTGTCCTCATCCCTCTCTCTTTCTCCAAACTCACGTACACACACTGGAAAACACACACCCACACTGGAAAACATGCACGCACACACTGGAAAATAAACACACTCACACCTCTTTCTTCCCCCCATCTGCCCCATTTCTCGGCACTCTGTCTCTGTAAAATGAAAATAGACTCATCTTCTACTCTTATTTACTTATATATTTATTTATTCAAGATGTTCTTACTGTATCCTTATTATTATTATTATTATTATTATTATGAAGTGGTTTATCGAAGCGTCTGTTGTTCTTGAGAATTATTCATGTTATGGTGAAAGTTTGATACAGATAATCATGTATGGTTATGAGTAGGTACAGAGTCACTTAGTCAGACAAAATAAATGAATGATTGCTTATGTGTTTTCTGGAGGAGTGCATAAATTTGTCTTCGACGTTCATCAGAAAATTGAGAGTTGATAATGTCAAATGGATGTAAAGAGTGGACCTTGCTGAATCTGGAATGAGGTGTTTCTTTTCTAAAAGAAGGTGGGCTGCTCTTCTGCAAAACAAGCAGATAAATTATTAGGGTATAGCTTGAAAAAGAAATTGAAAAGAAAGACTGGATTCTTTACCGGGAGAGGGGGATCCAAACAGGGTAAAGATGTGGTAAAAAGAGAGTGGGTTTATAAAGGCTGGAAAAGAATGTGTAGGGTGTCGTGGCAGGATGCAAAGTCACTAGACGTAAATAAAATAATAGCTCACAAGAAAAAAATATCCTCACATCTTGAGGATCCGATAACAGAAGAGGAATTTAAAAAAAGTTCGGCTTTGACAAAATAAGGCCCACTACGAAAATGAAAGGGGAAATCAGAGCCATCTTACGGATTCTAATAAGAGAATCAACTTATCTTTGATAAGGGATTTATATGTATTATGACATATCAAAGTATTAATTTAATTTGTATATGAATTAAAACCAAAAAAAAAAAAATTATTAAAAATTCTTTATAAACTTCTCCGGGTGCGAATCGAAATAAAGACAATTTAAAGAAAAATCTTCAGAAAGTACGGGGTATTAGACCGTTCTCTCGGACGGCCTCCAAATGCTGTGGGTGGACGACGGACTTTGCAAGAAGTTGGGAAAGGCGTTGCCTGAAATGCAGAGGAGATGTGATTTCACGGGTGAAATGTGTATTGTGGAGGCTAGGCTTTTGCAAGTTTTCGAATGGAGAGAGATGTTTGTTCAGTTCACGTAAGGTTTGAGGATATTTTGGTAAAATATGATAAAATCATTGTGCGGACATAATACAAGAAAGGGGCTGCTCGTGAGATACATTATCAAAGCACTACAATTATATAATCATGGGCTGTTGGTGAATCACGGGCTCTTGAGATAACTGACACGCTGTCGTTTAGCGTTCAAAATAAATTTATAACCTATTGCCCATCACGGCATAGCCAGTGATAAGTATAGGGTCGATCCCACGAGGAGTTGGTGTAGCAATCTCGATGTCACGATGTCACTTAAAAGGGATGAGAGTGGTGTAATTATCTTGATCACTATAGGTAGACTAAAATAACACAAACAAACTCAAGGAATATCAAATAATAAGGCGAGTGCGGCTTGGGCAACAACCGTGAAGACGATTAACACTCGGTCCAGTGCAAAGGTTTTCACTACATGACATGCATCAACCGGTTATAAAAGACATACGTCGTGACCCGTTGTCACGCGTCACGCCCACGACGCACCCTCCAAGTCTATCCTTTCGTGTAGAAGGCGAGGACACCCTATGCAAACTATCTAACCCGTAATGCCCACGCACGAGGACACCTCGATGCATGCAAGCTACATGCGGCGTTATGATCTAGATGGACCGGTATTGCAAAGGCAAATGCAATGACTACTCCAACTCGCCCACACGATCGTACTATTTGGGGTGCGGACACCGACACCTTAATCCAATTATTACTTGCAACCTCCCTTACCCACTATGTTATTTACAACTAACACACCGAGTTTGGTTAAGTTATATATTGCCGGGACTTAGTGCTTGGGAACACACGCATGCGGATCGTAATGCCTACTTAGACCTATCGAGTTATATTAATCATGCTCCACTTAGTCACGCCCAAACCGAATAAAGACTTAGCTAGACATAAAATAAACAATCATGCAACAGCTTAATTGATACCATAATAAAGCGGAAACAACTTACTATTACTTGATCGAAATAAGCGGCGAGCCCAAGTGCACCAAGCAAAACATCTGAAAAATTAAATATAAAAGTGTTTACCTCGAAAGGACTTAATGTATGTGGTGATCTGATGATTTGATAATGCGAAGATGATAAAGCAGGCGAGGAGAGACGCACAAGTCGCGCCATCCCCTTTATATAGGCCGAGAGGGATCCACGATGGTGATGGCCCATGGGCTGGAAATCCTAGGGTTTCCTTGTTGATCGCTTTATTTCCTTGCCCAGACGGATCCGAGGTGATCTCCTCCGGTTTCATGAGATTCGGTGTCACAGCATCCTTTCCTGTTTAGCGAGATTCGCCCGGATCTCACGTATCTTGCCCATCACCTCTCTCCGACTTCTCTTGCTCCTTCATCGCCCGTCTTGGTTTCGGTTGCCTTCTTCACTCCGCTTGCCCATTAGCCTACCCTTCCGGAGATTGAACTTCGCGGTGCAGAAGGAGGTCACGCCGTGAAACGGAACACTCTTGGGGCTTGAAGCCCGTGCCGTGAGCTAAGCTCCTGTGCCTCGAGGTGCATCGTATCTCTATTCATCCGCCATGCAAGTTCCACTCCTTCTTGCCCATTTCGCCTGCCTTGCCCCTGAGACCAATGTGTCATCCCGACACAAAACACAACAAGAAAGACACAAAGACTCGATCTAGACCTAGACAAGACACGAAAAGAGCACAAAACTTGGGCTCACACACGCACACACTTTAAACATGCTTGTCCTCCAAAGATGCACGCCTAATTGCCCAAGATAAAAGAAAGAAAGAAAAGACTCAAAATGTAAAAGGTTAGCACATTTCCACGCAGGATATCTCGCCAATATGAGCTTCATCAGAACAAACTAGCAATTCAAGAGAACTCCATTCAAGCAACGACCATCAAACAAGCCAAAATACTGAATTTGAGCATATTGGGCATTTTCCTCACCAACACTCTGCACTCTTGTGTATAGGCTAGTGTATACGCCAGACATCTTTCATTTCGACTATCTATGTAAATGCGTGCCTCTACCATCTCCACCGTTTAGATAAAGTTTTAAACATTCATCCTTAGGTCTTTTATTTGGTTGTAATGGGCTTAAGACATAGGTGGAAATTTTTTCGAACGAGGCTAAGGTCATTATGGACTCGTGTTCGAGGAATTTATTTTGTCCTCCATGGATTTCCTTTCGCCTTTTCTTACGGCCTCAAAGACAACCATCTCAAGACTTCATCAATATATTTTTTTTTTTTCAAGTCCTTCATTTTTCTTTCAATTCTGGGTATCTTCTTTATATTGGGCATTTTGCCCATTTTCTTTGAAATTTTGGTAACCCTTTGTCTTGCCCATTACGAGGATACTGTTCTTCCCTTTTTGTTTGCCCTTCTCTTCTATTAGCTCCTGAGTCTAATTGACCAGGTAGACTTCTTTTTCCAGGCTAATTTAAGTGAGTGAAAGAAATTATTAAGCTCAAGGTGGCTGAACGAGGGATTAACATTAGGTAGGACATTTTTGGCTCAGTGGGCTTTTTGAAAGAAAAATTGCCTAAGTCATCTAAATGTTTTAGCTAAGTCAATAAGGCCTCGACATAAGAGTGCACGCAAGTTCTCGCAAAGCCTAATGAAGATGTCAATAATCACACAAGAAAGGAAACCGTGTTGATCAAGATACAACGCTTTAAGCTCAAATCTCACCATGCGTGCTCAAATTCAATTCGTCATCCTTATTTACATACGGTCATGCTCAAACGTAATTCCTAAAACTATTAGCATTATTCAAAGCAAAGCAAAATACGTGTCAATCAATCCCACCAATTTAAACATGCTAACCGACACACAAAATCGAAAACCCTCCTCACTCACACACTTTGCGTTGAGCAAAGTGGGTGAACAAGAGGAACACAAACAACAAACAATGAAACGAATCGAGCAGGTGGCGGTCCCCCTGCTCACACTTTGCCTTGGGCAAAGTGGGTCGAGTGGGACCGACTCTCTTAACTCAAACAAAGAAAAGACGCCTTCGCCACACACACTTTGCCTAGGGCAAAGTGGGTGAGAAAGAGGTTGACCACCAACAACAACAAAACAAAACAAAAAACAAACAACAAAACAGAAAACAAAAACAAAAAGGAGGACAAAGGTCGAGGGGCGGATACACGATCCAGTGGGCAAAGTAGGCTAGCAGGGCATCATGGGTCGCTTTCTATTGTTCCTCTATCCTGGTCGAGCGGGCTTTGATGTCATCATCCTCCTCCTGGCTATCTTTGAATCCTCTTACGCCGATCAAGCGATGGTGAGGGTCATGGTCATCAAGGTGGCTCAAGTGAAGACTGGTTTTCCGTCCTGGTCGTAGTATATGTCCTTCATCCGTTCCAACATAGTTGTGTCAATATACAGCTCGGGCTCCACTTCCAGGTCGGTATTCGCTTCATCCAGTACCTTCAGCTTCGTGGCCAACACGGTCACCAAATGGGCAAGAGAGATCCTCTGCTTGGGATGAGTCAGGATGTCCTTGAAGTGAGCTGTTGCAAACGCGGAAAAATTAATCTTGTGGCCATGCCACATGCACCACGAATGAACAACCCCGTTGGGAGATGGAGTTCTTGCTATCCACCTTCCCGAAGAAATCAGGAAATGAGGTGATGGCACATCCTTAGCGTGTTGCTCCTCACTCATTGCCGCTTAGTGTATCCCGACTCAACGTTGTGCCTGCACCAATTGTTGCCCATTTTTCATTCCACCTCCCTGTGCTCGGGACGAGGTGAAAGCCTCCTTGTACTACGTGGTCTTCGCCTCAAACACTTCTATCATGCCTGTGGTGCGGTTAAAGTCGCTCACGAGAACGAGAAGTCATGCCCATCGACTTAAATTTGATGCGATGCGTGGTCGACTTCACTTTGCCTGGGTTCTTTATTTCGAGAGTTTGAATGAACTCCCTCGCCAGTGTGATGTACAGCCGTCCTGGCCATTCTAAAAATGCTCCACATCCAATCCTTGCGAAAAACTTCTTCACTTCGTCCTTAACCCCCAGACTCTCCAACACCTCCATGTCTAGCGTCTTGGGCTTCACAATGCCCCTCATCAGTGGTGGTGTTGAACCTCGGGGTGGCCTCTCCGTGGTCAAGACGGCTTTCCCTTTTTCAGAGGAGGGTGATGCCATCTTCGCAAGGTACCCCCGGGTTCTCTTCCTCGAAGGTGGAGGTAGCTCAACGAGGCTTCCTTCCGGTGGTGGTGGTGCCCTGAGTCTTTCTCGGCTGGGGTCTCTTCTTTCTTCGCTTTCTCTTTTCACGGAGGCTCCAGTTCGTCGGCTTCGTCCGAGGTGGACTCTCCGTCTCCGAGGTTTCCTCCTTTCCGTCACGGGAATGACCTTCTCCTTGTTGGCCTCGCTTTCTTCTTCTTATTTCACCGTCGTCTCTCTCCTGTGGTTCCTCCGGCGCCTTGACGGGCGAACTTACTGCCTCCTCGATGATCTTCTTCGGTCCTCGGAGTTAACCGGAGACAGGCTTTTAGGCATTTCGGGGTAGCAGGGAGCTTGGAGGGGTCGCCATTGTTGTTTTAGCTCGGTGGTTTTCTTAGGTTTGGAGGAAGAATCGAAATTTTTGTGGGGTTTTGGCTCGGTTTCTGGGCGATCATTTTTGAAAATGAGGGGTTTCTTCTTTAAGGCTCGGTGAGAGAGAGGAAAGTTGCGAGGTTGACGACGTGGGGTTAATGATGGAGTGGTCGGTTATAAGGGACGTTCGTCCTCCTCCTAACAACCGCCCGCCACTTGTTTGAACTCACCCTCTTGCCCACGGTGAATGTCAGCGCCTCATCTTGCCTCTTCGATTATGATCACAACTGCTCCTCAGATAGACCAACACAACACCACATCGCAAAACGGGCAAAGCCCAACAAAAAAAAACAACAACAACGAAGCAAATAAAATACCAGTTGACTCACGGCGGTATGGTTATCGTCGTGGCTCGACCGGACCTCTTTATTACTCGCCTGCCGAGGGCTTGCACTCGATGTAATTCCTGGATCTACCTCGTGATGCCCATAGTAAGCCTTCGACGCGTCCATTGACCTTGAAGGTCTTTCGCCTTCTTGTCTGCGACCACGACGGTACCCATTCGAAATTGAGTTTTGACTTCATATGGTCCGCACCACTGCTTGTTAGCTTGCCCGACATCAACTTGAATCGAGACTAGTATAAAAGCACCAATTGCCCTCGTCGAATAACTTGGCTTTGATAAGACGGTCATGTGCCTTCTTTAATCTTTCTTTGTATAGAACGGCATTATCATACGCCTCAGCCTTATCTCTTCCGGTTCTTGAAGTCAAGCTTTCTAGCTTGGCCATCGTGGTCCCAATCAAAGTTGAGCTTGTTCACCGCCCAAAATGCCTCAGGCTCTAGTTCTCACCGGTAAGTGACACATCTTGCGAACACAATTCGGTATGGTGACATGCCCAAGGGGTCTGTATGCGCTCAGATGCCCATAGCGTCATCAAGACGAGTGCTCCAGCCCCACCGTAGGTCCCACTACCTTCCTCGATATAGTCTTGATTATTCTGCTGACAACTCCGCTGCCCATTAGCCTACGGATGGTAGGTCAGTAGTCACCGATGGGTTACACCGTATTTCTCGAACAATTTGGTGATAGTAGTGTTGCGTAAATGGGTTCCTCGATCGCCGATAATTGCCTTGGGCACGCCGAACTGTTGAAAATATTAGCTTTAAGAAAAGTCGAAACCACCTTTGAGTCATTGGTGGCACTTGCCTGCCTCAACCCATTTCAAACATAGTCCATCGCAAGCGTGATGTACGCATTGCCCTCGAGCTCAGTAATGGTCCCATAAAGTCCATCCCCATACATCAAAGATTTCGGCGGAAGGATAGGTATCATGGGCATCTCATTCCTCTTCGTGATATTTCCTTCCTGTTGACACTTTTGCATTACTTACACACACTCATAAGCATCTTTGAATATCGTGGGCAAGAAGAATCCACTGCCTAAAACCTTTCTCATTGTCCTCTTGTGCCCAAAATGACCTCCACATTCTTTGGAGTGGCGTGATTCGTAATGTCTTTGATCTCGCCGGCACGCACTGTCGCGGACTTGGTCAAGACTTTCTCCATAAGTAGGATCATCCCATATGTAGGTGCGACACCGCTTGATCTTGTTTCTTTGATACGTAGTGAGCCCAATAGGGAGTTCTCCAAGGTGGTTTTGTAATTCACCAAGTTCTGCATACCATGGCTCGAACTCCGTCGTGCCTCGAATGAAGCATGATGTTCTTGAGGAAGGTTTCGCAATGGGCACCGGTCTTCCCCTTCAATATCCTACTCAGTGGTCGGCCACAAGGTTTTGCGCTCACTCTTGTCTTTGATTTCTACATCGAACTCTTGGAGAAGCAAGATCCATCCGATTAGTCGTGGCTTTGACTCTTCTTGGCCATCGTATCTCGTGGCAAGATGATCGGGTAGACGATTGTCTTGGCCCCAATGAGATATGATCGAAAATTTTCAAAGGCAAAGACGACCGCCAAGAGCTCTTTCTCGATCGTCTTTGTAGTTGCATTGGGCTGCATTGAGAGTTCTTGAGGCATAGTATATAGCATGACTTTCATTTCTCTTCGTTGTCCCAAGACGGCTCCCACGGCATATCCGCCAGCATCGCACATAACTTCAAACGGCATGCCCCAATCGGGGTTGAATGATCGGTCTTGAAATTAAGTTATTCTTCGAGTATCAAAAGCTATCTTACACTCTTCATCGAATTCCCATGGTACATCATTCGGAGTAGTCGTGTCAAATGGGTGATCTTTTGCAAAGTCCTTCACAAATCTTCTCAGAGAACCCAGCGTGCCCAAGGAAACCTCGCACTTGCTTTCATCGTCGGATAGGCAATTTGGCGATGATTTCTACTTTGGCTTTATCTACTTCTATCCTCTTTCGGATACCACGTGCCCAAGAACAATCCTTCTTATACCATGAAATGACATTTCATAATTTAGGATCAAATTCTTTTCGACACATCTTTGTAGAACTATTTCCAAATTAGTCAAGCACTCCTCGAATGATTCCCCGTAGACTGTGAAGTCGTCCATAAAGACATCTATGCATTTCTCCAATAGGTATGAGAAGATGCTCATCATACATCGCTGAAATGTCCCTGGGGCATTACACAGGCCGAAAGGCATTCTTCTGTAGGCAAATGTTCCGAATGGGCATGTGAAAGTAGTTTTATCCTGATCACCTTGGGCAACCCAGATCTGCATGTAGCCCAAGTATCCGTCTAAAAAACAAAAGAATTTGTTTCCACTAACCTTTCCAAAGATCTCGTCAATGAAAGGTAATGGGAAGTGATCTTTTCGGTTACCGTGTTGAGCTTTCGATAGTCAATACACATTCTCCAACCTGCTTGGAGTCTCGTTGGGATCGCCTCCTTTCTCGCTTTTTACTACCCGAATGCTCGACTTCTTGGGCACGACGTGTACTGGGCTGACCCATTTATCGTCGATATGGGATATATGATGCCCAAGTCGAGAAGCTTCAAAATATCCTTCATGACTACCTCCTTCATAGTCGGGTTCAACTTCCTTTGTTGATCGCAGTCTTGGTTTGGCTTCTTCTTCCATCGAATATTGTGAACGACATGGAAGGGTTGATGCCCTGATGTCGCCAATGTCCATCCAATAGCTTCCTCAGACGCCTAATAACACTTCTCACGCCTTCCTCGACTCCTGACCGAGTTTAACATTGATGATCATGGTCAAGGTGTCATCCTTCCCAGAAAGATGTACTTGGTGGTGAGGAAGAGTCTTTAGCTCGAGTTTGGTACTCTAAAGGGATGAAACGAGCTTTCTTCTTCCTTCGGCTTGGGCATGTTCCGCATATCGACCACTGAGTCCCTCGGGTTCGCTCCGCAATAAAGCAGGCCTCCCGACATTGTCCGTAGTCGCTTCTCCTCGAGTGTCTCCTCCTTAAGACCACTTTGAATTGTCGCATCCAAATGGATCTTGTAAACCTATCTCGGCAAGATGTCTCCCACCACGGGTTCAATGTGATCAATGAATTCCACGACCTCAATATCAATAGGATGCTCCATGGCCTTGAATATGTTGAAGGTCACCGCCTCGCCGTCAATTCATATGATAATTTGCCCGTGTCGCAATCAATCCTAGTTCGGTATCTTCATGAATGGTCGACCCAATAGCATAACCGATGATTTGTTGCCCATCGTGCCCATATCCGTAACGTAAGTCCACCGGAAATATGAGTTCTCCACTTTGACAATACGTCTTGATGATTCCTTCCTGATGACGTTGGACCCGCTCGCTAATCGATAACCACTGTGTTGGCTTGTGGTTCCCACCTTTAATTCATTGAACATTGAAAAGGGCATGACGTTTATAGATGCCCCCAACCAAAGATGGCCCTTTCAATCCTCGATTGTTTATTACGCAGGAATGAAAACATCCTCGGATCTCCACACTTCTCGGCAATTTCACGCAGATCGCAGATACATTTTCTCCCACTTGAATTTTGCATCATCTTTGTATTTCACCTTTCGTGCACAATTCTTTCATGAACTTTGCCCATTTGGCATCGTGCCCGTGGCGGTGATGAGCGGTATATTAATTTCCACCTTCAAACACGCGATACATCTCGCTCATTTCTTCCTCTCTCTGTTCTTGGCCAATCTGCTCGAAATGGAGGTAAAACCTAGGATTAGGTTTGACATAGGTCGCTCAATGATTGCCTCTTCTTTTTCCTCGCTCTTTTCCTCGGGTAGTTTCTCTTGATCATCACATCTCGACCATTGTGTTTTGTGAGATCTTCCACTTTAGGCATGTCTGGCGTCGTCCTTAGGCATGAAAACTTTCTCTCGTAGTTTCTTCCCACTTCTCGTATACAAGATTCGGTTGGGCCAACTCGCTTACCTCTACTTGAGGAGGTAAATTTCCTTCTTCTTCTCAAGACGCTACGGCACCGTCGATTGGGAAACTTGGTTCCCAAGGCTCGAGGGCTCTCCTTGTCTCGACCTTGAATTTCTCGTTCTCTTGTTGAGCCTTCACATTTTCTCGTGCCATAGTGCAACGATGGCCCACCGCTTTGGCCACGATGATTATTCCTGTATTGCCGTTGTTGTCCCCGCCTCCGCATCGCCGTTGTTGTCCCGCCTCTTCTTGGTTGTTAGCCCACCTAAAATTTTCGTGGTTCCTCCATCCCGGTTGTAGGTTTGGGAGTTTGGATCATATCTCCTCTCGTCAGATTGCCCATTACCATTTTCGACCCACCGCATCGACTTCTTCTTCTTCAAACAAGGGACATTGATCCGTGTGATGTGTCACGACAGTAAAAATTTCAAGACTTTAGCTTTCTTTTGCCATGGCCCCGTGTTGGTTATGAACTTGTCGAACAAAGTTACAAAGTTTGTCCACTTGGTTTCCACGGTTGAAGAAGTGGCCGCTGCTTGCTTCTAACTTCTCCTCCTTCATCTCGCTTTCTTCTGCCATCTCGCCCAATGCCTAAAGGCCTCACCGAGAACTTTATTCATTATCGATCCTCCACAAGCTGCATTCACCCAAATTTTCTCACTTGCCCTTAACCCGGCCATGAAATATTGGATTAGATCATGGTCTGGAATTTGATGTTGAGGGCATTTCGCCTGCAGCTGTTTGAACCTTCCCCAGTAATCATAAAAGGTTTCCCCCGTGCCCATTTTGATGCTGCTTATTCTTTTCCTCATGTTCTGAATGCGGGCGGCAGGAAAGTACTTCTCGAGGAACTTCTGGTGCAGTTGTGCCCAAGTGGTCACACTTCCTGTGGGCAAGGTGTAGAGCCATTCTCTTGCCCCATCATGCAGAGGCGGGAATGATACTAATCTCACATACTCCCAAGGTTTTCATCGGCGCGGATAGTCCCACACGCCATCTCGAAGTCTTGTAAATGTCTTTGTGGATCCTCCCTGCATGTCATCAATCGGGGAGGATCCGATGAAGGAATGCTTCATCTCCCAGTGTAATATCCCACCGACTAGTCAGGTAGGAACAGAGGGATATCACGGGGTTATGAGTGAAATAAGGAAAGGATAAAGGAAACATAAGAAGATAGTCATACATATAATATTGTATATATTAAGGTAATATAACACATATTTGTTATAACAACAAACTTATGATGAGAATAGCGAATAGACAATTTAAAAAGGGAATTAAATTCGAATAAATAGTGAAATAGTCAAAATCTCGACATCAAAAATGGTGGTGCAAATGGCATCCCGTATATAGGGGCTCGCATTTTGATTAAGCAACTTCGAAGCGGAAAACAAACACTGACATAGTTAACGCCAGGTTTATAGCTTCGGAAGATATTGAAAACTAGACTACCAAGAGTTTTGGATTTCTTAACCAACAATATCCAGTGTCGTAGTCGCCTCGCTCGCCATGCTAGCTCATCAACCCGAAAACATTTGAAAAGAGTTTTGGGCTAAGTACAAGCGCATTTCGGGATCTTATGCCCATTTTGAGAAATCACGCTTCATAAATGTAGCTCAAGAAAAGAGCATGCTAAACACATATCATAGTAGGCGGTTTTAAAGAGAAAAGGTTGACCCTATATATGCAAAACATAGTTTTCTCCGAGCGGTAGCGCGATCGCGATATACTTCCTTTCTCATCACATCTGTATACCTACTTGACCATGGGAAACAACGTTCCACTAATAGCCGCCGCTAAGACTAGGAACTCGCCAAGTTCACCCAAATTTGACTTCCGTGTACACTACCTCACCAAGACTTAGCTCGAGGCACGATCGTTAACTACTCCCGCGAAGCAGTAGCGGTCTAACCGCCCAAGGTCAAGACCAAGAATGAGCATAAAAAGCATGCAATTCTCAATTTTAATAAACATCTTGGGGCTTAATAACCCGAAATACATTGCGTAAAATAGATCCCACATCACACCGTGGTACCAACAGCTCATGTTACTCGCCGACGCATCCATCGGTTATCCTCCGATGGACCTTAGCTGACCCTACAAGATAATTCTAGTTCTTAAATAGATTTACTATTAATGATTTCTTTGAATGCAAGTCCCAGCTTAGCCTATCTATTCCCGGCCTTAAGGTTTTGGAGTTGAAATATTCATCGGGTCTTAGAACTCATATTTCACGTTAGTGCATGTCATGAAATGGTATGCGCTAATTGATCATGTAATAAGATGTGGTCAAATATTCTCGCTAAGGCATGTTTACGTAAAAATATATGTTGTATTGTTTTATCATTTTCCTAATGTCTTATTAATGCTCTAACGTGCTTGTGACATAACATGTATGAATAAATCAATTATTAGCATGTTAGTCACATAAGACATATTTCACATAGTTGAGTTCCAATACTTAGCCAAATTTTAAGTATTTAACTTTCAGTAAAATTGTTCAAGAAAATTCACTGGGATATGTTAACTTCGAAAATTCACCGAGAGCTCATTTTAAATAATCTAGGAATAAGACCTATAAATTTGTAAAGCCATTTGAGTCTAGTTTACTGTGGAAAAAGACTCACTCAACGATTTGCAATAGATTGAGAGCTAGAATTACTTTACTACAAGCTGTACCTACTGTGACAGTTTTGAGCAGTATATTTGTAAATTCAAAAATAAATAGTAAATATTTTTAGAAACATTTGCGAAGTTACAGTAAGGTTCTAGACACCTTAAATAAGGTTTCGCCCAAATTTTAGGATTTTCCTATAAGCCAAACTCTAGACGGAGCCTAATGGCCGTGCGTATTGAACAGGGGAAATTTTACAGTTTGTGCAGTGAATTTGGAAAAATCTTTTGAAATATTAAAACACCTTGGATTGACTTGAAATTTTCCAGAGACATGGTAGACACGTTTATTTAAAACATAGTTAAATTTTGTATTCATCTGACCCCTAGAACCTAGTCAATTAATTCCACGAATTTACTGTTCACGCAGTCAACTTACAGTTTTCATTTAAGCTTATGTTTCTTGCAAGCATTTCGACATGCAGTTCATGGGCATAGACATAACACACAAAAATAGTTAACTTATCACCCTAATTCACATACAAGCTCATCAAGTTATCGTGCATATATCCCAAGATCAACATGCGATATGGTAATATGCTATTGTTACACAATTTGAAAACATATATCGTCAACATAACACCTAATCCCTTCACTATGTTACCAAGATCAAGCAACTAAACATTCATGCATGTTCACTTATGGGTTCCTACATGTTTCAAGATAGGGAAAATAACCTTGGAATACAATTTTAATAAAAGTCGAAAGGAATGGCTCATGACTGGTAAGCGTCAGCCCTCCCTCAAATAGAGCTCAATTCTTCTTCAAGCATGGTGGACAATGGCTTTAGAAACGCCTGTTGTCGGCCTCCGTGCTTGACCGAGAAGGATCAACGAGAAGGGGCGAGAGAGCTCCACATTTGTGGGATTGTCTTGGGTGTAAAGCAAATGGACAAAAGTTGGACTTGAATGTAGAGAATAACTAGAGTCGGATTGGTGATCTCGGGTGGTGGCGTTGAGAAGAGTAGAGATTTAGAGTTAAGAAGAAGGAAAGCTAATGTAAATCTTGAATGTGAAAGTGGGTATGTAATAGAAGTGGTGCCAACTCACGGTGTTTAGAGAGAGGATTTGACACTTCACGAGACAAGTGTGCCACATGCCTTTCCCCACGGTATTAAGTCGACACATCCCACGCCTTGTCCCCTAATGCAATTATGCAAGCCCACCAAGTGACTAGGCGCACACACACTCAACACCCATAATACACAACACATACACAAACTCATAGTCACACTTACAATCTCATTACCACTCACATGCATACTAGCACACGCACACACCTTCACGCATCTCACACACACACTTGCAAACATATTATTTATGTAAATATATTATAATACACTTACACTTATATGTTAGGCAACACCATGGGCAGACATGCACTAACTACTTATATAATTATAAGTAGTTATGTATATATGTACGCTTTATTTCCGATTAAGCTATGCATCTTAGTTTACTTGTTACATATTCCAAGTCGTAGTACGTGGTTCCCATAGGGAGTTCATAATTATATCACAAAGATATGCATGTTATTTTATCTAAACTTTTAATTGTCAAGTAATGGATCGCAACACGTTAGTGGTTTAAATAATATGGACCCAATTTGCATAAGAATTAGGTGCTCAATATATATATCTTATATTTCTATTTAAGAGGTAATAGTTCTCACAACGATAAATACTTCCATATACAATTAGGTAATTGCTTCTTGTAGCTATATATGCTTTATTGTTATTATATTAATTTTATTATTATGAGTTACATAGTGACACTTAATTCAATTAATCAACCAACTAGATTTATATTTTCAAAATTTATTCACGTACCATAATAATGCATGTCAAAGAGAAATTATTCGAGCTCTTAATTGATTTTAAAGAAAAGTTTTCCTTATAAAAAGAAATTTATTATTAGCATCTTTTATTAAGGCGAGTTTTCAAGCAGGTAGCTCTCTGGGATATTACAAACTACCCCCGTTAGAAAAAATTTCGTCCTCGAAATTTCGCGGTGTCTAACGGGATAAGTCTAGTAAGACTTCTTAGAGTTCGGTCTTTATTCTCTCATTATCCTTCCCGGTTCTTAATATCCTTTAAGAATTCACTAATCGGGTCTCCTTCCTTCCAAACAGCTTAAATTGGTCTCTTAGTCAATCTTGTTTGACCCTTCATGCTTTTATTGCGCTACTTTATCAAATTCCATGATCACGGGCCCTATCATGTCGCTGCCTATATATCTCAAATAAAACCTCATTGTACTATGTGCCCAAGACTTAGGTCGATTACTTGTGATTGTGGCAAGATCACCGCAACTCTCTATCTTAGATTGTGAGAAACCTTTACCTTTGAGCAATAAGGTCATTGGTCGCCTTATCAAGAAAAAGAAAATGAGGTCGCTTGACTAGTGAGAGACTTTGAAGAAGAGCTCGAGATAACAAAGGTGGAAAAGACTTGGAAGAAATTTCAGCTTTGAACTTATGGTGGTTGTCAGTCACTTGATCGGACCGCAAAATCGGGGACACCAAGATGTATGAAAGTAGAGTGAGAGTCACATAACTAGATTTCGAAAAGAACATCATCTTTGTTGCGTATGAGAGGAAAAATCTTGGAAGATGTGGCTATCCCCAATAGTCGGGTCATAGAAACGGGTCGAGCAATACTATGATAGGGAACATAAAGTTCTTGTTCGAGGGGGGAAAGCATCGCCTCGGGGCGTATTCTTTAAAGAAATTTGTTAGAAAGATAAGCTAAACCGGGTGATGGGGATGTGTTCCTATATTATAGTATTGGTCTATAGCATTGTCCGCGCATGCAGTGCTGGGATACAAATAGCGAAATTGATGTAAGAAATAGTGATGGAGAACGACTTATTATTGTGAAGGGTCCATCTTGGGGTCGTGGGTTCTCGGGCAAGAACGTAGATTTTTCATGGAAAAGGTTAGTGGCGGATTTCTTTGAGGGCTCCAACAACAGCAACATAGTCTAAATCCTCGACGAGAGAGGTGGTTGCTATAATGAAAGACTCAGTGTCGTTCTTATAAGGACATTGGAATCAACTTCTTGAATTCTTGTAAAGTGCACAAAAAGGGTCGATGTATTCGGGAAGATGTTGAGTGCAGACATGATCACATGGCTGTATTGAGGATTTGAGATCTCCAATTTTTCATGTGCATCACGCGATGTTGTTTGGCGAGTGTCGTGTCCCACCACATAAGGGTGATAAGCGCGGCTATGGTAGGAGAAAAGTTGGCCCTAAGAGGTCGTCGGGGTTGAGATGGAGTATAATCTACCTTTTGGCTTGGGCGTGGGTTATGCTCGTCGTTGTACTTACCGGGTATACACTATGGGTAAGACTCGTCAATGTTTATGTATCGATCATATGACAGAGGGTCATCATGGTAAGGGTGAGATGCATGTGCACCAAGAGGTAAGTTCTAAGTATGAGCTTGGTATGGATAGATATGCCTAAGGGTATGTACATCTTGACTTATTTATGATCTTGGGTTTTACTTGTTTGCAAAAACACTCCAAGTTCTTATGGGTTCTTGCACTTGGCTTCATATAAATAGTTTTATCGAATCTCTAGTACGTCCATGTTTATTTTAAATCGGGGTTGTGTAGTTCACCTCGTGGGGTCATTGATGTCGTGTTGTACATGCTGGGATTTTCCTTCCTTGCATCCACATACATCATGTCCTTGTTTTAAGTATCGATGTATGCGACGTATCATTCATTTCTTTACGTTATCGCCAGGTTAGTGCCGTTGATCTCATCTCGAGTTCTTGTATCGTGCATGTATCCTAGGGTACTTATGAAGCGATTTATATTAAGAGGAAAACCGTCATCCGCTCATCTATTTATCGCCTCCAACATCATTTTCTTAGCATTTCCTTGTGATGTGTCTCCTTCCTTGAGTGAGTGGTCATTTAGGTTTGCTTAATTCTGGACCGGTGACAAATCGAGTCTTATACTAACAAACTCAGGATTCAGTTTCTATCGGGCATCAAGAGCTATGGTTAAAGATCAAGACTGATAATAAATATCTTGGAAGCATGAGCTTCCAAGCATATTTAGAAATTACTTAGCATGATAGGGGTATCTAAAATAATCTGCCCAACGGAGACTTAATTGAATGGGGTTGCCTCACTTGAGGACTTCCAAAATTGGAGTTCATCCCAAGTGAGAATTTGAAAAGAAAGTGAGTTGGTAAAAGTTTTTCTCCTACGAGAGAGGTTTAAACAACGAAAGTTTGAACAATGATAAGATTTCATAGTCAAAGCGGCATGAGAATCCTTACAAAAGATTTAACCAAGTTTCCCAATTGAGGCGGATAAGACACTAGAAGTAGGGGACAAGTTAGCTGGTTTAGAGATTTGCCACTTCAGAGACTTGTTGAGTTTGTAAGAACTACCTCTAGGGAGGACTTTTTCAAAGATAGCCCGATAATATGCCTCCAATGACGATTTTAGTATAATGACAAGCAAGAGTCATAAACATGAAAGAATCGTGAAAAACGATACGACTAAATTAAAATGTTTCTGTTTTCAAAGACAACGGGAAGGAAGAAGTATGAAGCTGATTGAAAAACATAGTGTGATTCAAGGTTTTTGACTAAATGGATTAGTGAAAACATAATGCTTAGAGGACATGTGGATATAATCTATTGATCCTAGTCCAAGTATTATTCTTCAAGTGTACTATTGGTGTCATCCTCCCTTAACTCGTCCTTTATCTACTAGAATTGGTAGCTCTCCTCATTCTTTAGATCCAAGATCTATCTTCTACAGGTCGATAATGCCTTTGAGCAGGGGCTTCTTCTTTGTGTGGTGGGTGGGTGGGGTACTTTACTAGTCTTAACTACTTATAGGCATGAGTTTGGAAGTCTTTCACTTTTCTGAGGTGGTCTTGATTTTGGGTCATCCTTCTTTTGGTGATCGATGGAATCTTATAATAGGGGAACGAGTGCTTTCAATAGTGGAACGCGTCTTGACCGCGTGTCTGATTGGTGGGATTATTTGGTCAGTATAGATGCATTATCGATGGTGTGGAGGCTCCGGGGTGTTGTCCATCTTCTTGAAGTCACAATAATACTTGCTCGAAGTCATGTCGGCCATCCTGGTCGAGTAGAGATTTTGAGTTATGAGGTGTGAACTAGAACTGTCGACGTTTCTTTAGTCTTTGCTTGATGATTAGTCTAGTGGAAACCTATCGACGGTTGTGGGCGTTATCACGTAGTTATTTTCGATCGAGATCGTCGGGTTAGGATACTTGGTGTGGTGACCACTTTGTTTGCGCTCGAGTTTACGATCGGGATGTAGGTTAGCGAGATATGAGTATGGTGTACTGAACGTGAAAATTTTACGATCTACACGAGCAGGATCGAAACAATTGGCTGGAAAACTTTGAAGTGTAGGTCAGAGATGTCAACAAATCTTGGTTTTCTAGGAACCGTGCCGAATCTGCAGGGCACCTACATCGTTCGGTTTGTATCTTACAGTGTGTTTTGCATGGACTGGAACTGTAGTTGTGGTCATTCGTGATGAGGTTGCTTATTACAGGACTGGTGGTGGTTGCCACAACTAAATAGTCGAGATGGTTCGAAAAATCTGTGGACTCTGACGTCAATAATCGACGTAGTGTATAAGAGTTTTGGATGCTCAATCTCAGGTGATGCACTAATCACGTGTTATTGAAGAGGACTAATGGAAGCTAACTATTCCAATGTGACTTAGTAATTGTTTGCTAGCGGCAGCCTAAATCATCTTATATTCTCATTCACCTCTGTTTAGTTGCTCATCTAGTGACGAGACTCGTAATGTACCTCTCTATTGATTCCTTAGGACTCACAGTGTAGTCTCTAAAGAAATAAACGTGTCCTGCCATCCACAAGGCAGAATTCTAGTTGAGCGCTTAAAATGAAATCCTAGAAAGTCAAACAATGTTGAAGAGAACAATAACATAATGGAACATAAAGAAATCTAGGTTCTCGTAACCTATGTATCTCGATGGTTCTCATCTTAGTAGGATTTCTTAAACTCTAGCAGTTCTTACTTATCGACTTGACCCACTGTCCATGAAAAACTGGTAAGATTTCATTTCTAAGTTTAAGACACAAACTTAACTTGCTCACTTCAAGAGTAGAGTCAACAAGAAACTCTACTTGCTATCCAGGTTTCATCGTTCTTTCTGTTACCACTTCACATGTTACTAGTATCTCATTTGGGATCCATTCCGGTCTCATGGGCTCCTTCGTCCCATTCTGATCATTGCATGATATCATATCAACATGAAGGTATTTTCTCAACCCACCATTAACAATTGAACCATTTTCATATCTCAAACATTTTCAAAATTTTCACTCCAATTACGTACATAACTTTTTCATGAAACATTCACCTTATTTCATTTGAGAATTAATTTAGAATCCATCAGTTTAAGAAACATACCTTTCAGAGGCGGCATGGAAGAGAGAGACAACAAGCGATTAAATGTCCTTCAAGAATCTAAAGATTGTATCCTAACTTTAATGAGGAGTGACTTCGATAACAAGGGCCAAGCAATGAACTAAGATTGAAGTTCTATCAAGGGCAGCTTTAAAAGTCTAGACTATTTGGAGGAGTAAATTTTGGTAGTCAAAACAAGTTAACAAGTAAACGTTGCGAGTTACACTGAATCAAAATAAAACGTTGGTATTCAAAGCGAAGCCTGGGCTCTGATACCATTTGTAATATCCCACCGACTAGTCAGGTAGGAACAGAGGGATATCACGGGGTTATGAGTGAAATAAGGAAAGGATAAAGGAAACATAAGAAGATAGTCATACATATAATATTGTATATATTAAGGTAATATAACACATATTTGTTATAACAACAAACTTATGATGAGAATAGCGAATAGACAATTTAAAAAGGGAATTAAATTCGAATAAATAGTGAAATAGTCAAAATCTTGACACGAAAACAGGGTGGTGCAAATGGCATCCCAGATATAGGGGCCTGTGCATTTTTGATTAAGCAACTCGAAAGCGGAAAACAAACACTTGACATAGTTAACGCCTAGGTTTATAGCTTCAGGAAGATATTGAAAACTAGACTACCAAGAGTTTTTGATTTCTTAACCAGTCAATATCCAAGTGTCGTAGTCGTCTCGCTCGGCCATGCTAGCTCATCAACCTGAAAACATTTGAAAAGAGTTTTGGGCTAAGTACAAGCGTACTCAGTGGGATCTATTTTCTCGCAATGTATTTCGGGTTATTAAGCCCCAAGATGTTTATTAAAATTGAGAATTGCATGCTTTTTATGCTCATTGTCAGGTCGACCTTGAGCGGTTAAACCGCTACTGCTTCCGGTAGGGAGTAGTTAACGATCGTGCCTCGAGCTAAGCATCTTGGCCGAGGTAGTGTACACGGAAGTCCGGTCAGTGAACTTGGCAAGTTCCCTAGTCTTAGCGGCGGCTATTAGTGGAACGTTGTTTCCTATGGTCAAGTAGGTAGCACAGATGTGATGAGAAAGGAAGTATATCGCGATACGCGCTCTGCTCGGAGAAAACTATGTTTTGCATATATAGGGTCAACCTTTTTCTCTTTAAAACCTGCCCTATGATATGTGTTTAGCATGCTCTTTTCTTGAACTGTTTATGAACTGTGATTTCTCAAAATGGGGCATAAGATCCCACTGAGTACGCTTGTACTTAGCCCAAAACTCTTTTCAAATGTTTTCAGGTTGATGAGCTAGCATGGCCGAGCGAGACGACTACGACACTTGGATATTGACTGGTTAAGAAATCAAAACTCTTGGTAGTCTAGTTTTCAATATCTTCCTGAAGCTATAAACCTAGGCGTTAACTATGTCAAGTGTTTGTTTTCCGCTTTCGAGTTGCTTAATCAAAATGCATGTGCCCTATATCCGGATGCCATTTGCACCACTCGCTTTCGTGTCAAGATTTTGACTATTTCACTATTTATTCAATTTAATTCCTTTTAAATTGTCATTCGCTATTCTCATCATAAGTTTGTTGTTATAACAAATATGTGTTATATTACCTTAATATATACAATATTATATGTATGACTATCTTCTTATGTTTCCTTTATCCTTTCCTTATTTCACTCATAACCCCGTGATATCCTCTGCTCCTCCCCGACTAGTCGGTGGGATATTACACCCAATGACCATTGATCGCGGCAAAGTGATGCCCGTTGGCCTCGAGTTACGGTTGTTGGGGAACACCATTTCCTCAACGTTCGCTTCACTTACGGTTGTTCACCCATCGTATTGCCTCCGGGTTCTCTTCGGATTAGCCGCCTCGCAGCTTGTCGTGCTCCTCCGTCTGCCGCTTCCTCCGCCTTGCGTGCTTTTCGATCTCGGGATCGCATAAAAGTCCTCCGCTCTTCCCGCAAGGTTAGGTCGTAGCATCAACAAAGAAAGCAATATAAATTCAAGAAATAGAGATACTCCGAATGCGCAACTCCCGAAGAGCGCCAATTCCGACATCACGTCGCTTAGCGTTCAAAATAAATTTATAACCTATTGCCCATCACAGCGTAGCCGGCGATAAGTATAGGGTCGATCCCACGAGAGTTGGTGTAGCAATCTCGATGTCACGATGTCACTTAAAAGGGATGAGAGTGGTGTACTTATCTCGATCACTATAGGTAGACTAAAATAACCTGAAACAAACTCAAAGGGAATATCAAATAATAAGACGAGTCTGGCTTGGGCAACAACCGTGAAGACGATTAACACTCGGTCCCGGATGCAAAGGTTTTCACTACATGACATCATCAACCGGTTATAAGAGACATACGTCGTGACCCGTTGTCGCGCGTCACGCCCACGACGCACCCTCCAAGTCTATCCTTTCGTAAAGAAGGCGAGGGACACCCTATGCAAACTATCTAACCCGTAATGCCCACGCACGAGGACACCTCAAGACATGCAAGCCTACTGACGTAAGTATGATCTAGATGGACCGGTATTGCAAATGCAACATTGCTATGACTACTCCAACTCGCCCACACGATCAGATTATTTGGGGTGCGGGACACCCGACACCTTAATCCAATTATTACTTGCAACCTCCCTTACCCACTATGTTATTTGCAACTAAGACACCGAGTTTTGTTAAGTTATATATCGCCCAGACCTAGTTCTTCTGGAACACACGCATGCGCATCGTAATGCCCTACTTGACCTCTCGAGTTATATTAATCATGCTCCACTTAGTCACGCCCAAACCGTAATAAAGACTTAGCTAGACATAAATAAACAATCATGCAACAGCTTAATTGATACCATAATAAAACGGAAACAACTTACTATTACTTGATCGAAATAAACGGCGAGCTCAAAGTGCCGCCGACAAAACATACGAAAAGCAAATATAAAAGTGTTTGCCTCGAAAGGACTTAATGTATGGTGATGCTTGATGATTTGATAATGCGAAGATGATAAAGCAGGCGAGGAGAGACGCTGAAGTCGCGCCTTCATCCCTTTATATAGGCCGAGAGAGGATCCGCGATGGTGATGGCCCATGGGTGGAAATCATAGGGTTTCCTTGTTGATCGCCTTTATTTCCTTGCCTGACGGATCCGAGGTGATCTCCTCCGGTTTCATGAGATTGATGTCGTACAGATCCTTTCCGGATTTAGCGAGATTCGCCTGATCTCACGTATCTTGCCCATCACCTCTCTCCGACTTCTCTTGCCTCCTGCCCGTCTTGGTTTACGGTTGCCTTCTTCACTCCGCTGCCCATTAGCCTACCCTTCCGAGATTGAACTCATGCGGTGCAGAAGGAGGTCACGCCAAGAAACTAACAACATCGGGGCTGAAGCCCGGTGTGAGCTAAGCTCCTTGTGCCTCGAGGTGCATCGTATCTCTATTCATCCGCCATGCAAGTTCCACCTTTCGCCCATTTCGCCTGCTTGCCCCTGCAGACCAATGTGTCCTCCCGCACACAAAACACAACAAGAAAGACACAAAAGACTCGATCTGACTCTAGACAAGACACGTAAAAGAGCACAAAACTTGGGCTCGTCAATAACCTATCTCACGTACCAAACAGCTAGATTAGTCAAGATAAGTATTCTATCCAGACCTATCTCATGTACCAAACGAGCCCTAATTGTGACCGACTCTGTACAAATAAATTTACAAAAAGAATATGAAAACCGTTGGTTTTTGATCAGAGGACCGACGGTTGCATAGACCGAGTTGAAACCATACATCACCCGGTTCGATTGCGGTTTCCTGGTTCGATGGGTTGAGAAGAGAACTATCCATTTTGAACCGAAACCACTAGGGGTGAGCATTCAGATTTCGATTCGGATTTTTTCCTAATCCGAATCGATCCGAAAATTCGAATTTTATGAAAGAAAAAATCCGATCCGAACCGAATATCCGAAAATTAATCAGAAAATCCGATTTTTTTGTACAAAATCCGAACCGAACCGAAAAATCCAAAATTATGGGAAAACTAAAATTGAAACCAAATTTTATTAATTCTTATATATATTTATATTAAATTTAAACATATTTAAATAAAATATTATTTTTATATATAAATTATACTCCCTCTGTCCCATTTAAAATGTCATACTTTCCTTTTGGGTTGTATTACAAACGTCCCATTCCATTTTAGAAATAATTAACCCTTCAAAAGTGTGGACCCTACCCACTTTTTAACACTTTAACTACTTTATACATTTCTCCAAATAACAGGTCCAAAAGAAAGGGGACGTTTTAAGTGGGACGGAGGGAGTATATATTTCAAACTTTTGGATTTTTTCAAAAAAATCCAATCCGATCCGAAAAATTCAAAATCTTAAAAAATTTCAATCCGATTCGATCAGAACCGAATTTTAAATTTCGATTTGATTCGGATCGAATATTCGATTTTCGAATTTTTTGCTCACCCCTAAAAACCAATGGTTCGAACCATTTTGCCACGTCTACCGATTTCTTACTATAAATGATTATATATTTATTTATTATTTCTGTCTCTTTGCATATTTTAGAGAGTTAATCAGTCACGTGGACTGTCAGCGACACCAGATTATTACTCAGCCCCCTTCCCCTTTCGCCCCTCTCTCTCACACACACGCACACAAACACTCCGGAGCTCACATCGCACTGTACCGGAACAAAATCGAAGGCGAAGGCGAACCGCGCCCATTCGAGCAACATCCCGAATTTCAAGCTGGCGTACAGCCCGAAGAGAGCGACGGCGGAGCTCCGCCACTCCAGCTCCATCGGCAACCGTGCCACCTCGTCCCCCTCCGCCTCCGCTGTGGCATCATCCCCATTTTCCTCCGACTATAGCTCCGCCACAACAGCCGCTGATGATGATAATGGCCGCGATCGGCATCCCCGGGATCGCTCATTCCGCTCCTATTTCCAGCCTTTTCTCCCTCACTTCTTTTTCCCCAACGACGATCTGTATAGGGCGCATCCCCATAGATCTAAGATCTCGATTGCCATACTCGTCGCTGTTGTTTTAGCGGCCGTGATTTCAGTTTCTTCCGTCGTTCAACGATTGGTATATGCCGAATGCCCTCTTCGTGAGTTGCCTATTTGTTTATGTGCGAATGTGCTTGCTTGTTTGATTTGTTATGTTTCGGAGGTTCGAAACTCTTCATATTCTCTACGTGCATTATGGTTTAAAGTTTATTGCTATTTTGATTGTTTTGTTCCGTATGATTTTTATGATATCATGGTTATACTTCGATTGAGTTACTGATATAGTCAAATCCTTTGGACCATAAAAACCTGTACATTGTCCACAAAGTTACAGTAAATAAAACGGTATGCTGATCATGGAAATTAGTCAAAATTATGTATATATATTTCGAATTTCAACCTTACAGCTTCCATTCTTTGAGACCAAAAATTTAAATTCCATGGGAAGATTTCAGATGACGGTAGGAACTTTGAACAACTGATGACCATCATTCAATCTATAGAGAATACAGAAGATCCACTTGTTTGCAATAAATGAGTAAGCTTCTGCTTGCCAGCAATGATCATGAGGAGATGGGCAAAGTTAGGAGAACGATATTTAGTTGGGATTGGGGTTTAATTGAGTTTTGAGTTGGTTGGACAAACAAAGAAAACTCTAAAGTTGGGGCAGAAGGATCTTCTCAAATGAACATTGTCAATTTGCATCACATGATATCTCTTTAGTGCACATTGAAGTATAAGAAATGATGGTGGTACTAACTTTTCTGCTTCAATATATTGAATGATGGGTCTGCCCTGTGTAACATCCTGTGGCATGGGAGGCTTTGATTTTCTTTTCCTGATAGAACTCACTTGAGGGTTCTAACTTCTGATCTCATCTGCACTTATTTTATTTATAGAAGTTTCAAACTTTATGATTTCATGCTTTCTTCCAAGTTCAACTCATAATTCTCTGACCCTTCTCTCCATTTTGGCTGCAGAATGCCCCATATTTGTGTAGAAAAGATGGTATTACACTTCATTGCCCTCATGTAAGCTAAAATGGTCATCCACTTCTCTCTCATGTCATCTTCTTTTCATTTTGGTCGTGCTTTCTTAATGTCATTACTTTCGTTATAAGCAGGTTAAGGAGCCACCCTCACTCTGGGAAAATCCTTATTCAGCCACTAAATCATGGAAACCTTGTGCAGAAAGACGCGAGGGTATAATTTCAGGTACTCAAATATATGGATGAATGTATAAACAAAAATCATAAAATTGGTGCAGTTACCCCAAACATCAGCATTGAAATTAAACCTTTTCTCAATTCCCTTATGGCTAAAATTGTTGATCATATTTTACTAAACTCATTATTTGAAAGCTACGCATTGAAGCATATGACTACTTATGTGATGATTTAACAAAATGAATATCTGGATGTTACATGTGCACTTTAAATACCAGAAGACTCTGGCTTGGGAAAAGTGAATTATGTAAGTGCAGGTGGGTGACTGTGTACTCATAACTACATAAGACACTGTTAAGGTAGTGGCAGAATATAGTAACGGTTCTTTTAAAGAGACTGCCATTTCAATGCTTTGTTTCTACTTTAGTCATTAATTATACCATGCATATCTTTCCAATGATTTTATTTGCTGTTTTGGTTTGAGAATTAGGTTACAGCTCTTTCTTGACAGTTAGTAAAAGCAGAAGACTATACTATTATTTACTCTTTAAACTAATGTGCTTGCTGCTTAACTGATCTTTAACATGTACTCTTTACTTATCTCATTTTGTAGAATATATAGTATGGCTTTTGCTAAGATAAACTTTCTGGAATGTACTTTTGTCAGTAGTAGCATATCTAAATAACCTTTTTCTTTCCCCTTGCAGATCTTCCGTCTGAGAATGCAACAAATGGTTATATATTTATTCATGCTGAGGGCGGTCTTAACCAGCAAAGAATTGCTGTAAGAGATTCTTGTGGAAATTGGAAATCATCTTTTGCATCATTTTTTCATTATCAAAGATATACTATTTGGATCTATAAGTTCAGCTGCCACATCGAATTAATTTACTTTTAAATATTGTCGACCTTTCGATTGATTTCCTTCATTTGATATCAGTCAGTTTTTATGCTGCAAAGATTAGTTTTAGAAATTTCTTCCTTTATCTTGATATTGCATGGACCATGGAGTACTCTTTGATTTCCAATACTTGCCTTAGATTCTGAACTTGATTATGAGTATTCTTTCTCTACAGATATGCAATGCTGTTGCTGTGGCAAAGATCATGAATGCTACTCTTATTTTGCCTGTGCTGAAGCAAGACCAGATATGGAAAGATCAAACGTGGGTGAACTTTCTTAAAGCTACATAATGGATTTCATTCTATATTGCCCTAGCATTGATTTTCTTCTTATCTGTATTCACTTATTCTGCAATAGTGACTGCAAGATTACCGAAATATTGAAGAGAACTTTTGTTATGCCTCTACCTATACATGTATCCTAGCTCTTTCTTTGGCTTTGTTTCTGGTGCCTGGCTGGAAAAAAAAAAGAACAAAAGGACCTTGTTCGTTCCAAAATGGTTACCCTAACTTTTTAGCCTGCTTTATGTATTCTGATTTCTGAATCTTTTCATGTTAACCTTTATCAAGCCTGCTGCCTGCTGCTGTTACTACTTCAATCTATTTTTATTTGAGTTAAGTTGGTTCCAGTTTGCTGATGGGTTTTTGAAGTTTGGTACATTGCACTCTTGGCTTATGAACACCAACAATCATTTGCAGTTTGATGCAAATTCGATAGTAGGATTCTGAGTTTATATTACATAGTTGTCTGCTGAAAATTTCAGGACATATTTGATGTAGATCATTCTATTTTCTATATGGGATCCCTTATATGTTGACATGTTGACTGCAGGAAATTCGAAGATATATTTTATGTAGATCATTTTATTGACTACTTGAAAGATGATGTTACAATCGTGAGAGATATCCCGAAATGGTTTACAGATAAAGCAGAGCTGTTTTCTAGTATAAGGTTGGTATTTATTTGCTTAGACTCTTTAAATATGTTACTGAGCCTTGTAGACAAAAATAAAATAAAAAATAGCTCCACGTTGCTCCGTCTAAAGAAGAGTTGCTAAACATTTGGGATATACTTTCTCTAAATTCAAACATCTGATGAGTAAATGGAATCTTAGTTTTTCCTTATGTACAACTAGGAGTTATTCTTATCCAGTAGTTACTCAAAACATACTCTTTGAATACTTTGTTAAAAAACTCTAATGTGTATATTTGTCTGTTTGTTGGCATAGGTTATGTTGTCTGGCATTGAAAAAGGAGTTAAACTGTGATACATAGTAATGGTGTTTTATTAATGCACCCAAAGTTTTTCAGTAATTCATTGCAACTAGAAAGCAAAAACTTTAGTTTTTGATGAACTGCACCGGTCCTTTCAAATGTACTATTTACAAACTGAGAGTTTGTTGCTTGAATCTTACTTTATTGGCATATACTCTTGACAGACGTACTGTAAAGAACATTCCAAAGTATGCTCCTGCTCAGTTCTACATTGACAATGTTTTGCCTCGGGTCAAGGAAAAGAAGATAATGGCCTTGAAACCTTTTGTTGATCGACTGGGGTGAGTTGTTTGTTTCAGTTGATGTGGTTCTTACATCTTTCTCATTCACAACCATGTACATCAAGGACATTGTATATGTCAGTGTTGACTCAACCTGCCTTTCTTGTTCACAAGGTATGATAATGTTCCTCAAGAAATCAACAGGCTAAGGTGCAGAGTGAACTATCATGCTTTGAAGTTTCTTCCTGAAATTGAAAATATGGCTGATTTACTTGTATCGAGAATGAGAAATCGAACAGGCAGTTCTAGTCCTTTCATGTAAGTGCTGCCCACTATCCTATTTCTGGTTCTCCTGAACCAGATCATCTGAAGTTGTGATTGCTTAAAATTTGCCCTTTCGGATGAAAGGTTTTTATTAGCTTTTCATCTGTATCTATTTCCACATGTATATCAGGGCTCTTCATCTAAGGTTTGAGAAAGGTATGGTGGGTCTTTCTTTCTGTGATTTTGTGGGGACTAGGGTGGAGAAAGCTCTTATGGCTTTATACAGACATAAAGAATGGCCCCGGCGCTTCAAGGTATCATTTCCCTCAAGTTGAGTTCTGTGTATTGATTTAAGTTCAGGCTAGTAGTAATATCTTTCTTGGGCTTTGCTTTGCAGGATGGTTCCCATCTTTGGGCACTGGCTCTTCAGAAGCGAAAGGAAGGACGCTGCCCTCTTGAACCCGGTGAGGTAGCAGTGATGCTTCGCGCTATGGGCTATCCTAAAGAAACACAGATATATGTGGCTTCTGGCCAGGTTTATGGTGGACAGAACCGCATGGCACCACTGAGGAACATGTTCCCCAATCTTGTAAGCTCCATTTTTCAATCTAGTTCCATTGTCATCTAAAGAAACAAGAAACTATAAAACTCTTTTAGCCCCAAAAGTTATATTGTTGACCATGCACTGTAGTTTTAGTTTCATTAAGGATGTGTTACAGGTCACAAAGGAGGAATTAGCAACCAAGTTGGAGTTAGATGGTTTTAGAAAGCATGTAACAAGTTTGGCGGCTCTAGACTTTTTGGTCTGTTTGAAGTCTGATGTCTTTGTCATGACACATGGTGGAAACTTTGCTAAACTAATTATAGGGAATCGGAGGTACCTAGGCCACCACCTAAAATCCATAAAACCAGACAAGGGTCTCATGTCCAAATCTTTAGGAGACCCCTACATGGGCTGGGCCACATTTGTAGAAGATGTGATCACGACCCATCAGACTCGAAGTGGACTACCCGAAGAAACTTTCCCCAACTATGACATCTGGGAGAACCCTTTGACACCTTGCATGTGTAGAACCTGATTAATATACTTCTTATAGTGTAGCACATACCATAGGCAATATGCTGGAAGGTAATGTACCCCAAGTCAAGAGCGAAAATTTTGATCGGGAAAGCTAAAAGCTGTAGCTGCAGGTGATGAAATTTTATGACATACCTGGGTGGATGTGATGAGAATTCTCTTGCTGCCAACCAAGGGCTTCAGATTTTCGCCATACTTGGATCGAAAATGTTATCTTCCGTGGCAGGGGCGCAAAGGCACTACATGTTTATATTGAGATATTGATTAATTTTAGATCATAAATATTTCATTTGTAAATTGTAGTTTGCATGCATGGAATGCAGGTTTTATAACTGAGTGGATATTGCATGAATCCACACTGTTTCATGTCTGTGTGTTGAATTTAGTTGTGGACAAGCTGGTGAGGTGGGGATGCGATTTGCGTTCGAATTCTGTACTTCTTAAATCATACTAGTCTATGAGTATTTATTAGGTCGTAGCAGTTTGGTATACAAATATTTAGAAATTTCTTTCTCATGCCTATAATTAGTAGAGCATGAGTAATTAGTATGACTGATGGAACTGTTGCAATTATTTCATCGGTAAAACAGTAATCTAATCTAATCCCATAAATGATTATGTACAAAAGCTTTCCTAATGGGTCGGATCCTTTTCCAAATCTATCCTGGGTGGGTCTTGGTGTAGAATTGTTGATCCATGTTATAGAAAAATTCAATTCAATTGGTATATTTTTTTGAATAGTTATTTATTGGGTTAGATTTGTAAACGCAAATTATTATTGGGTTATGTTAGTGTATTAGAAATCATATCTAAAATTTAGAACATAAACTAAGAAAGCAAATACTCTGTAATATAGTTTATGTGAGACATTCATATATATTTAATAATAATTATTGTAAGCATTAAGAACTAATTATAACATAATCAGTCCTAATGAAGATTTATTAATAAGAAACTGAGACTTGTAAATTGTAAATATGAGTTATGAAATTATCATATCTAATTATTGTAATAACTGAAAGGTGGAAATTTAAATCTAAAAATATTATAATAAATCTTATAATGTACTCAATATTTACTAATAATCATTATAAAATAATCATGCCTAACTAAAATATACTAAGATTAACCCATACTAAAAAATTGAGAATAACAATCATATATGATTATCAAGTATTAACTAAAAAGTGAAATTTTAAATCTAAAATATTATTATATATCTTAATTATAATATAGTCAACAGTAATTAGTAATAATCAAATAAAGGACAATGGCTTTTGTGGATGATGAATTTTGTATCAGTTTGTGGAGATTGTCAAATATAATCCATCATTGTCACCTATTAAGCTTCTTGAACAAGCTTTTGGATTTCTTTATGGAGAATAGAGATTAAATGAAATTATTAAAGGCTTAAATGATTCTCTGACTGCTTATATAAAATAGCTTGAGCCTAGAGAGCAAACATTATGATTCAAAAGACCATGGTAAGCTTAGACGCATGTTGGATTGAGGACAACCAACCAATTCAAATACACTTCTAGTTCTAGCACCTAAAGTGAAATCGACCTTGTTGTGTGTGTGTGTTATTTTGAAAAAATATAAGAAAATTTACTGTTGTTATTTGAAGTGCACACTGAATAAACCATACTCTTGTGTAATAATATACAAATCACATATAAAAGACAAACTATGTTCGAAAAATGAAATGAGACAAACTTGGCTTAGAGATGTCGTTATTGACCATTATTTACGTTATACAAGTGGTGCTGAAAAAGAGTTTCTAATTGATTATGTGAGACCAATTTTCAAAAATCCATATGAATCGAATTATGTAGGATGACTATTTTCAGAGGTCCATATCACTTTTATTCTTATGACATCTCTTTCTTTGTTGCTAAATAATGTCATCATCTCATTTATTTGTGTACATCTAAATGATTAATCTTCTCTATATAACAAAGATGTCTAAAATTCAATTCTTACCGTACTCATCTACCAACTTAAGAAGAAAAGGGAAAAAAAAATTGCACTCGAAAATGATAACACCTAAATGCAAAAAGATATATCACCAAAACCTTCGAGAGGGTACAAAATTATAGCTGTTGCCTTTATGGATTCCCACAGCTCTTATATAGTCAATACGCATGTATTTGGTTTGTATTGACTTTTGATAATTGGAAGCCTTATATATTCGAACTAGTTTCATATAAAGTAATCGGTTAAGCGAATACTCTAATTTGTATAAGGATTGGTTGAAAATAAAATTCAAATTTTAGAACCGATCGATCTTAAATTGTAAGGAAAATAAATGCTTGTGAGAACACAAAGATTTCGTGGTTCGATCGTGAATAAGATCTACGTCCACGGGCGAGAGAGAGTATGTGTATGAGAGTGTAAGGCGATTACAAAGAGAATGAATGAATCTATGTCGTCTAATCTAGCCTCTATTTATACACAACGTATTGACCTGAGATCTCGAATCAAGTCTTCTAACTAGGATTCGAGATCCTATCCCTCTTGAATTAGGATTCTTTTAGATATGGTGAGCTTTCTGCGTTCCCACCGACTTTAGGAGTCTTCATGGGCGAACTTGTCGGGCCGAGCTTGCGATCGGTTTACTTGTATTGGGCACGATGCTTGGGCACAGTAGTTGGGCGTATCTATCACAACCCCCAAAAGACGCAGTGAAACGAGGTCATCTTTGGATTGGGGGTTGTTGTCGACGAAGCGGGGTTTGGACGATCTTACATGCTTTTCATTGTTTGACTCGATGCTTCGACGGCGTCGTATGTAGTGCTCGCAGAGCGTCTGCCGAGGTCTTTTTGTTGTTTGTATCTCGGCGAGGTGTCTCGGCTTCTTGCGGCGCGTCATGCCGAGGTCTTGGTGGCTTCACTAACGAGGTGTTATGCCGAGGTCTTCGATCGCTTCACCGACGGCGTTATGCCGAGGTCTTGGCCGCTTCACCGACGGGCGTTATGCCGAGGTCTTCGACCGCTTCACCGACGGGCCTTATGCCGAGGTCTTGGACCGCTTCACGGACGTTATCTATGGAGGTCTTCTTACTCTTTCCGCTGACGAGGCGTAACACCGAGGTCTTGGTACCGCTTCACCGCCGGTGCTCTATCTTGAGGTCGAGGCGGATTTTGCCGTTCTTGAGTCTTGGGCCGGGATCGCATTTAATCGCGCATTAAATTGGCGGGTTGGATTCCGATAAAGTACATATTAGGGAATGTCTTGTGATCGCAATATCTCTTATCACTGCTTTCACATTTCTCAATTTGAAAAACTCTGCCTTGCAGAAACAACTATTCTGCGCCATTGACGACTTGGCTCCTTGTCTTCTTCATCGATAAACAAAAGTAAGTAATGGCTACCTCTTCCATTAACGAGTCGTCTGAAAGTCGAATCATATACATTCCCCGTGCGGTTTAGTGTCTCTCTGCTTTTACCCGTATTCATATGCCTCTTTCGAGTGTAGTGCGTTTCCCTCGGGGGATTGCGGCAAAGTGTCTTCTTTTCTTCAATCCTAGGTATTTCGATATTAGGGATATAAGTTTTCAATATAGTATTCCTCTAGTATTGAGTTAAATCGCCTCCGTCCAGGAGGACAGGGCTTGTGCCCTCCGGATGGTTTCATTCCGTGTCGAGGACAGCCTCGAGGCGGTCTTCGTCTTCCTTTCCCTGCGTATCGTTGAGTTCGAAGAGATGTTTGGCATATCCGCTCGACTCTCGAACTCATTCCGAAGATATAGCGCCTAGGTGTCTATGCTATAGGCATAATTTTCCTTTGACCTTGGGGCTGGTCCTTGCTTTTGCAAGCGAAGGCGGCTCGGGGTGGTATTATCTATCACCCGTAGGAAATTCAAAGCCAAGATTAAGTCGAAGATCTCAACCGGCGAAAAGTTCTTCTTACAGCCGGTTTGAGGACATATGGAGTTCCATGGCGATCGATAAGATCGTCGATGTGTTCGTTGACAAAGACTTGGTGACACGGAGGAGACCGGACAAAATTGGCCTTGTTGACGAGGTCTTCTCGAGGCCGAGCTTGCGGGCGGGGCTTAGCCCTTATGATCCTACCTCCGGGGTGGAGTTGGTGAAGGTGAGGACCCTACTTCTTTTTCTTTATTGCATGATTATCGTGTTGTGACGACCTATGTATTTCTTGGTAGTGAACCTGCTGAAGGAAAGAAAGAAGAAAGGAAGGAGCCGATCTCGTGGCGAACCGATCTCGTGGCGGCCGAGGTCTCCGACCTTGAAGGATTTCGAGGACATGCCGAAATATTGTGGGCTTTGAGATCCCGCCGCTTGCCCACTCAAGCGCTTGAAGAGGCGGAAGGATGTAGTCCACGAGTCTCGGTTCTTCTGGGCCGCCGAGTCTGAGATCGTCGGTTCAAGTCGGCGCCTCGTCTCTTTCCTTAGGTTTTGTACTGTCCTTATACTTTGTGTTGCGATATAAAAGCGTGTTTCGACGATGTATATAATGTATAGGGGTCGAGGGCGTGGCGGCGAGGTGTCAAAAGTCGATCTTGTATCGGATTACTTGAAGGCGCCGTTCACGCGGTTTGTGAGGTGGCCGGTATGCTCGGGAGGTGGAGGAGGTGAATACCTCCTTACTCGAAAATATCCGAGGCCGAGGCTAAGATCAGGACCTCGTCAAACAAAAGCGGCGGATCTACGGCCATTGAGGCGGCGGCAAGGTCGGTCGGAGAGCGGCTTTGGCGGAGGGCGGCAAGGCCGGGCGGCGAATCTGAGGTTGCCTTGATGAAGGCGAGGTGGAACAGTTCGCCGTCGGGAGGCGGACATGGCGAGCTCGCGAGGAGAGCGCCGTGCCTGCGGAGAGGTCTGTTCATGTCGGCGACTTCCGGATGGTCTCGGGCGGGCGAAGTGCTTAATGCGCGCCGTCTCGGATGCAATCGAAGATGTCGCCGAGGACTACCCGGACACTGGACAAAGCCAGTATGGAGTGCGAGGGAGCCGAGGACAATGTCTGAGGCAGGCTATTTTGATGTGATCGTCCGCGGCTGAAGGAGCTTCCGTCTTTGCGAACCTCGCCTCCTCCTGCGGTTCTTACGTCGCGGAGTCCGTTCGCGCTTTGTCCGTGGATCGGGATCCCGACCAAGCTTTACTATCCGATTATGCAAAGGGTCGAAGTGCGGTGGTGCTTGAGGCGTCGAGACTCGGTGGTTCCGAAGAGGCCGGTATGCGGGCGAGCCAGGCGGAAGAGGCTGCGGCTATCGAGCGTCGGGCGGCGTATGTGGGCGTGGCGAAGCTTAGGAGGGCTCGATTGATCCCCATCTTTTTACCCTTTTTTTTGAATGTAAATGTACATTGATTTTTGCTAAGGGCATGTTAATAAAATAACAAGTTTATGTTAAGAAACTTATCTTTTTATTCGATTGTCTCTGAAATGCTTGATGCTTCTCCTTGGTTGAACCGAATCGAAGACCTATCGCGGGCTCTTGAGTTGAAAGAGGTCGAACTCCTCCATATAAAGGCGGCTTGGCGCGTCGGTGAGTCGATGTCGAGCATAGGGCGCTCGGGAGGCTGTGGCGAGCTCGAGCTCGCCTTTTGGAATGGAGGAGGCGTTCGAGGTCGCCAGGAGAGGCGAGGTGATAGCCGAGGAGCATGCCGAGTCGAGGAGGTTATCCACGAAATGGTGGGATGGCGATCCGGAGGTTGAAGCGAGGTTGTCGAGGCTGCTTGCCCGTTGTTCGAGAATGCGGCGCGAATATGGTGGGACCTCACGGCAATTCACGGGCGATGACGGCTGAATTGAAAAGGCTCGGGAGCATATCTGGTATCATCGCTCGACAACCACAGCTCGGCGTAATACTTGACGGGATGCAGAGGCCTCTTCTTACTGGGAGCTTCTCGATCTAGAATAAATGAACCTAATTATGACGATCCGGAGTGGCGCGCAAGAGGCGTGCTATTGCCTTGAGCGTCGTGGACCCTCCATGCGTCGAGGCCCGGGCGTCATCAAGTGGTCGAGGCCGAGCCAGCGAGCTGCATCGTCAGTGACCGAGGTCATGGCGGGCCCGTAATATAGACCGGGGGAGGTGAGGTAGGATTAGCATAGATGAGTCTTTGAATTCGATTTTTCTAGGGATTGGCTCGGCTTTTCCCGATCCGCTCCGTCCTCGTAAAATGTAACCTGTATACCTTTTATTTAATAAGAATGGTTTCTTGTTGACTTTGTATTTGAACAAGGTAACATCTGATAGTTAGTCCTCGTGAAATTCGTTTCGAAAGAAATCGTTCTCGTCGAAGGTAGGGTTCTGTTTTTCTTGAGGTCGTCGGGAGGGTGGTCCCTTCGTCTACATAGAGAACACTTGAAATAAGCGAAGGTAGTCGATCTCGTATGTAGGAATGGTTCTGTTTTTGCCGAGGTCGTCGGGAGGGTGGTCCCCGTCACATAGAGAGCGGCTTGAAATAAGCGAAGGTAGTCGATCTCGTATGTAGGAATGGTTCACATTTTTGCGAGGTCATCGGGAGGGTGGTCCCTTCATCTACATAGAGAGAACGCTTGAAATAAGCGAAGGTAGTCGATCTCGTATGTAGGCATGCTGCTTAGATTTACATTCGTATAAACAGAATGTGTCGACCTCCGTCGAGGAATTTGTCCTCCGTAGAGGAAAATAATGTGAAGATTAGTTATGCATTAGTGACAAGTAGAACTCGTAAAATAAATATTTTATTGATAAAAGGCGCGCGACCACCAAATAAGACTCGGACTCTAAGCAGGACTTTAAAAATATGACGAACAAGACCCGACCCTTGACACTTATGCATAATATTTCTTGGATGGATGATGTGCCATCGTTGGGTAATTGCTCACCGGACGATTGAAGCGAGCTTATAGGCCCTTTGCTGAGGACTTCGTCGACCCTGTAAGGTCCTTCCCGTGTGGCTTCCGGCTTGCTTGCTGCTGCGACTTTCTTGACTTCATTATTTGGTCGAGGTCGCCCACTTGAATTGTCGGGTTTTAACGCTGGTTGTAATACCGAGCTACTTGTTGCTTGTCCGAGCTTCCTGATGTGGCGAGGTCTCTTTTCTTCGAGTAAGTCTAGATCAGCTCGTAGATTTTCCCCATTTGCTTGGCGGAGAAATCGATAGTGCGAGGACTCGGTACTCCGATCTCTGCGGGGATCCTTGCTTGGTTCCATACACCAAAGCGTATGGTGTTTCTCCGTTTGAGGTCAGGGTGTTGTTGATGCGACCATAAGACACGTGGTAGATTTTCCACCCGAGGCCTTTAGCTCGGTCGAGGCGAGTTTTAGACCCTACGATGGTCTGTTGGTAACCGGTCGACCATTTGCTTGAGGATGGGCCAGGGGTGAACTTTGTTGGATCAGAAGCTCTTGACACCAATCTTTGAATGTCTTATCCGTGGTTGTGTTAGTTATCAGAAAGGAGGATATGGGGGATCTTGAAGCGACACACTATGTTCTTCCATACGAAGTTGAGGCGTTCTTGCTTGTGATTTTCGCGAGGCTCGAACTTCACCCACTTTGTGAAGTAGTCGATCGCAACGATTAAAAATTGGGCTGTCACGGTGCTTTACAAAGGGGCCCACAATGTCGATCCCCATTGCATAAGCGGCGAGGGCTGCATGCGGAGGTGAGGTCGGTGCAGGGTAGCCAGTGCGTTCCATGGATTTGACACTTGGACACTTTTTACGAGGTCCGTTGAGTCTTGGAACATTGTTGTGATAGTATCCCGTCGCATGACTTTCTTTGACAAGGCTCGGGGTCGATGTGGCTTCATACGAACCTTCGTATTTCTCGTAGAAACGTAATTAGCTCGGTTCGACCCAAGCACCTTAAGAGAGTTGGAGATATGACTTTACTGTATAGGACTCACTGCTCGATTGTATATCGCAGATTTGTTCAGGATCCTCCTAGCCTCCAAACTTGTCGTGGGGCGATTCGCCCTTCTCAAGTACTCTCGAATGGGAGTCGTCGATTGGGTTCTTCATCAGAGACTATGTTAACCTCGGCTCCGTCTTGGCATCGTTTATGCTCTGCTTTGGACTTATCTCTTGGCGGGTTCGTTGATGGCGAGGCCAATTTATAAGATGTCGGCTCGGCTATTTTGCTCCTTGGGATGCGAACTATCTGGAAGTGTGAGAAAGTCCGTTGCGGGCTTTTTGCTTTTTCAAGATCTTCTTCATTCACATGCTTTTTGCCTCGTATTTTCCCAACATTTGGCTTCTGACGACTTGAGAATCGTTGTGAACTTGCGGCTCGTGTCCGGAGACTTTGGCGGCGAAGTCCTGCGATCGATGCCTCGTACTCCAACGTTGTTCGTATTTTTGAATGTGAACCGAAGTGAGTAAGCGATTCTTGGTTGTCCGGGCCTGGGAGTAAGATACCGCTCCATTGCTGTTTTCCCGAAGCCCGTCAGCGTAGAGTTGCCGGCCTTCCTCGGTGTTTCAACCACGGGTTCGGCTTTGGCATCGTCGTCTGATTCGATGGGCTTGGTTTTTGCGAAGTTAGCCTCGGCAAGAAATCCGCTAGGCTTGACCTTTGATGGCTGGCGGGCGAAGGATATATCGTGCTCGCCCGATTCGATTGCCCATTTCGCGATTCTCCACGATGCTTGGGCTTCGTCAATCTTGCGAAGTGGGTAGTCGGTGAGGACTTGTATGCGATGTGCATGGAAATGCGGACGTAGTCTCCTCGCGGCATTTACCAATCTAAGGCAAGCTTCTCGGTGATACCTCGTTTAGGGCCTTTTAGTGCTCGGTGATGAAATACCGGGGTAGGCGTCCTTCTTCGTGCAGGGCGCACTTATGGATTCGTCGGGCGGCGAGGTAGAGAAAGGACCTCTCCTCTTTCGGAGACGGATAGAGTGGGGGCTCGGCGGTAGCTCTTGAGGTCTTGACGGACTGTGCACCTCGTCCCATGAGAATTTGGGGCTTTTGAGTACCTTGAAGAAGGGTAGGCGCTTATCCGCGGCTTTTGAAAGAAGCGGCTTAGTCTTGACTATGCACTGTCGACTTGTGTCGTCATGGATAGTCTTGACATCTTCATTTCCAAAATGGTTTGGACCTTGGTCGGGTTTGCTTTTAGCCTTCTTGTGAAACCCAACACCACAAGAACTTTCCGGACGGATTATAAACGCATTTACGGGATTGACTTTAGGTTGATTTTCAGAAGAAGGCGAGGACGATCCGGAGGTCGGCCACACATCGCGACTTCTTCCTTGCTTTTGACGACGATGTAGTCTCGTATACCTCCACATTCAGACCTATGTAGGGTGAAATATTTTGTCCACCATCCTTTGATAGGTAGCCCTGCATTTTAAGGCGAATGGCATCTTTTATATCACGAAGACCGAAGTCGGTAATGAAGGCTGTCTTGGCGGCGTCTTCGTCGTCCGTCGGGACTTGGTGATACCCTTTGTATAAGTCAAGCGAAGACTTCGTACCCGACCAGCGTCGACCTTCTTGTCGATGTTGGGAAGGGGATAGCAATCCTTTGGGCAATGCTTGTTGAGGTCGGTGTAGTCGATACACATTCGCCATCCCTCCTCCTTTCTTCACCATCACGGGTTGGCTATCCGGTCGGATATTTGACCTCGAGCGATGTCGTGCTTTTAATAGTGGTTCACCTCGTCATGAATGACTTGGTTCCGTTCGGTGCGAAGATTCTTTGCTTTTGTCGAGCGGCTTTATGTTCGGTCGATGTTGAGCGGTGGTGATGATACTCGGCGAGACTCGGTCATGTCGAGGGAGACCAAGCAAACACGTCCGAATTCCTTAGGAGTTGGATGATCGATCCTTCACTTGGTGTCGTGGTGAAACCAACACGGGCGACCTTGATGGCTCGTCTTTGTACAATCGACCTCTTCCACCGTTGTCGGGGAGTGGCGATGTCTTCGGACTCAACTCTTGGGTTTCTTTAATTGCTATGCTGTGGGTGTTGGACCGATGTCCGGCACCTCGTAAAGGCAACTTCACGTACTTTCCTTGCTTGCTTTTGATCGCCTCGGATCACGGTACATTCCCTCGTGGTGGGTATTTTTATCGTCGGTGGTGCGTTGAGCATACCGCCCTTACGTTCGGCCGATCTCGCCTAGTATGATGTTATCGGCGAGTTGGCCTTCACTTCTGAAGAACCGCACCACCTTGGTCGAGGTCGTTGGTGCTTTCCCCACCGTGACGGGTAGCTCGATTATTCATTCAGGCGCGTCTCTTCTGGGCGAAGCTTGAGTGGCGGCGGTGCTGTGCGGTGTCTTCTTCTCTAACTAGCTTGTCAAGCAATCCTTGAAGAGGATGCTTACACGCCTTGTTGTCGATGTAAACGTTTTACCAATTTATTTGCGACTACTACGGATCACCAGCGCGTCACGGTGAGTCTTGTCGCGAGTGCGGAGTCGTCCTCGGAGAAGGTGATCGCCTCGTCCTTTCGAACCTCTTATTGGTAGGTTCGCGGTTCTAGGACTTGAGCATCGGCCTTGAGGGAGGACCGTGACTCCAGGGGAGCCCGTAATAGTGGAACCACCCGTCATATTGGGGCTCGTCATCTCCTTCCTCGTCGGTCTTTGCGTTTTGTTTTTTGTAGGGGCACAATTTCCCTCTTCCTCCTGCTTTTCTTCTTTTGACTTTGGTCGGCTTGGCGACTACGTCATAGTATTTCTTGAGGATCCGTCACGAACTAGCGACTCTATTTCACCCATGAGCTCTTTGCACTCTTGATGTCGTGCCGTAATCATCATGGAATGAGCGGTGTTTATCCATAGGTGGCACCTCTTCCCCCGCCATCGGTCGAGGCTTCTCGAAAGGTTCATATGGAGTCGTAGATTTACGCTCTCGGCCGTCGCCAATCGGTGTCTTGAGGTCGTTCAGGCGTCGCGGACCGAGCTGGACTTTATCGGGCGATGTAATCTGTCGAGGCGCTTGCCGACCTTGGTTCGATCTTCCTTCCTTCCGTCTCTTCTTCCTTTTTCGAAGGTCTGCCTTGCTTGGCGCTTTCTTTTATCGGCCTCGTCCGCTTTGGCGAACCGGTTGGCTATGCGCCACTGACTACTGTTGCGATCGGGGTTCGTGCCAGCGATCTCTCGGTATAAAGCCCCGGCAAGATGCCGTTTGGAAGGCGAGATGACTAACAGTCGTTCACGTCTTGACCTTCAAACACTCCTTGTTAAACCTTGTCGTGAAGTCGTGATGGACTCATTACGGCTTTGTCTTATGGTGAGGAGGTGTGCGATGGCGTTTTGATTCCGCCTTTTGGAAGAACCTTGGTGGAAGGCGACCATCGGTCGCGATAGGGCCGATGCTTCCGTAGGTAGGTATCGAACCACTGCGGGCGTTGTCGACGAGTAACTCGGGAAGAGTTTACACATATGGTGGTGAGGCGTTGGTTGATCATGTTGTATTGGGCTGCGAGAGGAAGTTACGTGGATCCCTCGACCGTCGTGAGGCGATGCTTAGTACCCGTACTTATCAGGAGAAAGTGTTGAGTATTCTATTTGAGAGCGGGTGGCTATCTTCCGTATCCATCGAAGCCGTCCTCTGAGCGGGGCGGAGTTCGGCGATCGAACTCGTTTAGGTGACTCGGACCGACTTCGCGGCGACCACGATGCCTTTTCTGCGCTGCTCGTCCCCGGAGATCGGGCGAGTTCGCCGGATGGATTCGGCGACTCGGGCGGCTTGCGGTGATCACGACGTCCTCTCCCGCGTTGCTCGTTCCTTGCGCGGTCGGTTTGGGCCCGACCTCTAGTTGTGATGCCGTATCTAGATGAGGCTTGGTGTTCCGTTCTTGGGGCGTGGCCGACCACAATGCTTGAGGAGGCGGAGAAAGCTCTCCTTATTTTCTCGAAATCCGCTTGACGGCGTCGTCGAGGTTTACTGCATGAGCCGGAGGTTCCCACGGATTATTACTACGATTGCCTTCGCTATGGTAACTTGCCTCCTGCGGGCGGGGTGTCCGTGCTCGTCAGACTATGCCCCTCGGGTTTCTTCTCTGATTGGGCTCTTCCGAGTTGAGCTCGGCGTTCCTTTCGCCGTCGGCATTGTTGTTGCCGGCGACGGTCTGGATGCGTAACCACGGTGTACACAGTCATGATTATTTCCACATAGCGGTGGTTGATCGAAAACACAAAATTTAAGCTTCCCGCAGGCGGCGCGGTGATCGATCTTAAATTCGTAAGGAAAATAAATGCGAAGAACACGAAAGATTTCGTGGTTCGATCGTGAATAAGATCTCGTCCGCAGGCGAGAGAGAGTATGTGTATTGAGAGTGTAGGCGATTACAAAGAGAGTGAATGAATCTATATCGTCTAATCTAGCCTCTTTTATACACAACGTATTGACTAGATCTCGAATCGAAGTCTTCTCTAACTAGGATTCGAGATCCTATCCTCTTGAATTAGGATTCTTTTAGATATGGTTTGAGCTTTCTGCGTTCCCACCGACTTTAGGAGTCTTCATGGGCGAACTTGTCGGGCCGAGCTTGCGATCGGGTTTACTTGTATTGGGCACGATCTTGGGCACAGTAGTTGGGCGTATCTATCGAGAACCCAGTATGATACAGATTGATAACTAGTAAAATTCTGTATTCTTTTCAGAAATTGTCCTACTTTTGAGTAGGGATTACAATTTTTGACACAACACGAGAACACACATGAAATTAACGGGTTAATTTTCAGCCTTATCGTGTTCGTGTTCTTATCATGTCGACATGATAAGGACACGATAATTTCGTGTCGTGTTCGTGTTGGATCCGTATCGTGTTCGTGTAACCCGATAATTTTCGTATTGCATTCGTGTTCATGTCGGACCGCATCGTTTTTGTATAAATTGACAATATTTATATATATTTAATATTAATTTAATTATATTTTATATATTTTTATTTCTTTTATTAATTTATTTTCTAATTTTGATTTAAATTTATCATTTCGTGTCGTAACATGTCGTTATCGTGTCGTGTCAACACGAAAAAAATCGTGTTATATTCGTATTCGTGTCGTGCTCGTGTCGTGTCCGTGTCAATACATTTCGTGTGGTGTTCGTGTTCGTGTCGAACAGATCCTTAACGGGTCGTATCGTTATCGTGTCGACACGATAACGACACGACCTGATAAGGCCAAACACGACCCGTTAAGGATCTGTCCGACACGAACACGACACAAAATGTATTGACACGGACACGACATGAACAAGAATATGATACTATTTTTTTCGTGTTGACACGACACGACACGACACGAAACAATAAATTTAAATCAAAATTAGAAAATAAATAAATAAAATAAATAAAAATAAATAAAATATATATAAATATTATCGAATTATACGAAAAAGAAACGATCCGACACGAACACGAATGCAATACGAAAATTATTGGGTTACACGAACACGACACGGATCCGACACGAAATTATTGTGTCCTTATCGTGTCGACACGATAAGGACACGAATACGATAAGGCTGAATACTAAACCTATTAATTTCGTTCGTGTTCGTTTCGTGTTCTTATATCGTATCTAAAATTGACAGCCCTACTTTTAAGAGAGAGAAATTGGGAGGAAGACATAGTTTCCACTTTCCACTAGAAACATTTTGTTTGGCTCCTAATTTTGGGCCTTGTAATGTCGTATTATAGGGCCTAATATGTATTGTGCACATTGTAATCTTCACATTTAATTATATATTCACACTGCAATATCAAATAGGCGTTTTTATCTGTGGGCAATATGACATTAAATCTTATATTGTTTGTTTGGCTTATTTGATGGAACAATATAAGTTTTCATATTATTGTATTAAGACTAACTCTAAATCTCGATTAGATGATAAGTATAAACTTCTTGTACTAAAATTTTCATTACAACATGGCAGATGACAAGATATAGTGACACAATATAATTTTATAGAGAAGTTTTATAACGATATTACTAATTACATTTTTTCTCTTTTGTAATGTTTCCATTCCATTCAGGAATAATTTCATAAATGTAAAATGTAAAAAAAATTGATAATAATATTAATCACATTTAAAATGTTTCTATCAACAACATTAATAAATATTTGATTTATTTTTGACATACTTTCATCACTAACAGATCACTTACAATATCAAGTTATAATTTATCTGATTATTAGCAGCTAATGCTATAAATATTTCAACTTTTATATTTTTCAATAAATTGATACAACCACATACGCAGAATAAACTTAGATACTAAGTTTTTTCATTGTTTAGAATACTTAAATACTAAGTTTTTAAAAAAAATAAATAGAAAACCTAAATACTAAGTTATTATTTTCGTAGCTTATCGTACCATCCGTCACATACCAATTTACCGCCACACTAGCATTGACTAATATATTTGGCTAATAGATTTAATTATTTTGGCACACTGGTTGTGGAAGGCAGCTCCTATAGACTTGAAGGGAATAAAACTATTAATATTAATCAGGTAAAATATTATTGGATGTGTAAGTGTAAATGGCACAACACGTATATTGTTCTAGAATCTAGTACGTCGATATTAACGAGAAGGCAAACTTAGCCACAAAGAAATTTTTTTATTGCAAAATCAGAATCCCGCGGCGAAATCTGGGCCTTATAAATCGACCCCGTAATTGGGACGTACCAGATTTAATCTTCCTATCTATCCACGCCCTTTACTCTCTTCCCTTTTATTAGATATTCCCAACGCCTCTTATTTTCAAGATTCATTCTTTTCAGCCAAGTTATTACGCGCACACACAACTCACACTCGGAATCTGCGTGAATCAGCGGGCTGTTTCTGCGTGAGCTGCTGTGATGGGAGATCATGAGCATCACAAGGAAGAGGAGAAGGAGTCTATGATGGAAAAAATCGCCGACAAAATTAAAGATCACGTTTCGTCTTCGTCGTCGTCTGATTCCGACGACGAGAAGAAGAAGAAGACGAAGTCGTTGAAGGACAAGGTCTACCGCCTCTTCGGCCGGGAGAAGTCTCTTCACGGAGTCCTTGGCGGCGGCAAACGTATGTACACCAACGTGGGAAGTGAAAATTTCTCTTTCAACAAGTTTATAAGCTTTTTTTTTTTTTAATTTTAAATTTGTCCAGGGTAATAAAAAAAGAGGATTCTAATGAGTTGCTTATCTATGTGTTGGGGTTTCTGTTAAAATTGTTTCATTTTTCTTAAATCTATTTTGTTCTTCGTGTTTGAGGAAGAAGGGCTGTTGCTCCTCGAGATTTTGGTTTTTGGATTTTTTTTCCTTTCTTATTTTTTGGGCTTTTCGCCATTCTTTGAGATGCGAACTCGCACGGATTTCAAACTTGCCTTTTATGGTTATTGCATTTTTGGTCGTCTACCGAGGGTTTTATCCTTTCTATGGTAGGTTTAAAATATCTTATATTCCTTCGAAATTTTTGGGGTTGTCAAATGATAAAACTCCATTTCCATTATTTAATTTCTCCGACGCTTGACATGTTTTGTTTTCCGATCCACTTCCTTTTTTTCCGGGAGATTAAAATGTTTTTCAATGTGTGTGTTTAATTCTTATTGGATGCATCTTCTTGCTTGTATTCATCCTTCTATTTTTCACTAATGTTTTGATGTTCTATAATGTTTTATTATTGGTTGATTCACGAATTAGATTCTTGGAAATGAAGTTTTTTTTTTGGGAAGGAAATCAAGATTTTAGATAAGTTATGATGAAGAATTCCAGTTGATTTATTAACTTAGAATTAAATATATCTTGTATGGCCCGAAAGTTAATGGGGTTGCATTAGCTTTTGGTTGGGAAAAGGTAGGCACCTTTAGGCAGCCTAAGAGGAGCTGAGCATGCTTTCATGATTCAACAAATTCCCTAAAATAATCTATCCTATTCTTCAACATTATACTTTATTGCTGGTGATTACAGAGTATGGTTCACAAAGTCGAAATCCAGACTTTATTGATACTAATAACTTTATAGTTTATACCACTGTTCCAATTTTAGATGAGCTTGCAAAATTATGATGATGCTTCATAAAAAAATTGGATAAACTAGAGCTTCGAAAGCAAAAGTATTGCACACTTCATATGATTTCTACTAAGATAAAATACATAATGACTTGAGTCTTGATGAATGGTCAGCTGCTGATATTTTTCTATGGAGGGACAAGAAGGTTTCGGCTGGAGTGCTTGGTGGGGCTACTGCTGCTTGGGTCTTGTTTGATGTCCTCGAGTACCATTTGCTCACGCTGCTCTGTCATGGTTTGATGCTTGCTCTAGTTGGTCTCTTCTTGTGGTCGAGCACTAACACATTCATAAAAAAGTGAGCTGCCTGCCCTTTTGATGTCGGTAGGTAGATTTATTTATGGGCATTTCATTTCTTACTTTCTGTGGGTTGTGTAGATCTCCACCGCATATCCCACAAGTAATTATCCCAGAGGAGCCTGTAATGAAGTGTGCTTCTGCTCTGAGGATTGAAATTAATCGAGGCTTTGCAGTTCTGAGGGACATTGCATCTGGAAAGGATTTGAAGAAGTTCCTATCGGTATGTATTATTCAAATGTAGGAGAATGGGGTCATTGGTTTCATCCTTATCGTTTCTTTGATTCGAATTCTGGAAAATAACTCTTCGTGTGATGTAGGATGTCAGTCTTTCACCATGTCCTATTCACCATATCTGATTAAAAAATACATCTCACAATCGTTTTGAGATGCAAGATACTAAATTTAGGTTGAAAATGAACCTCAATAAGATATGAGGCGCACATTCTTACATTCGGATGTACACTACCTCTGTCCTAATTTATAATCCTAATAGGGGATTGATGAATCCTAATTGGATTTAATTAAGGTGGATACACCGTAAATCTAGATGCACATAAGTTTTTGCCATGAGGATATGTACCTCATCACTTGAATATTATTATATGTGGCAAGAGGTAGCTTTTGTAAAGTTCATTTGTTCTTGGGATTTCATATGAATTGATCTTATTCATTATGCAGGTAATTGTTGGCTTGTGGGTTTTGTCTGTAGTTGGTGGTTGCTGCGACTTCTTGACACTTCTTTACACAAGTAATGTCTAAAGAAAGATAATATTAGATCTTTATGAAATGTGTCTTGCATACTGAATTGATTCTGATGCAATTTTGGTCGTTGACAGTTACTATAGCGCTGTTCAGCGTGCCTATCTTCTATGAGAAGTACGAGGACAAGGTGGACTTTTATGCTGAGAAGGCATTGGCTGAGCTGAAGAAGCAGTATGCAGTTTTTGATGCGAAAGTTTTGAGCAAGATCCCGAGGGGGGCGCTCAAAGATAAAAGAAGGATTGAAGGTATTTTGCTCGACTCAGGTGGATGGGATGGCTTTACATTTGAATGTACGTTGTCTGTTTAATTAAGTTTTTCTGGAATCATCAGTTGATGGATGATTGTGTTATGTTGATATGATTACGCGAAATATATGGGTTATTAATTTGTTTTCATCTTTGTAAAGTATGATGTTTTTCTTGATGTACGCCTGGGAGTTATGTTGTTATTTCTGTATCTCTTGTTTTCGTTTTGCTTGGTAGAAGCGACTTAGTTAAACGGTTTGTGCATGTGAAATGCGTTGGAATGCACCTAAGTTTCGTTGTATTAGAATGGATGTTTGATTGGAAATGAGGTGAATATGATTGTAAAATGACAACCCATTTTTCAGCAACTCTTATAATATTTTCGTCATTTGAAATCTTGCTTGGTGCACTTTCGGTTAGAATACAAGTTTGAAAATATTGAAAGATGTTAATTTCTAATTTATTGGATGTTCGGATCTTACTGAGGAAATATTTAGATATTGTGACATATATTGACATTAAGTTATTAATATAGCTGCAATAATTTCAAACTTTCAATCATCCTGTGCGGCTACAAATATTGCAGCAGATTTTGAGTCGTCCAATGTCGCTGCATTAGATGCAACATGTATCTAAATGCTAAGTGAGGCACATTTAATTTTAGGTTTATTACTTTTAAATAGAATTCATTAATTTTTAATTATAAATCATGATCATAATTGAACGTGGTCTTTATATACTCTCACAGGGTGATGATGTTTTTGTATTTTTATAAGAGACTCGTATTTAAATATTGTCCAATTAGTTGAAGAAAATTTACAAGTATATGATGGTATGTCAGAATCTATATCGACAATATTACGAATTATAAAATTACTAGATCGTAAATATCTAAGTCGTAGTAATTTATGGTATACCTGATGGATGTGGTTTCAGTCGGTAACTTCTGAAAAAATCTAGTCTACATGCAGTGACGGAGTCACGTTGGGGCCTGGAGGGCCTTGGGCCCCCCAACATTTTCCAAATATTACTGTTATATATGCTTACAATTAATATTAGTGTTGCTAACATAGTTGGTTTAGGCGTTGGCTATCAATCCGTTTGCCCAGGGATCGATCCCTCCTTTAGTTAGGCTTTGTCTTTTCATTATTTGTCTACTTTTTCTCATTTTTTTCCTACTTTGTGTTCTGTCTTCTTCTTTTTTTTCTCCAATTGTTCACTTTCTTTTCTTTTCTTTTTCTATAATTTGTTTTATGTTAATAAAATAAAATATATATACAAATAATAAAGTTTTATATATAAATTAATAAAATCAATTCAATTTCTAAAAATATTATGATGAATTTATTATAATAGTTATAGGTAATATTTATTTAAATTTATTTTAATAATTTATATATTTGAGTTAATTCCATATTTCATTGTATATTTATAATGGGTACAAGAAAATCAAGATTTGAGTTTTGTAAGATAATACAATTTACAATATTAATATTTATAATTTTCTAATTATTTTAATTTTTGTAGATATTATTCATTGGTTGTTTAGTTACTTATAAGTTAATCTTATTATTTTATTTTTACAAGATATTAGAGCATAATGAAAAAGAAATTTAATATAAATAATTACCTCTATTCAGTTATTACTTAAATTATTATTATTATTTAATTATTTTTAAAATTATACTCCCTTCGTCCAGTCTAAAAAGTCTCTTTTCTTTTGGCCACGGTTATTTAAGAGAAAGATATAAAGTAGTTAAAATGTTAAAAAGTGAGTAGGATCCACAACTTTTGAATGGATAATTACTTCCTAAAATGGAATGAGACATTTGTAATGGAACAACCTAAAAAGAAAAATGAGACATTTTAAATGGGACAGATGGAGTATTTTATTATCTTTTAAAATTATAAATAATTGGGTCCCCAGTTAAATTTTTCTGGCTCCGCCACTGTCTACATGTGTATGCAGACAAGGCTTACATATGAAACTTTATTTGATTACATTTCCAGCAATTGTTTTTGAATAATTAGTTTTCTCGCAGTTATTAGAATTTTGACTAGTGGCAGATGGCTAGTTTCCTTTTGGTAACATGGACCAATTAATTCAAGGGGCGGTCTTCGATGCATAACAGGCTGCAAATGCGGTCGATTAAATTATGGGTCAATTATAGTCTGATCTCAACATTTAACATTTTTTAATTTATGGTTTCAACTTTGAGTTTTTTCAAAATATTTTCAATTTTAAAAATATATTAATTTATGATCTGAAAATATTTTTCATCATCGAAATGCTGATTAGGATGATAATTAATTTGAAGTATATTTTTCACATGTATATGAAATAGTGACATTTTGGTCATTGGATTAATTATAGTTTATTGTTTCAACTTTCAGTATTTTTTATTTATGGCTTTAACTTTTAAGTTTTTTCAGTTTATAGTTTCAATTTTCAAGTTTTCTATAATGTTATGAACTTTGAGAAATGTAGAAGATCAAAACTAACAATGAATTTGAAACTAGAAAATAGAATAAAATCTGATAACCGTATTCTAATGCCGAGTCGAGGGCCTCTTTCATAAGGCGAGATCGCCCGGTAGTGCTCTCGGTTACGGCGTATCGTCTCCAAAGATAAAATGGCGTCTCGTGGGTGGCGGCCGCGGACCAACGAGCTCCGTGACTGGAATGGCGAGGACAAAGCTTGGACACTAGCTATGTATCAGAGAGAGTGCTTTGGAATCTTTGGAATGCAGATTAGCGATGGGTTGCTTATCTTTGAGAGACATGTCCTATTTATAGGCGTCGTCCCTCGTGGGAAGCATCTTTGAGTCAACACCGCATTGATGTCGGGTGTTACGAATTATGTCCCCTATTGAGTCTTGGCGGTTTACGGAGACAACGTGGGCACGTTTCCCTTGAGCCATCATGTCGGGCGTTAAAGCGGTTCTGACGAATACGGACAACGCGTGCGTCCAAGTTCATTGGGCGTATCGGGACGTCTTTTCAAGTGCCAAGCGGGCCCAACGGTTGGGCCACACGAGTTGGGCCTCGGACCAACTCCATCTTTGGGCTCGATCAAACGTTGATCCAAAATATAAGGCGATGGGCCTCGGAACCGGGCCCACGAACGCCCAAAGAAACGGCCCAGACCGCCCAGACCAATTGCGAAGATCCAGATCCAAGATCCACGGAACCGAAACCGAAACCGGCCGGGCCGAGCCGGAGCCGGGCGGGCCGGGCCGGACGGCACGGCCGAGCGGTAGCGCGCGGCGTCGGGCGCCGGCGGCAAGACTGGCCGGGCGGGCGGCGGCGGCAGCGTGTCTTGTGCGTGGGCTTTCCACCCATCACTTGTGCACATAATTATACTAAGTGTTCAATGACCCACTTATATAGACAATTAATGAAGGTACATTAATCGATGTGGGATAAGGATTAATTAATCCATGCTTATCCCATTAATCACATAACTCCATGTTTAAGTGACCAACTTTGATCCATTATTTCCACTCACCGGAAATCGGTTTGAGAATGTGAATACACCACGATCATCTACTCGGGCGTAGATCGATCCTATGCCGTTTAATTTCACAAAATTAAGCGTTCGTCACTCAAAATCTTGGTCAAAGTAGCTTCACGGAAACTTGACCACATATATAATATTATATATATATATACGCGATTTTCAACAATCCCCACATGAGTGGAAATAGCCATATGCATGATGCAGACCATTTCGATCCTCGAGATGTTAAAATATTTGGACGGTGGTTTATGGCTTGAACCTTCCATAGTTAGTACCATCGAGTACAGGCGGATTAGTGGACACGATGCGCGAACTATTCCCCACAGTGCCTTGAGACAATGGTATTAACACTTTAACACCTCAACCTCATCCGTTCTCACGTTTGATTCCATTTTGGCCATGGACATCCACTTTGGATTCATAAGTGTTTTGTTTGAAGCGGCCCACTTCGCACTTACATAGGTGATTCTTTACCGAGTATCTTGCCATACTCAACCTCGCCGAGGTATCTTAGGAATCATTAAGAGTCAACGACTCAACCTCACCACTAAGCAAGTTTTTCAACACTCGTTTGTTTTCTAGGAAGCAGACTAACTCGAGTGTTTATACACGAACTCATATAGCTTAGTTCTCCCATTGAACCAAGTTCACAGGATCTCCGGTCATCATGGTTGGGTTACCACTATGATTGTTCTTAAGATGTGAATTTTAGTCCCATTCCTCTAGCAACTTGATCATTTGATCTCGGTTCAACCATTTGGTTAGCGGATCGCGGATTATCTATTGACTTGACATAGTCGATTGATATAACCCCACTGAGATCAAATGCCTCACGGTATTATGTCGCCGCGTATATGTCGAGACTTACCATTATCTGAAACCACTTTTCGCCCTTCCAATAGGCGCTTGGCTATCACGTGAATCATCACGGTGGCGCGGTTTAGACCAACATGGAATATCTTCCAAAAATTACGAGCCACTCGGCTTCCTCACCGACTTTATCCAAAGCTATGAATTACGATTCCATGGTGGATCGGGCTATACGTCTGTTTCGTGGATCTCGAAGAAACAGCACCTCCCCAATCGTGAACACGTACCCACTTGTAGAAAGTGAATCTTTCGTGTCGGATATCGATTGGCATCACGGTACCCTTCAAGTGCGGGGATATCTCGTGAAATGCACCCGTGATTTTGAGTATACTTAGTACCTCAAAACTCTCACTAAAGCCTTCGATGCTCCTTGCTTGGATTGCTCGTGTAACGACTCAATTTGTTCACTGCCAGCTATGTCGGGTCGGGTGCAATTTGTAAGATACATCAAACACCCGATGACCTTAGCATAGTCTTCTTGCCCAGCGGGTTCACCCATGTTCTTACTCAGTGAACATTGAGCTCTAATGGAGTCTTAGCGGGCAAACTATCAAACACGTTGAATTTCTTAAGCACTTTCTCAGCGTGGTGAGATTGTGTCGAAGACAATTCCGTCGATCTTCTTAGAATCTTGATTCCAAGAATCACATCAGCTAAACCCATGTCCTTCATGTCAAAATTTCGATTTAACATGCGCTTTGTGTCATTAATGACTTGAGTATTGCTACCATGATCAACATGTCATCTACATACGGACACACTATAACATAACCATTATCGGTGTTCTTAACGTAGACACATTTGTCACACTCGTTGATTTTGAAACCATTTGCCAACATTACATTGTCAAATTTCAGTGCCATTGCTGCGGCGCTTGTTTCAAACCATATAGAGACTTCACGAGTTTGCATACCTTGCCTCTTGACGGTACTACAAACCCTTCGGGTTGCTCTATATATACCTCATCCTCGAGGTCACCATTCAAAATGCGGTCTTAACGTCCATTTGATGAATCTCAAGATTGTGCAAAGCGGCAATTGCGAAGCACCCTAATAGACGTAATCCTCGTCACGGTGAATAGGTATCGAAGAAATCGTATCCTCTCTTTGTTTAAACCCTTTGACAACCAAACGGGCCTTATATTTTCAATTGATCCATCGCGCTTGCTTTCTTTTAAGGATCCATTTGCATCCTAAGGGCTTACAACCTTCGGCAAATCAACCAACACCCAAGTGTGGTTTTGCGAATGGAATCAATTTAACTTTGAGCGACCTCTGCGAGCATCCCGTCGACCGAGCATAGGCTACTTTGATCGAAGTTGGTTCTTCGTCCAACATGAGCATAATATAGTCGGGACCAAAATTCTTTGGCGTTCGACTCTCTCGCCACGTCTCGGTTCCGACCCCTCGGATCGAGACCTCGATCGCTTATGCGATATCGGTTCTTCCTCCAAAGGTTTAGAACTCGAAGCTTCACCATCGCTCTATTGCTAGGCGGCTTCATTTTATCCTTGTCTTTCTGAGGATAAACACTTTCAAAAATATAGCATTCCTTGATTGATCGTCGTCCCCACGGTCATATCTGGTACCTCGACACGTGGATCGAAAACGATAAGTGCTGCTGTTCGATGCATACCCAATAAAGATCTGATCGATTGTTTTAGGTCCAATTGTAACTTGTTTAGGAAGAGCACCTCAACCTTCGCCAAACACCCCACACTTTGAGATATTTGTGCGATGACTTTCTTCCTTTCCACAACTCGTGGAGTGACATCCTTACTCTTGATGGAATCTTATTCGGTATGTAGTTGGTCGTCAAAAACAGCTTCCCCCACAAGTTAAGGGCAACCACGAACTAATCAACAAAGCATTCATCATCTCCTTAAGTGTTCGATTTTCGTTCGACAACGCCATTAGGCGAGGTGAATAAGGAGCTGTCGTTTGATGTATTATACCACTTTCGTTGCATAATGCCTCAAGCGGAGCTACATATTCTCCCCTCTATCACTTGAGCGATCTTAATTCGACGACTTAGTTGATTCTCGGCCGTTCTTGAAGTTTTTAAAAGCTTCATAGCCCGTCTTTACTTCTTAGAAGGTAAAGATAACAATATCTTGTACAATCATCAATAAGCGTGATGAAGTACTTTTACCACCTCTAGTTTGTACAAACTTTAAATCACATACATCGGTATGAATAAGCTCTAGAGGCTTAGTGCTTGTTCTACCGAATGAAGCGGTAACTTAGCCATTTGGCTTCCACACAAACCTCACATTTCGTTTGTGTATTGACTTCATTAACTTTAGTAAATCTAAATTTACTAATCTTTTTATTGCATTTAGATTAACATGTCCTAATCTACAATGCCATAAATCATAACTTTTCGATCAGTAAGAGAAATAGATGCTTTTCATTCATCATAATTTTGGGTACACGTACGGCCATTACATTTAGTTTGAAAAGACCCGGGTGAGATAACCTCTGCCAAGAAACTTTCCAAACTTAGTCAAGATAAACTTGTCCGACTCAAAACTAGTCAAAACCTTTATTAACTAGAATGAGGCGACACTAAGTTCTTGCGAATGTCGGGACATCAAAGCACATCCTTGATGTGATCTCAATGCGGACGTCATCTTGAGCACCACATCACCAACTCCGGCAACCTCGGACGAAGCTTGGTTCCCCGTGTTGAGCTTCCTCCTCAACAGGCTTGTAGGTGGAGAAACGCATCTTTTCGGCGCAGACGGCGCGCGCGATTCTTGCCGATGTCGATGAACCATCCACCTTGATTCTCGACGTGGTTGACTTCTTCGGTCACCACAGCAGCCAAGTCATCCTTGTCCCATTTGTCGAAGTCCTTCTCGACAACATTGGTAACTTGTTTAGCCTTCTTCTTCTTTGGCTTACGACAGTCCTTACTCGTGTGGCCATGCTTGCCACAATTGTAACAGTCCCCGTCAAATTTACGGGCAACCACCTTCCCTTTGCCTTTGTCATTGGCATTGGGACGAACACGTTTGTTGGAGGGACCGCCTCTCTCCAACAGGTTGGCTCTAGCATCGATCAAGCCCTTCCCTTTTAGCTCTAGCTTCTTCACGTCAGACTCGATGCGCAGTCTGACGATCAAGTCTTCAAGTGTCATATCCTTTCGCTTGTGCTTAAGGTAGACCTTGAAGTCTCTCCACCGGGGTAGCTTCTCAATCAGTGGCGGCGACAAAGCCGTCCGAAGCGAGTGTGCCGCCAACTTGAACCTCGTGCACAATGAGTTGAAACTCTTGCACTTGGTCCATGATCGGTCGAGAATCGACCATCTTGTAGTCCAAATATTTGGCTACAATAAACTTTTAGTACTGCATCATCACTACGGTATTTCTTTTCTAACGCATCCCACATACTTTTGGATGTCGTTACAACAACATAAACACTATACAAGCTATCTTCTAAACTACCAGTATAAAATTTTTACAAAGGTAGTCGCCGGTCGCCGATTGTCGTATCTTTGCTCGGACGTGAAGTCCGTCACTTGACCGGAACGGCGGGCTCATCTTCTACCAAGAAGTTGGCGAAGCCCAGCGTCGTGGTGAAACGACATCTTTGCTGCCATCTCTTGAAGTCGGATCCTCCAAACTTGGCGGCTTCTCGGCGGGCGGCATCATCCTTGCGGTATGAGCAGCGCCGAGATCGATCCATGACCGATCCACCAGCACCACTGAAGTGTCTTTGAAACATGGAACTCGAATGAGAACCACGGTGTTAGATCCCATGGATCCAACGGTCGACCCACTGAAAAGTGCGATCGTCGAACCAATGAACCACTAAAAGTGGAACCAATTGTTGAACCACTAAAAGTGGAACCAACGATCGACCCAAAGGGTCCCATGGTTGACCAAGGCATCGAACCAAACATGACGAAGCCATTGTGCGGTGGCGGTAGCGTGAGGGGCGGCAGAAGAATGGCGCGTCGGTGGTGGAGCGATCGACATCTCCAGCAAAGGTATTTAATTTGAAAGTTTTAATTGATTTAGAAGTCGAACTCCTTGGCAAGTGGTATCTCGTCTTGCGATTGTTGGAAAACTTTATGCGAGCAATCAGAACTTGCGGGCGTTTACAACTTTAAGCGAAATGTAGAAGATCAAAACTAACAATGAATTTGAAACTAGAAAATAGAATAAAATACGATAACCGTATTCTAATGCCGAGTCGAGGAGGCCTCTTTCCAAGAGACGAGATACGCCCGGTAGTGCTCTCGGTTACGGCGTATCGTCTCCAAAGATAAAGCAGCGTCTAGTGGGTGGCGACACCGCGGACCAACGAGCTCCGTGAACGGAATGAGGCGAGGACAAAGCTTGGACACTAGCTATGTATGCGAGAGTGCTTTGGAATCTTGGAATCTGATTGATGATGGGTTGCTTATCTTTGGGAGACATGTCCTATTTATAAGCGTCGTCCCCGTGGGAAGCATCTTTGAGTCAACACCGCATTGATGTCGGGTGTTACGGAGTTATGTCCCTATTGAGTGCGGGCGGTTTACGGAGACAACGTGGGCACGTTTCCGCAGAGCCATCATGCCGGGCGTTAAGCGGTTCGGCGAATCGGACAACGCGTGCGTCGGGTTCGTGGACGTATCCGGACGTCTTTTCAAGTGCAGCGGGCCCAGCGGATTGGGCCACGAGTTGAGCCTCGGACCAACTCCGTCTTTGGCTCGATCAGCGTTGATCCAAAATATAAGGCGATGGGCGGGAACCGGGCCCACGAACCAATGCCAAGATCCAAGATCCACGATCCACGATCCACGATCCACGGACCACGGAACGGGCGGGCGGGCGGGCGGGCGGAGCCGGCCGGGCGGGCGACGCGGCGCGGCCGGGCGTCGGGCCCGGGCGGGCGGCGGCGGCGTGTGTCTTGTGGTGGGCTTTCCACCCATCACATGCACATAATTATACTAAGTGTTCAATGACCCACTTATATAGACAATTAATGAAGGTACATTAATCAATGTGGGATAAGGATTAATTAATCCATGCTTATCCCATTAATCACATAACTCCATGTTTAAGTGACCAACTTTGATCCATTATTTCCCACTCACCGAAATCGGTTTGAGAATGTGAATACACCACGATCATCTACTCGGGCGTAGATCGATCCTATGCCGTTTAATTTCACAAAATTAAACTTTCGTCACTCAAAATCTTGGTCAAAGTAAACTTTCCTTAAACTTGACCACATATATAATATTATATATATATACACGCGATTTTCAACATGTAATGACTATAAGATTGGTCATTACAAAGATTGATTCTTTATATCTTTGAATCAAATGTTGCCTCCGCATGCAATATAGGACGAAAAGCTCGATTCTTATATTTTGGAATAAAATGTTGCCTCCGCGCATAATATAGGACAAAAACATTTGAATAATGTCTTGTCCCATCAGACCTAGTATTCGCTTTCCAATTTAACGACCAGAATATTTGATTGTCTCCTACTATTTTATTTGTAAACCAATTTTTAGTCACTGATAACAATGTTGTTTTTACGAGGTACAATATTTGTCTTAAGATCTTAAATATGTAACAGTGATAATGTTCAGGGAATCTATTATACATTGCGTACTTATCTTGCACTTGTGTTCAAAGTTGTGGAATGGTGGCAATTAATGCGTTGTATGTGCGTGAAAATTGTGTATTTGATTCTACTTTTTTGTTCTCTTGTGTATGGTTAGATTTTTTTTATTTTAAGGTTAATAACACTCTCGTACTTCAGTTTTTGTATATACACAAGTAGATTGAAATTATAAGGTGATTTTTAAAATAGGGATTATCACTTTGAAATCAGTACTAAAAATCAGCCATATTTTTTTTTGCATGCAACCGAACTAACATTAGGATGTAACATCAAAAAGTTTACATCACTATCGAATATTAATCCACAATTTGGTTGATGTAATTATATTTTAATAGATATAATATGAAATTAGTATTAATTCCATGTCCATTGGAGGTCAAAATAGTGAACCACAATCTTAGGAGAGTCCAATCACTTTCTCAGATGAATCATGCATGCTCCTTATTCCAACTTAAATTTGCGGAACATTTCTCAGTGCATTTGTAGATATTATATCACGTGTCAATACAATTTATAGTTTTGCTTACAAAAATTCTTAATAATTTTATACACGAGCAAAATTCAAACATTTTCGTAAACTTTTATAAACAGAATCTGGTAAGACAAATTTCATCGACTCGTTATGATCATCCATAAATGAAAAGAAAGATGTTACACATATAACCCTGCAATAGAAATTTGGCTTAAAAAACTTCATACTTTGATAAACTAGGATCCTGCTACTACTCATCGCTCAGGTCCGGAAAAAACGTCAACTCTAACGAACAGTTACATTACAAATACAACACGACAACATTAATCAAAATCACGTCGACTCCAGCTTGTTAAAACACTTCAACTTATTTAGATTGGGTTCTACCTCAAATACATCGTCTCATTCAAAATCTCAGTCTACAAGAAGTAAGACAACTGTTCCTTCTTCCTTGAACCACCTTCACCATACGCTTCATTCCATTGTTTCAACTCTGCCATCACGGACCCTTCAGCTGCAAAGCTAGCTGCCACCTGTTGCATAATACACAACAAGTTACTACAAATCTAATAACAACAATCCCATAACTTCCTATATATATGTATAGCTACTCCAATGGAACGCATAAATTCTGTATTTTTCCTATCAACAATTTCGATTATCAAACTGACAACAATATCAGAGCATGATTTTGTCAAAATCATTTCCAACATTGAAAGAGAAAAAATTATCGCCACCTGATTTTTAGCTTCTCTAAAATCTTCCATATTCAACGGCCTGATTGTGATAACCCTTTCCTTATTATCTTCCATATCTGAATTGGCTCTGGACTGTTGCCCTTCCTTTTGCTTCTTTTGCTGGGTTATGGCATGTGTAGCAAACAGGTTATAAAACGAAGCAAAAACAATAATATTGTAGACATTTACAATTATTACTTGATCTTTTAGCCTCTCCTGCTTGATCAACTCTCTCACTGGTCGGTAAGCAGCAGTTATGCACAAGTTCTACACGCAATATATTTTAGACATTAGCAACATGTGATTATTCTAATTTAATACTAAGAGCACTAGAAATAGACCTTTAGATCACTCCCAGTGTATCCTTCCGTCATTGTTGCCAGCTCCAGAAAATCTAAATCTTCATCAACTTTCTCCTTGGACAATAATGTCCTCAAGATCTTCTCCCTGTTCTCCACAGCTGGTAAACCAACCATGATCCTGTATATCACCGCAAAAAAGTTGTTACTAGCAGTTAAATCATTTGCCAATTTAATTCATACAAACAAGCAGCCTTAACATATACCTTCTCTCGAAACGTCTAATGATGGCTTCATCAAGATCAAATGGCCTATTGGTTGCAGCAAGAACCAGTATTCTTTCACCAGTTTTCGTTAATAACCCATCCCAATGAGTCATGAACTCGTTTTTTATCTTCCGCATGGCTTCATGCTCTCCAGCCCTGTTCCTCTGGCCAAGCATGCTGTCAACTTCATCTACAAAGATAATAGTAGGTGAGACCTTGGCTGCGAGTGTGAACAATGCTCGGACATTCTTTTCATCTTCACCGAACCACTTGGAAGTGATAGTTGACATTGAAACATTAATGAAGCTTGCACCAGCTTCGTTAGCTATAGCCTTCGCCAGCATGGTTTTTCCAGTACCAGGAGGCCCGAAAAGCAGTATTCCCCGACAAGGCTTTAGAAGACCACCTTGAAAAGGTCTGGTCTTCTTAGAGGTAACATCACCAATTCCTGCAGTGATTCCTTAATCTCATCCAGGGCACCAATGTCTGCAAATGTCACGCCAATTTCACTGGCTGGTATGACTTCTGGTCTTATGCGCTTTTCAAATTCGTTGTCTGGAATGGCTTCCTGAAGCAATTATCAAAAGGCAAGTGCTTCATGAGGAAATAGAAAGAAAAGCGGAAACGTGAGAAAGAAAAAGTAGAACCAAGTGTTCCACTTCCACCAAATCATCTAGATGCACACACACCTTCAATTTGGACAGCATGCAAGCACCGAACTCTATGAAAGCATTTTGCCATGAATTGTAACTGATATATAATGCTTGTTGGTATAGATTGGATTATCAAAAGCTAAGATGACAAAACAGCTCTAGCAGATTATTTGGAAAGCCTGTAAGTCAAATAACGCCAGTGGCATGGTTCTAAATGATTGCAGCTGGTTACTGAACTTACTGGAGTTTTGGGAACTGGTCGATCTTCACTCTTCTTTTCAGGTACTGCAGCTTCAGCTTTTGGCTCAGTCTTAACCTCAGCCTAAGATTTACAACCAGAAGATCTTGAGATAAAATTTTACTCATACACATCCATAACCAAGACAGGAAAACCAACCAACCAACCTTAGGCATCTCAGCTTTTGGTTCAACCTTGGGCATCTCAGCTTGTGCTTCAAACTTTGAGACATTCATTCCAGCAGATTTTCCCTTCTGAAATATACTCAACCCATGGGACAGACTGATGCAAGGCCAAGACAGCAACTCAGCACATGTTTAATGAAATTTTTTCTTCAATACAAAATTTATACATTATTAAGAGTCAACATACAGACATGGCCAAATGTTTAACAGAATAAAGCTTTCATAAACAGGGGAAGGAGAAAGAACCACCCACCTCTTCGATGATATGACAAGTTTCCCATTTCTGTATTCTGGTTCGTTTGTATTCATCAGATGGTATGAGATAGCTGACACCACAATCTCTTCTATATAGCTGCCAAGAACCATGGTGTCTGCCATACAGATTGAATCCAAATCATCACAGTCAATATCATTAGCAGCAAGTACCTCTATTATGTGGTTTCTATTATCCTTGAATTGGATCATCCTCATATCTTCGTCCAGCTGCGATTGCCAACTCACTAGATGATTCTTATCTTCCGGGGGTTTTATTTCGATGTTGTAAGGAAAGACAGAAGAAATTTTCTCATCAATTGCTCGGTAATCATTTTCAGGGTTAATAATTCTTGATCCAAGGATCAGTATGGATCCAGACAGCTGCTTCAACATTTTCTGAAACAAGACATATGATCTCTGTGATCTACACAGGATTCTCTCGACGTCCCTAAGATAAAGGACAACAGGGCACACTTTTGATGTTTTGACAAGAACCTGCATGATTGGCATTTAGTCACAAAAACCTGTTGTTGATAGCAGGATAACAGTCACAGTCATAAGTCAATTGTGGAATTTATCAGTTAATACTCATACCCTGTAAAGTGTCTGAATGAAAAGCTTCTCATCAAAACACCAGCTGCTGGTGCGCATGAGGGGAGCTGAAAAGTGGATATCATAGTGATGTGAAGGAAAAAAACATAAATCTTGCAGCTATCCTACATAATGTTAAAACAAAAGTTCGAGTTCAATCCCAATTGGAACTATTTTTCCAACTTAAAAGGGTTATTTAAATATTCTCTGAAGATGAATGTGATGGCTGAATAAAAAATTAGCAAATAAACTTCACTACTGGAACCATTGCAATATACAGAAATCAAGTAACATATAAATCAACACCTCTTCTTTGATTCAATTATTCCATAATTTCTATCCATCGTGAACCATTGAATATATCTCATTATTTCAATAACTTGCGATAATATACGCAACTCATTTCCAATATTAGTTTTCCTAAGACTACCACACTTGTGAACTGTCCACAATCCAAAAGTAGCCCCAGAAAGTGAGTGTCTCTGGTTTGTGTGAGTATTTTTTTGCTCCATCCAGAATATCATAGCTTTGTGATATTTTATCTACATTCATAGTCTCCCAATTTTTCAGTTCAAACCTGGTTTTGAAGGTGAACTAGTTGAACCAAGACAATCAATGTTCGCTGAGGTAGACGCATTTCTACGCAGTTTTGCAGGATTAAGGCTTTCTTGTGTACTGCATATAATAAGCATGACATAAACAAATTTACCATTGCACAAATAGTAGAAACGTAGTGAATATATAAAGAATCTCTAGCACTAACTTTGATTTCAGATCGACTCCGCTGCTTTGCCTTCGTAGTTGACCTGTCATTAAGTAGAATTCCTGATTCAATCTAGATGAAGTAAATGTGATAGGCAAATCAACGGTGGATGAGAAAGAATTAACATCTTCATGTGCATAATATAGTTTTCCCAAAACTATCCACATATTATATAGGCTGCATTAAAAATCCATGAAAATAAGTCGGGGGTAGTATTTGAAACATTAATCTTGACTGCTTATTAAAAAAATCGTTATCCAGCTAAAACTTGAGAGACATCGTATACTAAATTTTGGTTGAATTAAGCACTTAAGCATGGAGACTACCTAGCTAAAAGTAGGAATACAACATTGAATCTCGTGCACATCCTCCTAAAAAAAGATCCTCCCATAAAGATATCCTCATAGGTAGAGTGACTTCACAAGCTGCATGAAACTATAATACACGAACATATGGACCGGTGGTAACTAAAGCTGGTATAGTACCACAATACTTTGTATTTTTCAACTATATATTAGCACTACAAATGAAGAATTAGTTTGCGTTTCATCAACAGAGTTTCCTAGATGAGACCTAACGCTTACACTGGACAAGATCATCCACCACTGTGATGGCTATTTCAAAACGCAAGCATATAAATATGAATTGTGAAGTCTCAGACTGTCTATAGGAATATTAAATACGCATTACAAGATTCTAGTGCCAAATTTTAAGTCAAATATCTTCGGTAAAAGTATCCAACATGAAATGTTTACTATTTTAGACGAGTTGTTGCTGAACAAAAAAAGAACTTCCTTGATCAAATATTTAGGTGATATGGCATTCAAAGCTTAACATAATACTTTTTTGTTTTTGGGAGGGGGTGGGGAGGAGGAAATGCCGATTATTGGGGACATTCACCTTTATCAGGAACAATAATATCAACCTGTCTTACCTTTATTGACCTCCTTCTGTTGAAGTAATGATAGTGATCCAATGAAATCAGACATTCGACTTAGAGTTGTTTCAGATACAGACCTTTTAAAAGACTGCAGCAAATATGTAAGCAACAGGGCATTAACAAGTTACGCTATTTTATGTGAAGAACACCAGAATGGTGTCTGGAGCCAGGACGAGAATATATTTGTGCCACTTTCAGGACAAGAATATATTTGAGCCAGGAGTAGATCAAATGAGAACTACATCTTTTTTGCGAACTCTACGAATTATGCATAAGACGTGACGTGTAAAGATGATGCATAAAACGGTATAAAGTTGTGCATAACGAAAACTTTCTAAAATTGTTTTGTTGTGCAACATTTTTAAAATGTTTTCCTTATACACAACTTTATAGATTTTGTTCATCGATTTTATACGTCTGTCTTTTAGAACTTGAGAACTATGCACAGACGGTCTGTGCATAGTTCTCAAGTTCTTAAACCTTATATATATACACATATATATATAGGTTGTTGAACTTACAGGTCCTGTATTAAGACCACCATACTTGCTCAGCATCTGTTCAAATCAAACCACTCAAATATTAGAAGAAATATCCATAGAAACCCTTGCTTGAGTCAATAATCAAAAGTGGAAGTTCAATGCTCTTCCACTTACCTTCAGAGAAAAATCAGTGACATCTAACAACAGCAACTTCGCTTCAAAGTAGTGTGCTAATGCCTTAGCCAGCATTTGCTGATACAGCTCTTAGAAAAAACAAGTGAAACAATTAATACTACCGTAAGATGCTTGGAAATGCATAAGTAAAGAAAAACCAAGATAATAAGTGAACAAGTTACCAGCAGGACCAGAGAGCAAAATCGTACGACTTGCTGGAGAAAGGTTCCGTATGTGCTTACTGAAATCGCCTTCTTTCAAGTGAACAAAAGCGGCACTGGTTAACAACACCCTTGTCTGCTCACTGCCAATTCATGAGGGAAGATATTAGTGCAGCCCCATTCAGTAAGAGTAGTTGCAGCAACTGCATTTTAGCACTTAAATGATTTAGACTTGGAATTGTTAATACTACTTCAGCACTATTCTGCAAAGATATTTAGAGGGTGTTGGCTGAGCTTATAACCGCTATAAGACATCCTCTTAGAGGAACCATTCAAAAAGTTATTTGCTCCCGAGACTCTGCAATATTCACCAACCAGATATTCTTATCATATAAAGACAAGTCTCCCATCTGCATATATAACTAGTACTGCAAACATATTATAGACCATGTAAAACAGAGCAAATTTGCAAAATTGATAAAAATTTACCTTAGATAGTAGGGAAATTTCTCGAAGGTGACATTGCTATCCCTTCCATTAGACAGGAGACTCAACATCTCCTGCTCCATTGTATACGGTGTGACGCCGACCATGGCGTCGCCGCCTGCCCATTTGCTCACAGCCTGCGATCCCGACGCCAATCCGAACCCCACTCCGACTCCAATCCCCACTCCCAACGCCGACATCAGCATATGCTTCGACTCCATTTCTTCTCTACTCTCACGCACACTTACCCAATAACAGAGGTAAAACTAGCTAGACAATTAAATTAAAGCAAACACCAGTTATTAAACGCATACAAAAAAGACAATGAAATCTGATCCGCGAGCTGGATACTTCAAAAAGATACAACAAACTCGTGAATCCGATCAAATTTAACTTCAACCTAAATTATTTTCTAATTTACATGTGCGTTAAAATTTCCTCAAGTAATTAGATTAGTCGGATTTCTATGGAATCCGTCGTAGAGAAGGGTTACAGACGCGTCGCGGCCGTTCCGATGATTGTCTGAGACGGTCGTTAGAGGTGTTTGACGGCGGCGCAATAGAGAGGAGGTGGTGGCAGTTATTTTTCTGTTTTACTAGAAGTAGAGGCGGTTCTTCCCGCTTTATGAGGCATCGGTTAGTGAAAACTCAAAGGTGGCGGAACACGTCGGGCTACGTAGCTGCATGATCTGGCAGTTTCAACGGCTGTGATTTTGTTGGGCTATATTAATTATGGTAGGGTGGTCGCGTAATGGATGTATTCTCGAGATTGCCAGATTAGGACGTACCGCGTAACAAAAAACAATAATAGTTGTGTCATGTGCTGGCGTGGTACGCCGAGTTCAATGCCCAATCAGGTCACAGTGAAAAAAGGTAATGGGATATGGCATCCTTGCCCCTTATCCTTTAGCAATAGATTTTTTTGAGAAAGAAATATTATAAGTTTCTACTCTTTTTATCAACACTATTAATTATTTTACTCTTTTTATAACAAGGACTAAAATAGCTCTAACCAGCGGCTAGTTGGAAGGCGGTTAGTATGACACCTTAATAGTTTGTAGGTGCAAATGAATCTTAAAGCGGAGTTCGAATGAGGAAGAACGGATTAAAACAAAAAAAAAATTCACATGCAGCTATAGACATAGGCTCCCTCCTATATAAAAAACATCGGTCGAGCTGTCATCTCCAATAATTATGGAATGAGATGTCGGTTAGTTTTGTACGACGGGCACTAACAATTTGATCCAAAGAACACATTAGAGCCTTTCTAGAAATACCGATGGAGGTGTCAATAGAAGGGCCTCAGACGATCAAGTCAGTACGTAATTCAGATAATTGACGGAAAAGTAATAAAGAAATAATAAGGAATTGAAATATGATACAGAGATGGAGAAGTAGGGTGGATCTGGTCAATTAGGTTGATCCTTGTGATGGTAGTGATGCACAGAAAATCACTAGAGGAGGACGATCGGGTCATCCCAGTCAATCTGAGCATCCGGGTGATCAGAGTGGTCGATCAGGATGATTCGGGGTTATGGTAGTGATGCACATAGAATCACTAGAGGAGGGCGATCAGGTCGTGCTAGTTAATTTGAGCGTCCGTGTGATCGGGGTGCTTTAGACAGAAGTAGTATTTAGTAGATGATCACTCAAGACGGGTGACTAACCGTCCTGATTGATCAGGTGAAGGAAAAACTTAATGACTTCAGAGCATAGAGGCAAGGGAGAGTGAACGTCGGAAATAGGAAGTGGAGAGATCGTGAGAGTGCGAATGATTGGATATATGTGTCAATCCCCTTATCCTGTCTACCTAGACAAGTTATATTTATAGAAGGAATGTTTGGTGGCTAGGGTTCTTGTGGACATGCGCTCCTAACCGTTCTGATTTTCTAGGAGTCGATCTTCCACGATTCTATCCTGACTTCTTCTAAGGAGCTATCTCTCTTAGGGTTTTGACCTGTTACGATTGTCGCCCGAAATTTGGGTCCTGATACGGCTTATCGCTACTTGGTTATAAGCTCTTGGGCTTGTTGATAGAAGGGTGGTTCAACCTACTAGACAGGGTTGACCCATTGAGCCATATAATTTAAACTGAATAGGCTATCCGAAATTTGCCCACTACATCTCCAAGGAGGCTAGTCGGCTAGAAAATGACGGTTGGTTGTGTAAATCACAACAAAATGATATTTCTTATTCAATTATCAAACTTATAGTATTTGACATTGAATTACTATTTTAAATTCATTTTTTATCTTAATTTTTTTACCTTAGATGAGTTATATAATACAACAGGCTGATTATTTTTATTTTTTCAAATTTATATTGATTTCACAACAGGTCACTGACACCTTTGGCTTCCAACAACCAACCAACACTTTTACACACACTAACAAAATTCACTGTAAATTTAAGGGTATTTTTTGTCTCTTCAATAGTTCTGATAGCAATTTCACTACAAAAATACAGCCGATCAGCGACGGATTAGCGACGGATAAAATGCGGGTCGTGAATCAGCGACGGATTAGCGACGTTCATAATGCGGGTCGTGAATCAGCGACGGATTGACGACGGAATTTTTTTTGCGACGGATCAGCGACGTATTATGGCGGGGAATTCTCGCGCGAAGTTTTAACGACGGCATTTCGTCTCTATTCCGTCGTTAAATTTAACGACGGATAGTGTCCGTCGTTAAAATTAATTTTTTTTGTTATTTTTTAATTGAATTAACCAATCCCGTCGCTAAACCGTCGTTAAAAAATCGGATTATTTCTAATTTTTTTTAATTTATTTTAACGACGAATACAATCCGTCGTTAATTTTAATTCTGATTTTATTTATTCCCAATAATAATAGCTACGGAATTTCCGTCGTAAAATAGTCTCTAATTTAACGACGGGATTAATTCCGTCGTTAATGTAAAATCTTTTTTATTTTTTTATATTCTGTACGTTAATTAACGACGGATACGTGTCCGTCGTTAAATTATTCCGTCGTTAAATCCATTATTCCGTCGTTAATCCGTCGTTACAGTATTTTAAATATAACGACGGACTATTCCGTCGCTAATCCGCCGCTAAAAAGTTTAATAACAGACGGGATTTCTTCCCCAATTTCATATCAGATCCCTAAAACCCTCCCCCCTCCCTCCCCAACCCAACCTTGCCACCCCGTGCCGACCATGCCGCCCGCCTGATCTCCCACCGCCATGGTGCGCCTTAGCCCTCGGCGACACCCACCCCAACCAACCCCCACCCCCCCATGCCCATGCACCCCTGCCCCACTTTGCCCGTCGTCAAATGCCCCACCCCGACCCCAGCCAGGCCCTAGCCCCGCCCCCCCCCCACCCACCCCACCCAATTATTGACCCAGCCATGACCAGCCCTTGAGATCCTGCCCTCCCGCCGCCTCCCGCCCCTGCCCGCCTTGCCGTCATTGCCGCCCGCCTCCCCGTGGTCGTCCAGTCGGGTTGGTTTGTTTGGGTTTTTTATTTATATTTCATTTTTTTATTTTGTTATATATTTGTTGATTTTATTGAAAATATTGTATATGATGCATTAATTGATTAGTGAAAAATTATATGATGTATTGAATTGATAGTGAAAATATTATATATGATGCATTGAATTGATAGTGAAAATTGAATTGAGTTTACCGAATTGATAGTGAAAATGATACATTGAATGTTAGTCTTGTGATTTGGGCTTGTGAAATTGATAAGCTTGGATGTGAATTGGGATGATAAATTCATCATTTCGTGAGATGTTTTGAGTTGTTAAGTGTATAATTATGCATATGGTGATGATTTGGTGAAATTTGAATGAGTTTGATTGAATTGGGAATCAAATGGCGATTAATTTTATAAAACTTACTCTAGAAATTTTGTTAGAATTGTTATATGAATTAGATGTTTTATAAGTTTCAAAATTGTATGAGTTTGCTTGTTGCTATAATTTGTAAAATCAAAATGCACCCACTTTTATTTATAACCCATGAAAAATGAGGAAACATTGTATCACATGAAGTTCTCTTAGTGGAAGATTGGGTATAAGTAAAAAGGTATATGTGGTGTTTGAATTCGTGAATTAAGATGTTTTGAGTTATTAAGTGTATAATTAGCTAGACATATGTGGTGTTTGATAAAAATGTCATGATCTTGATCTTGATCATTTTCATTTCTAATTGTTGCGTAGAAAAATCAAATAGCAATCAAAATAAGGATAAAATGAAAATTTTGACATTATTTTACTATAAAATCAAGAATGGGTCTAGTCTGCTGCGAGGCATCGTCTGAAGGTCCATCCTTTTGTTTCTCGTTTTTCTCTAGATTCTTGACTACACTCGTATGCGAACTCAAAGCTCCTTCGTATTGAATGACAACACTCAAACCATCTTCCTCGTATTCAATTACATGCGAGTTGTCGTATTCCTTCAATTTTGCTAAGATAAGCATATAATGAGGATCATCCTCCTCCTCACTGGAAATAGAAATTGTAATGATAGTCTTCATTATTGTATCTTAGCTTTTCATTCGACTTCGTCCTCTTCTGCTCATCACATATTCTTGGCAGATGGCACGTGTACTCCTTGTCCATCTTTGTTGTCAAGCGACATTTTTTATATTATCGATTCATCGCAGATAATGATTGTGATTATGAGCGGCATTAAGAGCATCCTCACTTCTTTTCAAGCGGTCGAGCATCCTTACTTCTTGTTCGGCGGTAAGGATGAGTTTGATCTTCTTCATAATCACAATCATTATCCTGCGATGAATCGGGTAATATCAAAAGAATGCTTGTTCACAGCATGGACAAGCGAAGACACGTGTCATATGCCAAGAATATGTGATGAGCGAAGATGGACGGTCGAATGAAAAGCTAAGATACAATAATGAAGACTATCATTATTTCTGCTTCGATGAGGAGGATGATCCACATTATATGCTTATCTTAGCAAAATGAAGAACATGACAACTATGTAATGAATCTGAAGATGGTTTGAGTGTTGTCATTCGAACGGAGAGTTGAGTTCGATACAGTGTAGTCAAGAATCTAGAGAAAACGAAACAAAAGGATGGATTTCAGATCGATGTCTCGTCGCAGACTAGACCCATTCTTGATTTTATAGTAAAATAATGTCAAAATTTCATTTTATCCTTATTTTGATTGCAAAGGCCGCGAAAGGAGTTCATCCGGCGATTGACTCTACGATAGCTTATCATCATGACTATTGGAGATGGAGGCGGATTGCAAGTCGAGCGAGGCATACGAGGCGGTGCAGTGCGGCGCGAGCAATCTGAGGCCGTTGCAAGTTGAGCTAAGAGCGAGATGACGTTGACACGATTGAGCTCGATTCTTGCGCTCGGCAAGAGCCTCGGGCGCTTCATGGCCAGCTCCCATTTCCCCCCTCGTGATATCAGCTCCCGTTTCCCCACCATCGTCATATTTGGGTTGTATTATGAATTTATGAAGAAACAAAAACATTTTGTTTGTAAACTTATCGTATGATTTAGAATTATTTGGTTTGTTTGATATTATGACGTGAAATTGTTTTGTTTTAATTGTGTCGCCTGATTTAGAATGATAATGTTTATCATTTAGAATTGGTTTGTTTGGATTGTGTTTGTTTGAAAACAGTTTGTTGTTTGTTGTAAACGACAGTCAAAATAAAATTGAATCTCTATACGGTTTGTACATTTAGCGACCGGACCGAGACGTTTCAACGACAGTTCTACGATTTAGCGACGGACTGGAGACGTTTCAACGACGGATTGGTTACGTGAAATAAAAAATCATAATTTTAACGACGGACTGTGTCCGTCGCTATATAACGACGGATCAGCGACGGATTGTCGTCGAATTAACGGCAATTTGTGACGGTATTTTTAACTACGGCGTCATTCCGTCGTTAATCCGTCGATATTAACGACGACTTAGAGTCGTATTAACGACGGATTGTAAATAAGACGACCGTTCGGAGGTTGTCGATTAGCGACTGAAACTTCCGTCGCTAATAATTAGCGACAGACGTAAATCCGTCGTTAAAAGATTGCCTACCAGGTTTCCAGCGACCCCTTTATTCCGTCGCTAATCCGTCGCTGATCCAAACTAACGACGGATCTGACATGATTAGCGACGGAATTTTTCGTCGCTATTCGCCTGTTTTTTGTAGTGTTTTATATTTATGGGTAAATTTGGTTTTTAAATTATAGTTGAGGATATTTTTGCACATTAACACTTTTTTATATATTACCATTAAAATTTAATTACAAATACATTTTATGCTTTATGCTACTTAAATTATTTGTTTACTCTGTAGCCTAAACGAAATATCTATCCATAAGCATATAATATGGCTTTACTTATTATGCATTTCTAAAAGATTGAAAATGAAATTAGAAAAGGCCGAACCAAATTCAACTAAGAAAAATTTCAATTTTTAAAAATAAAAGTTAGCTTGTCTGTACATCGGTTAATGAACTTCGATGTAGCATTAAATTTTGTAAAATTCATATGGCCATCACAAGTCGGGAAGTAAATAGGTCGATGATGGTCATTAAGTAGATCCAACTACATTGATATGAAGAGCCCTGACAGAAATTACTAATTTTAGAAAGTGTTGCTTTAAGTTTGTATAGAATTGATGCGCACACCTTGCCAGACTTTGGGCTGATTTTGTTGGACCTGTCCCATGCAATTGTTATTTTTCTTCTACAATCTGAAGATATTTTATTTTATGTTTCATTAAAGAAAATTGGTTTTTATTTATAAAATAATAAGGATAAGAATTTTTTTCAGATCGTTTGATGAGACAAAAATCAATCAAATGGATCATCACTTGATTTGGATCCATAAGTATAATTTAAGAACGATATAGTAGAAGATAACCGCTATTCAACAAAAAACAAAATTTATTAAAAACAAAGTATCTATAGCCTAAAACTAATCCTGCTTAAAAACTAAATTGAGATCCTAAAATGAAAGTAAATCTAAAACTAATTAAAAAACAAAAGAGCCGATAAGGTTTGAAACAATATAAATTGGGCTCGGAAGCCCGTACTAAACAACAAAGCGGTGAATCTTGTCCGTATTGTGGTTCTACTTCCGAAAGTATCTTATAATAGTGATTTCGAGCCCAATGTAAAAAATTATGAACATTTTGAATCCAATCGATGACGAATCAACGCTTGACCCTTAATCGTTAAATATGTATCTGCACTTGTTCCACGTCAATAACATTTCTATATATTTGGATTTTAAAAATGATATGATCAATTCTGTAATTATTTGAACAAGAAAATGGTGGTGTCATATTTGTAGTTATTTGGATCGAAAAACTTATCCTTTATAGTATTGAAAAGTTCTAGTTTCGAAAAGTATTGTATTTCTTTTTTCTTTTGCACAAAAAGGCAGTGACATTTCTTTTTTGAACTTTTATTTATACTAAATTATAATTTTTCTTCACTAAGAATAAGGCTTCTATTCATACGAACCGATACATTTCTTCATGTTTTGTCAAATGATGTAGGACATATCGATTATACTATAATACCCATCAATTCGTATAATATCATGCAAAAGATATAATAGAAAAGAAGTGGTAAATGGGATTGTTTACTAAGTGATACTTTTTTGAGTGTGACTGACCTTTTTAATATTAAATAAAAAAAAATAGAGTATCTATCACTTTAACTCTTAAAAAATTATTTCATCACTATCAATTATATTATGAATTATTGAAAATGTTAGTTTAAATTTTGAACTATCTTTTTTGTATCAGTTATGCCCCGTCTATTTTTCATCAAAAAGTTGACGTGGCTTACCGGATTGTCATTGAGGATTTAACAATCTAATGACGTAGTGCCATGTTTTTTTAATGTCAAATATATTATGACAATCCGACGAGCCACTTCAACATTTTAAAAAATATTTTTAATAATTTAAAATATAATTAACAGTGCCAAAATAATTTGGACTTTAAAGTAATTTATCGTTTTCTTTATACTAAATCACATGTTTCTTTTGTGATAAATGGTATTTTTTTTTGGTCAATTAATACAGAAATTTTAAAGGCTGCGTCACGGTGGACTTTAACCCGAGACCTTTGGCCTAATGGTACTTTTCTTTTTACAATAAAAGCTTAAGGAAATGTTTACTTTTCATGATTAATTAGCATTTTGAATGATTGAGTATTTGATGGATTAAATATATGATAAAGATAAAATTTATTTATCAATCATTTATTTACTACAAGGTATTAGCGAAAGATTAAAATTGAGATAAATAACTCTATTTTTGTTTGTAGGATTACTCCAGTTCCACTTATATTGATTAGATTAAAATTAATAGAGAACCCAAAAGATTTAAATAATTTTGGATTTTTGGGATATCCTTAAAAATAAATACTGAATTAAACTGAATTAATTTTATCTATCCAATCTAATCACGCAAAATAAACACTGAATTAAACTGAATTGCTCAACCGCAAGACATTTTCTACATGAAATATTATTGTTTATTGTCATGTAAGCTATCAAGATGGAGACAAAGTGGGGCATAGAGTCGCTTGCTAATTTGAGTAAAATGCAGTCACTTATTAACATGACGTAATAGTATAATTTGAAAGATATGCTACGCTGTCACTTATTTAGCACTAGAACCTTTTTTATGCTACGTTGTAATGAAAGATATGCTAAATTAATATATTTAGCATATGTGTTACGAATAGATGAAATATGTGATAAACGAACATGTGCAACATAATAATTCTGATTATACTAAACAAATATAAAATATGTGCTACTATTCCTATTTCATATAATAAAGAGCTTTCTCACCATAACTAAACCCATATATATATAGGGGATGGATCACGTGAGAATGCAAATATTTATGAGAAATCATTCTTATGTACCGAATGTATAAAATTATTATACTAATGTATAAATTTATTACATCAAATTCAACATATAAAATGTAACATTGAACATAGAGTTATTACATCAAATTTGGTACAAAAATTTATAAAATGAATTGACATCTTAATTAGTCACCGGCGTCTCTTTTGAAAAAGGACCAAGAATTACCCTGAAGAACACGTAACAGAAGAAGCTAGTTAGGTAGTTATTTCTGAATTTTTCTTTCTAGTTCAAAAATTCTTTACAAACCTCCCGAGGAAAAAAAAAGCCCAAGTCCATGTGCTTAGGAGAAGAAATTGAACTAAAATTTGTCCCTGACATAATGGGTTCGCGTGGTAGAGAGGTCACAAGTTGAACCCCACCAAACGCCTCTATGGGTTTGGCATCACACCTTGGTTTTCAAGTGTGGTTTCAATTGCAATCGTGGGATTTACTCGGTCTTGCAAGGTAGCGGTTTCATGATATCAAAAAAAAAAAAAAAAAAAATTGAACTAAAACCTGAATAATAATTTACAAAATGCAAAAAAAAAGATTGATATTTATTATTACAACAAAACGAATGCAGTCTACAATTCAGATTGGCCAAGAATGAATTCTTCTTTGTTGCATGATGAAGGTGGATGGACTCTGCAGCACCGAAACTCAAGTGGGTCAACTGGTTAGAAATGGTAAAAGAAATGAGGCATTTCATTTCATGAGATCCAAGAACACGAAGCCATTCCACAAACTGTGCAGGAGCATGGATGGCAATAAATTCCTAGACCTCGAATATGTTACACCCATCACCACACCAAGAAAAATAAGTGGTAACATTCTTTGTACATTGAAATGTGCCAATGCGAAGGCGACAGAGCTCAATAAGATCGAGCACCACACCGGCATGTATTTAGTCAGAGACGGCAGAAGGAAACCCCGGAATACAATCTCCTCCCACAGAGGAGCGCATACCACGAGAACCAGTGCGTAAAGAGCCATTGCAATTGGGTCACGTGCCATTATTGAATGCTCTACACTGGACAGAGTGACGGGGGTAGAAGGCAATACAGGCAACAAATCGAGGTTGAACTGTGAGAGGCGGTTGACCAATGGAAACATGAAGCATCCAAGCAAAACATCAAACATCCAATTCCCTCTTAGGCTAAACTTGAACCAATCTGATGGAAGGGGATGGAATCGTGACAAGCATCGATGGAGAATTAAAATTCCAGCAAGGCCTTCAGTCACATCAGTCAGAAGGCTGAATAAAGCTTGCCCTCTAAATGTCAGTGATTCCTTGCTGAAGCCAACAATATGAGCTCCAAACGGAATCAACCACGACCCCACAAACCAGAATGACAATATCCAAAGGAGTGTTACCTATGATACCAGTAACCGAGCAACAAAATTAGTTTTAATCATAATTTTTGCTCCAGTTTTATGCACAGTGCAAATAAACATATAATACTCTTCAGAAACTTGAGGCTAAACAGATTTCAAACTAGATTAACATAACTATCATATGAATCTTACCTGTAGGATGGTCTCTGCAGTCCATGGTACAGTCCATGGTTTCCCAATTACTTTGAACAGTGAATCCACAGCCTGCAAAATAAATGTTAAAAATCGCACCTTTTACATTTCTTAAGTTCCTTGATATATTTATAACTCACTTTATTATCATATTTGGAGTTCTATCATTATCAATATCTAATTTGGAATCAAAATAGAAATTTAGGATTCGGAATTTCTGGGAACCGACTCCTTCAGATTTATTTAGCATGTTACATTATACATGTTAGGTAGATCATCCAGAAGCACCCCTATCCCAATATCTAAGTAAAACAGTGAACATCAGAACATGGATTGTCTAAGAGGGTCTTGGATGTCAAAACTCAATGGAAATGAAATTTGAAGTTTGCAATTGAACACTGTGACAAATGCAACAGAATTTCATTATTACTCATCCCATTTCCTTAGTTAACAGATTTAGGTAAGATCAGGGCTTTGAAAATGTTTATATACTTCATCATCCAGAAATAATCTAAATTTTCCAATCCATCCAACAAAAGTCTCTAAATAAAGGAAATCATTTGTCCCATAATACTTTACATCAATTAATATTTTACTACATGAAAATAGTTCATATTTGAGGTTGAAAGGAAGATGAGTCGATTACATAATAGAGATAAGATGTGTTCAGGTTCCCAATGACAATCATCAACAACATAACCACATAATTATTTCAAGAACCATAAAACAAGGGAAAGTAACCTCTTTTAGATTTGTACCCCAGCTTCTTTTTTCAACAGTTGGTGTATTAATTTCCGATTTCTCTGACTCATGCAGAATTTCACCAGCAGACTCCGAATTCGGAGAGTCGGGAGATGATTCTTCATGCCGAAAGCATGAGATCTTCCATTTCTAATACACAAAGAAACCAAGAGAAATACATTCAAAAAAATTATAATTACCTTCATGCCATAAAGTACCAGTTCACAAGCTAATTGGAACCATGCTAGAAACTACTATTCTCTGCTAAAACAGCTAAGCAAATACACATAGATTGGAAGTCAACACTAAGTTTAATGAGTTTTTTTTAAAGGAGCGTCTATTTTTCACGACTCACAAGAACATTCTAAGTTCATCTTTCTGGTCTCTACCTCAGATTTATTTCTGTTACTGGTTACAACAGCCAGTAGGATCATTTGCAGTTTACTGAATTTGGTCATTTCTCTGAGTCTTAAGTTGGTTTCTACCACCATTGAGTTTTATCTGAAGTTATTGTCTACCTAGCAATAACATAACCACAATTCATTAGTTCACTCCAAACAGTTTAAGCTTTTTCCATGACCTATAATTCTTCTTTATCTACATATACTTGTAAATCATTTTACATTAAAATAATCAAGACAATTGCATATTTCCTTCTGAAAGTGGCACAATCTTCTCTTCACGATTTGTTTTTTCTCTATCGTATCTGTCCACATACTCCATATATGTATATTGAGATCTTCTCATTTCTTGCTGTCAGTAAGAGCCTTAAGAAAACCAATCAAACAGAACCAAATATCTATCCCACAACCACTGATACAGCCTCCTATCCCGCAGAATACTTTATTCACAACTATTTTCAACCCAATGTTGAGATTTCAGCAATACCGAATCTGAGCCATTGAATTTGTAAGAAGAAAAAATCACTAACGTCTAGGGAACAGTAGGTTCACTATGGCTATTAAGTAGATAACAGATAGTAAAGACTTGTGACAGACTTCTTCACTATATCTAACAACCATAGAAGCTAAACAAAGACCGATTGTTCAGAGTGATAATTTTGCAATTATGCAAGTAAACGGGGGGTTCATTGCATAACAGTGTACACCAAACAAATGACTTTGTAATTTAGGAAACGAAAAAACTGAGAATTTCCACAATCACCAAAGATACACAACATATGCATTAAATTATTGAATATAATACAAAACAACAATATTTTATTGCTGATGAAGAGCTAAGTTGATGAACAAATAAGTAATATAAATTGTTCTGATAATTTTGATTAATAATCCAAAGACAAAGACCACCCCAACGGCCCAACCCCCACCCTCCACAAAAGAAGACCCTACTTAACAATGCATATCGGACTAGCATAACTTTACAGAAAGGAAAATCCATTGCTACTGCACCACTATATGCAACTAATATAATCTTAGAAAGGCCCACTCATGATAAACCTCGGCCAACACAATGTATAACTACGCTCGTATGATCCTGTAATGATTGTATACTCTTGGGTTTAGAATGACAAGCATCAATTTAATCACATAAAGTAAGCTACAGATATCCCATATGACCATTTCAATACTTGAACAACTTCTCCTCAATCACAAGACGAGGTCCATAATCCACGTGTAAACAGATAATCTGGCACAGAGACAAATAAATCATATCCCTGATAAAAACCCACTTCACAGGTAACCAATTTGACGACAACAGTCAATCAAATCACCAAACACATTCAATCACAAATGTCCCACAATTCTCTGCTTATTCCCACAAACTATTTACCTTAGTTGAGAAGCGGCGATGGGTTTCCGAAACCCGAAAGTTCAGTGTAGGAGCAAACCACGATTTATCAGTGAGTCTCGAAGCCCTAAATCTGGGACTCGACACTGATAGCTGAGGGATTTGAGGGCGCTGAGGTAGAGAGTGAACGCAATTTGAACTGAGCATCAGATTAGTGTTACGCTGGTGATCAAAAGCCCTAACTTTAGGGACGGAGAAGCAAATCGAAACCATGTGTTGGGAGCATTTTGCAGAGCTCAGAAACCCTAAAATTTTCCAATTTCTTTTGTTCGTTTATAGGCTAATTCTGTAACGGAGGAGAAACTATTATTGGATTCTTTCTTTTTTCTATGGTGCGAAAATAAGGCAGCTGGGTAACTATTTATACTTGGAATTTCTTCTGCTACATTTATTGCGCAAGTTGATGAGATTTTTTTTCTTTTTCTTTTTTTGGACTATCATCTATTTGTGCTCATTTTGTCAATATTAGAGTAATTTTCAGCCTTATCAATGAAGAAAAAGCCAAAAGCCAACTTAAATTAAAAATAAAATAAAAAATAGGCATACGAAATGCATTGTTTTTGTTGTCTGCTAATTATTTTTTCTCTACAAAACAGAAAAAATATTGCGTTATTTTGTTCATCTTTTCAGCAGTTGATTGTGCTTTTTTTTAAGGTTAAAGATGTTAAAGCTAAGTTGCAGCTGACATTGAATATATTTCGACCTATATACATCATAATTAACTAAAAATGTATTCAAAGACGTTAAAGCTAAGTTCCAACTTAAACTTAATAAATTTCGACTAATAAATATCATAACTAACCAAACTTAACTAAAGTGAAAGACAATCTTCATTTTAGTGGCGGAGCCAAATCCTCGAACGGAAATGGGGCAAAATATCTTTATCCGTAAATTTATTAATTTTTGATGGGTCATAAATAAAATTTTCACAATTTTGTCACATGATTATAGGGATACATACAGTCAACATAATTGAATTTGGCTATATCACTGCTTCCTTGGCGTCGAGAAGGATCAGTCTCGCACCAGTAAAATTGTCATATGTGTGAGAATATTTACATGAGAAGAACGTGACATTGATTAATCAACTAACTTAATTGAACAATTGGTCATGAAGTTCAATTTTATTTTCTTTTGTTTTTACATTTCTCTTGTCTTCTTCTCAAATCGGTTGCGACCGATTGTCGAGGAAGATAAGTCTTAAAAGATCATATTATAAGTTGCAATAATTATTTTTTAGCGCTGATAATTTCAAAGAGGACGTGAACTTAAATCCAAAGTGACACATTAAAGCGGTCATTTTTCAAATACCATAGATATAACAATGGTGTATGGTGAAATATAAAATGAATTGAGAAATGTGAAATATAGAAACTTTAAAATGTAAGGGCTCCCAACAGAGCCTTTAACGATAGGACTCGATACTCTTATAAGACGGTCTAAAAATCAAAATGTCCATAAGATGTATTTCAAATAACTTTCAATTCTTATTTTTTCAAAGCTGGAACAGTTGAAATTATTTTTAGCCCAAAATTAGACAGACAAAGCTGGAACAGTTGAAATTATTTTTTCTAGTAAAAAGAAAAGGAATGAAGCTTTTCAAGCCGCAAAGCAAATAGTATAAATCACGTTCAAATATTTAATAATGTGCATAATATATGCATTTGTTGGCGGTAGGTGCCAATCAATATGCTCACCTTTTACGCGAGGGCATACTATTTTATCAATGAAATAAACTTTGTTGTACTATTATAGCCGCTAGCACTTCATTGCTACGAGATGTGGTGTAAATTTGGTTTAATAAACGTGGTAAAAGATATAATTTATTTAATAACAAAGATATAATTTATTTAATAAAAAAGTGATATAGGGAAACATCTAGTCCGTTGATTAAGATTCATAAAATATCCGAAGAGAACATGTAAAATAGAGAGATTAAACCCTAGCTTCAATATCAAAAATTTTCCATTCCTAATTGTAAATAAAACTCATATTTAAAGCTACCTAAATGGGCTAAAGCCCATAGCTCAAAGTACTAAACTTAAAACTCAACCTAACAAGCCTACTAAACAAATCATACGAACTAGTGGACTTGCACAGAGAGCGATGATTCAACTGGAACGACTCAGATCCAGTCAATTATGAAGGCTCAGTTGACAGTGAGTACTCGAACAGCTATACTCTCACAGTCCAGTGCTGCTTCAAGACTTCGACCACCACAAGGTCCACAACCTTCCTCTTGACTTTTTGACGTTGTTGTCTATTTGATAGGTTAGAACAATTTAGCTTAATTTTAATGTTTACTTTCAATACTTGATTACTTTAGATACTTGTTTATTAAAATAGGTGTCGGATGAATGCTGCCCTGATTTTTGCTATTGATTTATGTTGAACACTGAAAAAATAACAAATTGTTGACAATTGGATAATATGGAAAGAAAATGACATTCTTTTTTAACAAAATAGCAATCGAGTAGTGATAGAATTAAGAAAATAAATAAAAAAAATTCAACGGACATGTTTTCGTTAGTATTTAGTGACGGAGAATTTCATATATATATATATATATATATATATATATATATATATGGATCAAATAAAAACTCTAAATATTTTGAGAAATAAGAACTAATCTTGAGCATTGATTTTCGTCCATCTTGTGGTCCATATATATTTATAATCCTACTTGTGGCATATTATTTACTGCATTTAAGATTGAAGTTAAGAAAGTAATTATTATTTTTATTTTGTAATCGAAAGTGGGCTTTATTTAAGAGAATATATACTATTACTTATGGAATTAATCATTTTCTTTTACTTTCTTTATATTTTATGGCTATGTTTATAAAATGTTCAATTTTTTTTGTTATTTGTGTGCAACCAATTTTTAACATTGAAGATTATTGACATCTTCAGATTTGTTTGCTGCTTTCACGTGTTATGTATAACTATTTATAATTTATGCATAAAAGACCACCATATTTGCTCAATTTCACGTTTCTCTACTAATATATTTCTATGCATAAATATTTAAGAGTTATGCATTTTCTCAAATTCATCAAACACATAATATCTTGTTAAATTAATTTCACAAAATATTTTGTTTATGTGCACACTATTACAATTTTGTGTACGGTCTAAATATATGCACAATTAATTGAGTGTCGATATTTTAAAAATTAACTTCATAAACAAATTAATATTTAATATGCACATTATGCCCAAATGGCATATGTCGTATGCATATGAACATACAATATAAAATTATGCACATCAACGTCAAACTATATGCACAAGATTAAACGATAACATCAATTTAAAAAGAACTAGACAAACAAACGAGATCTAATGAATCTCGAACATAAATGGATTTGGTATTACAGATGAAGATTTCTTGAGATATGTAGAGGGATAGATAAAGACGGTAAATTAGGGTAAAGATAGAGAGATGTGCGTAATTTAGGGATTGATGAGAGAGAAAGCTATGGTAGTTATGGGTAGGAAAGTTATTGTGGGTAACTTCATTTATAGAATTACTATCATGCCCTTCAACTACTAATTACCAATTATTTGGTGATTGTCTATTAAAGATGATATAATATGCTTTAACTTATTTTTTATTATTAGCCGTTAGATTAGGAGGAATGTAAGATATAGATTGGTTCTCATTTGTCATCTTAAGGGTGGTTCCTTCTATAATCAACCCTATATATATATATATATATATATAGGGTTGGTTATATAAGAATTCTTATAGGTTTTATTCTTAACGTTCTCACGAAATATATATATATATAGGTTGGTTACGAATAGATTTCATCCGATCTAATGGACTAGATATCTTTCATATTGTGTTTAATAGACAATCGGTAATTAATGTATTGCATTCATGAAAGTTTAGCACATATTTCATCCATTCGAGATAGCACATATCTAAATATATTAGTTTAGCACATCTTTCATGCACAAAGTTTGGTCTTTGCTCATTCAAAACCAGTAGTTATGCATAAATTTCTTGTTATCGGTATAAAAGTTATTTATCTTATGCGTGATATTTTATAATACTAATTTTCATGATTTAATTATCACGTAGTAACCGGTCATCAAACAATTTTGAGTTGAACAACATAAACTTGATAGGGATTAACGTTGACACATGTCATTAATCAAAAAATTAAATCTCAACCATTGATATAGCAAATCAAATTAATTAAAAGGCCCAATCAATTGTTATTCATTCCTATTTCCTACCAAATTATCTATTCCTTAAAATAATTTAATATGACAAAATGTCCTCAATGATCCATCTCCATATATATATATATATATATATATATATATATATATATATATGGACATTCCTTATAGTGTAAACATAAAGACAAATATCAACATTTGATAAATCAATATGAACGCTTTAGATTCAATGCACAAATTATGACGCAGATGCATAAATACACAATTATATGCCGAAATGTGAATATAATTGTTGCGTCGTTTTTCACCAAAATAAATCTGACACTTGATCAGTATGCCCATACTACATATAGCAGTAAGCAAGATAGTTTCCCAATGGATTGACAAGAATTTCTCCAATTTTCTACCTACAAAATAAGTTTTGGGAAGTAACTAAAATTATAAAAACTCGAAAATTAGAAGTACGCAAAGTATCTAGAATTTGGCGGTGACAAATATGACAAAGGTATTCCGGTTTCAATTAATTCCACTCTAGCTTAGACAATTTTGATCATCGATGCAAATATAACCTTAAGTCATGCAAACAAACCAGTTATGAACACCGAAGACGCTTCTGATGCAATCTTATTTCTCCTTAAATTTTCGATAATTAGGAAGACGTTTCACTAACTACTTCTCTAATCGACTGACAATCGTAAGAGACACTCTATAGATTTAATGAGCCGATAACTTTAAAAACTAGAGAAACTCGATTCAAAACTAATAAACTATGACGTAGGAATATCGAACTGACTCGTATTCCCTTGACTCTGATGAATCACTTTACAATTAATCAAATCTAAACCACAATTATTGATGATCGATTCAATTGACTACTAATTAATTTCGAACTACTAAATATTTGCAACTACTAAACAAAGACGAAACAAATAACGACAATAAATGCATATAATAATAAATGCTTGCATAAAATTAATAGATAAAATCGATTACATCTCATGGAATGCGTTGCGCTAGAGCTTCCTTAATCTTCACCGAATTGAAGAGATTAGCTAGAACTCATAAATGAATTCAAGATAAAAATCATAAAAGAAAAGAGAAGAAAAATAAAAGTGAAAAGAAATATAACTTTTGAATTTAAAACTAAACTTGTCGTCTGGAATCAGTGGCTAATAGGAATTGGAATCCTATTTAAAATCTATTCCTATAAAAAAAGAAAACATATTCTAATGTAATAAGAAAATTATTAAATAATAAATAAAAATCTAAAACTAAAGGGTTCCATGCCCATAACTAAGAGAAATTCTCTTCTTCAGCCCAAAATCTCGTCTGCTTCATTCTTCAAGAACACGTCTCATGCATGTTACTTTCACCTCCCAAGGAATCATGGTCAGGGCATATTGCTTGACTTCTGGACCATAGTTTCTATTCAATATTCCAAAAAAAATTCGATTTGATGTCAATTCTTCCATATTGCTTGTAATCCCTATAATAAATTTTGAAATCAGTATTTACCAATATGAGCATAATTAAATCCTTGTTTGAAGCCAAAACACACCAATAATGATCCAAAATATATACGTAAAATATGCCAAATCAATAACTAATTTAGATGCACACTTAAAAATAACCATTATAATTCAAAATCTAATAAGCATGATTTTTTCTTATTTATATATATTAAGAAATATATGTGCATGAATCAATGTATATATATATATATATATATATATATATATATAGGGGTTAGTTATGGTGAGAAAGCTACTTAATGTATTTAAAATAGGAATAAGTAGACATCTTTCATATTTATGTAAGACAATCGAATTACTTATATCAAGCATATTAGTTTAGACTTATTTCATCCATTCGTAGCACATATGTTAAACATATTAGTTTAAGCACATCTTTCATTAAACGTAAGACATGAACGGTTCTAGTCTTTGCATAATAATCCGCTTATACACACGAAATACAAAATCAGAAGACACCCGAAAATTAAATCTCAACCATTGGTCCAAATGAATCAAAGCCAGATTCATTCCTATTTCCCATCAAATTATCCATTCTACCCATCTCCTATATATATATATATATATATATATATAGAAAGTTAAAATAAAACCTTATATATATATAAATCATGGTTGCGCGTCCTACATTGACTAGTTAGGCTTGAACAAGAAGCCAATGGCAAATGACGGTAGACATGACAAATAAGTTGCACACTGAAAATACATCAAACAATTCAGCTAATAGGATGAAGAAAGTTTATTTTCAATGGTTTTAATAAGTGGAACGTCAACTTTCTGTATATTCCTCATTATCATTATTTATGTCGAAGCCCCACTTAGGTTCCACCATTGACTTAGGACAACATATCAGTGATATCACTTTCCATCCATATATGCACTCTTATTTCCTGTGTTTGTGCTGAGAAAGAGAGATTATGATGAATCAAAGTGAAGGTAATAGAGATGGAGATGAGAGAGTAAACGAAAGCAACAAGAGAGAGGAGCAGAGAATAAGAAAGATGGAAGCAAAAGCCATCCAAAACGTGAACCTATACTTCATCTTCCAAGCAGTGATCCTCGCCTCCACCTCTTCCACCACCTGCCGCAACTCGTGGATTCCCATCGCCCTCTCCCTCGTAGCAGCCGTCACAAACTTCATCAGCTTCTTTGCCGACATCTCCAAAATACTAAGATCAAGGCAACAACTTGACCAAAACTTATCAGACCTTGCATTCATCAAGCTCCACCAACTCACGCCAGACCAACTGGATCAAGTTCCGCCGGGAGCTTCCCTCGACCATCAAGGCCAGCAGATTATTCGACCCGATGGGGCCTCCTTCAACAAATGGAAACGACGCTTCGCCGCTTACTTTTCCGTCGCCTTGTTTGCCGGCTTCACTGCTATTCTTACATATGGTTGTCATAGAATACGAAGAATCATAGGAAGTGTGTCAAACTCTGTTAGTTAGTTCCTTTGTGCTAAAAAAACGAAGAATCTATTGCACTAAAACACCCACAATTTGACCAGAGGACAAAAGTAGAAAAAAGTGAAAAATAAATTGCGTTTGCCGGGAGTCGAACCCGGGTCTATTGCTTGGAAGGCAATTATCCTAACCGTTGGACTACAAACGCTGGCTTGAGATGTAATGTCTTAGTATTAGACTTGAACGAGATGAGTTCATTTCTTGCAGCAATCTTAGTTAACTGTCTTAACCAAATATGAAGTTTTGGAGTAAGCTGAATGCTAGTGTCAAGTGAATTACATATTAGGTTAGATATTATATATAGACTTTCCATATACAATGTGCAAATGAGTATAGGTAAACATTGAAGAATAAACATGGTATACTCCTAGCCAAAAACACGGTTGCTACTTCACAAGATCCAAAGTGGTCCTCATGCATCTTCACCGCTTCAAATCAAATTACAGTGGAATGGAACCAACAGCATCCGGTTCTTGCATGAAGCTGCAGTTAATGTGTATTCAATGCGCAAAGAAAGATGCGTAAAAAGGTTTTGATTTGAAGCAAAAATAGTCCATTTCTGCGCTCCACAGTCAGTTGAAGTTGATTATCATCATCACAGTCCCTTTCAGCACACACATACCTACTTAGGTTGATTGATGCTCCTTTGGAGTTGAAGGAATTAATTTATTCCTATTCAAAGAAAGAGGGAGGTTAATGAATTGGTGAAGTGTAATTTTGTGAAATCTGAGGCAGCTGAATATGTTCTGTTGTGAGGTTAGTCAGCTCAAAAAACAAGAAAATTGAGTATATATACCTCATCATATGTGTATGATGCCTCAATTATTACAAACAACAGAATGTGTTCAACTCAAACAATGAACCATGGAAGACAACATCACTCACCAAAAAAATACCAAATGCTTCAAATCTGTAACAAAACAACAAGTATGCACCATTCATCTTATCTGTAGTCAGAAACCGGATAACACGGAGAAAAGTTGCGAAGATAGAATTAATATAAAATTATTGAAGATAGAATTAACTCATAAACATCAAATGCTTAGACAAAAGGAGTTGTTGGATGGACGAAACAAATTCCAATTTCTATGATTGCTAGCTCCAACTTGCTGCATAGCATGCATTCATAACTGAATATTTAGGTTTTGGAGAAATAAGCAACGTCGTATTCCTGCATGAAGGTTCTTATTACAGGCTTCAATGGCCTGGTTAGATATTATCACTGCAATTTGTAAAACAATATTTTATTTTATTTTTTTGACTAAAACTAATTTGATAGATAAAAGAAATTAAACATGTAATGGACAGCTTATGACCTCTTTTGCAGCATTTGGCATCACAAAAACTAGAAAGTAAAGCACAAAAAACACTCCCTTTTTATTCATGATCTGTAAAATCAGTTATGTATCATGTATGGTGACATAAGAAAGATACTATGAAGGGCATGGACAATGAAGCATGCATCATGCATGGTCTGCAATATATTTTTAGATTCTAATTCTCCGTTTGTGCCACATTATTGAGGTTTAAGCATCTTTTTATCCAAGTTTTTAGCTCCAATTTTCCTTCTACTACTGCTGTATTATTCTATATTTCCATTTATCATAATCCTGACAACACATGCTTGCCTCATCTAGTTGCATTAACCACTTACCTAAAATCTTTAAATCATATTCATCTCTCCCATTTTTCACCGTATAAATTTTCGCTCACCCGTCATCCCTGATCATCATTAGCAAAGGTTTCGTCGGAGAATGAATGGCAAGAAAGGTAGCATAGAGATTGAGATCAACATGCCTCCGATCTGCAAAGAATAAACATCAGAAGCTAGCAAGAAAAGTGATGAGAAATACAGCTGCAAAGAATTCAGTCTAAGAGTGTGGGAGTTTTGCAAAGAAGATAGCAACAGAGTGACGTTTTCGCTCAAAGTGGGGGCTTGCAGTCCTTCTTGTATCGCTCTTACCAAGTTTTTGGCAGCAGCATTATCTGGTTCGCCATCATGTTCGAATACACCATCTGTACGTCCATGCAAACTACTATCCTAATATATACAAGTTACAGTTCAATATATGCTACAGAAAAGAATCTTGACTGATTTCCTCACCTAAAAAAAATGTGTGAATGTGTGAAGGTGCCACTTTTAAAAGAGGATTCAACAGAGCACTAGGCAGCCTGCTTGCTGGAGCCTTGGACGTTGCCATAGCAGAGTTAGCCTTGAAAGCGGGGAAAATTGCTGAACCTATCATAATCGGTTTCAGCATCTTCATTGTTGGTAAGAAGAGCTAAAGCTTGCCAATTTTGAATTCAGCTCCTTAGCTTGTGCTTCACTAAGCCACCTTTTTTGGTCAACACAGGAGCTGTGACATCATTTATGAAGCTGTGGCCATCTTTAGTGCCATACGAGTATGGATTCCGAGTCATACTTTTCACCTACTGTTTGATCATAGTTTCGGGATACCGTATGGGGAACCCCACCGTGACAGCCATGGACCGTCTCTACTCGATCGCCATTGGAGGAATTGTTGCAGTAGCAGTGAATGTGCTCATTTTTCCTATATGGGCTGGAGAACTGTTGCACAAGGAGATTGTTAGCCACTTTGCCTCTCTTGCTGATGCTCTTCAAGGTAAGGAATCCTATCTTATTGCACTCAAACACAATTAAATTCAAGAATAAATCAAATTTTAATTATCATTATTTTGTCATATTTCGGTAACACTAACTTCATTTTAGTGATTTTCAGAGTGGGGAAGTACTTGAAAGATGATGGTTCCGAGCATCCCGAATTTACAAAGACTGTGATGGATGAGTTTCTTGATGAACCTGCATATCCAAAATGTCGATCTACATTGAACTCCTCAGCAAAAATAGAATTAATTGGTACTCCTATTATCTTTATGAGGATAAGAAGAAGTTATGCAGTCATTCAACACAGATTAAAACAAATAAAAACAAAAATATATATATTTGTTTCTCTTTATTTATTTGTTTTTATCAGGCAAGTTCGGCGAAATGGGAGCCGCCCCATGGTGGCCGGGTATGTCCACATCTTTTATCCATGGTCAGAATATGTGAAGGTTGGTGCAGTCCTCAGATATTGTACATATGAGGTCATGGCTCTTCATAACTTATCAGCTACGATTATTTCTGTATGAAATCATGTCAAAACTAAACAAGGCCTTTCACTATAATAATTCAACAGAAGAAACAACTATGTGATGCTAGAGCTTGTGGGCTAGAGAAGAAATCTACTAAAAACACACACAAAAAAGGGAAAATAGAATGACTAGAGCATAAAGAAGGAAATTACAACTTCCTTCTTCTTGGTGTTTTCTTCACTGAAACAGCAGAAAATTTTGCATTTTTATTCGGATATGGAAGATTATTATCACACAACTATATGCATATTGTTGTTGGAACAATATATACTGATACATACCTTTCTGATTATTCTCCACAATATCATATTGCTAACCATGGCAACCACTCTCTCTATATATATATATTCTGCTATATTAGACATATGAACTTAGTCAAAAGCAAAATTAAAAACATTAAAATTTCTGCTAACATGCTTCTTCTGCTAACTGTGTCCAGCCGTCCAGGTACTATATATCCTGAGAATCGCATTCCAGAAAGAGATTGAAGATGCAGCAAGCGAGGCAGCAGAGCTAGTTCGTTGTCTGGGAACGGACATATCTAACAGGTAACGAAGCCTCAAACTAGACTCCTCAAAAAGGTTCATAGCACTGCAGAAAGACTCCAACATGCACTTGACATGCACACATACCTCCTCACGTCTCATTACGACCCTCCAGATACTTCATCCAAGACACAGTTAGGGCGTCAGGGCTCTCTCATGCACTGTCATCGACATTCTCTAACTTGTCAACCCACGTGGCTGATCTTGACAACAAGCTTCTCGAACAAAACTCTGACCTCCAATCCCAACCACTGCAGGAGGAATCCTATCATGAGATGATGAGGAAACTATCAAGAAGGCTCCATTCCTGGCCATCAAGAGAAGTCAATGCTTTCGACGACGGAGGGAATTTCAGTTCAGATTGCATTCCAAGGATGAAACCACTAGAGAGCACTGCTACTCTATCACTTGCAACTTTTACCTCACTGCCCATAGAGTTTGTGGCACGGCTCGACCACTTGGTCGAGGCAGTCGATCAGATCTCAAAGATGGCAAAATTTGAGCAGGAGACTCTCTATGTAGGAAACATAATTAAATATGTTCATAAAAGCGTAGATAGTATTGATTTTGATGTACAAGGTATTGTTATTGGATTCTAAGGAATAAAGGTAGTTGCAAAATGACAATCACTCAGTTTTACTTTTACCTACTACTAGTAAAATGTTGTTGGATTTATACAGGTGGAATTTTTTTTCAGATTTTAGCCATATTCTGTTATGATTCTTTGTTTTGGGAATCAGGTTCTGCCCCTAGGTGATTGGAAAGCTTCTTTTGTGAACACTTAGTAAAAGTTTAGAAAACAATAAACAGAGTAAACAGAAAAGGAAATCTTCTTTCATGTTCGAATCAATACTACTTGGCAGAGATTTTATTTCCTCCTTCCATCTGCTAAATGCTTCATCTTTCTCTAACATTACTACATTATCTTTGGAATCTATATTAGGTAGATTCTGGCGAGGGGTATAGAGCCAGCTTTACCACCCAGTAAAAAATATTCAGAATTATGAGCTTTTCTAAGAACTCGAACTCGAATCTACAACCATAGACTTTCCAATAATCTCATCGTGCATAATTTTTATTGCTCAAATATTAGAATCCTAGGTCATTTAAAAACATGGAGCAACACTTCAGTTGAGTCTGATTCGAGATGAAATTATATCTTGTCTAATCTCTCTCCTACTATTGAGGATTAATCTAAATGTATAAAAATAATATAGGCTAATCTATTATTCACTAAAATATATTAGAAACTTGGGATATCTTATTCTTAAAGCCCTTGATTATTTCTACAATTTGAGATAACTTGCTTGATTTATATCCTGTTGAAAGGGATTATTTAAAAGGATTTCACACCAAGCCCAAACCTTTATGCTTTGGACACTGTAAATTGAAAATTGGAGTGTACTGTACTAATTCCTAACACAACCATACAGAATCAGTAAATTCGACCCCAGAAATCACATCGTTGGATATGGAACATATTATGGCCCCAATCACAACGCTTATTGGAACGAGGGAAACAATACTCATTAAAAATGCCGAATGCAGTCTCTGTTCTAGATTCATAATTAAAAATGAAATGAGCCATAATCAGAATAGCGTTGTAGGTACATACATTTCCACTGGCAAATCAGATCTGAAGCTCAAGTAATCAAATAAACGATACTTAAAATCAAGAAACTAGAAGCTCTATGGAAACGATAAGCATCAAACCACAACTTTGTTGCTACAACGGAGTCTTTGTTCGACCCTACAACACCAGTACGGGTCACGAAATGAGAGAGACAAACACAGATAGGTATTTACATAGAAAGAAGAGCGCTAAACACTGAAGCAGTTTGAAGTTCCCCCTTATTGCCACACATGCACCTAAGTTGCAACTATGTCAAGCAAACAAAGACTGTAGTTTCTCACGGAGCAATAAATAATACATATCTGCTGAGACTGCTTTGGAGATACAAGATAGAAGGCCCGGTCCGGCCTTACATCCAACTCTGATGCGTCATGAAAGACTTCTCTGGCTCGGATGGATCAACAGCGTATTTGCTTCTAGGGAAGTTGAAACTCGGAGCACCAGCAAACATCGCCATCAGATTCCCTCCATGCACCCTTCCTTCTGGGAGCTTACGTGCTGAAGAGCTGCTTCCGACATGTTGATGGGCTTGCTGGTCACCAAAATAACTCCAACTGCTGGTGGCTGTCACCACACTGTTCTCCATCTTCCCGATTTCATCAACTGTAAAGACTGATTGATTGGCCACAGAATCCGGAACAGCTATTTCTATGGTTGCACCTCCGTGGACCCTTTTATCCTGGACCAAGGCACCATGAAACGCACAGAGTCCAGTTTTACCCCTAGCAAATGTGTTGCAAGGAACATCACTTTTACCAAACTCATAACCAGGGTGACCCCAGGAGCATCTCTTCCCTCCACCATGGGCCTTGCAGAAATCAGTGCTCCCCTGAGCACTTTTACTGCAGCCTTCAAATTTGCATCTCTTTCCACCACCATGACGAACACAGTACTTGGTACGTCCTCTGGCGCTCTTGGTGCAATCTGGGACAGCACACCTTTTACCACCCCCATGTGCTACACAGTAAAGGGTCCCTCCGTGCACACTCTTTGGGCAAACTCCACCCCCTTGGAATGAACACCGTTTTCCACCACCATGGCCTTTGCAGAAGGGGTTCTTCCTTCTGCACCTTTCTTGCAGTCAGGAAATGTGCATCGTTTTCCACCACCGTGAGCCTTGCAGAACATAGTACTTCCTTGAGCTCCCTTGTTGCATTCAGGATACTGGCATCGTCGACCCCCTCCGTGGGAGATGCATAGACCAGAAAGGCCTTCTGCACTCTTTTTGCAATTTTCTCTCTGGCATCTCTTTCCACCACCATGCCGAATGCACAACCCGGACTTGCCTCTAGCAGCCCGGCTGCAACCCTCATGACAGCATCGCCTACCACCACCATGGGCTATACAGAAATCTATACGTCCTTCAGCACTTTTTGTGCATCCTAAAAACTCACATCGTCTACCACCACCATGAGCCTTGCAGAATGCAGTTCGGCCCTCAGCTCCTTTATGGCATCCAGGACGCTGACACCTGCGACCACCACCATGAGCAATACAAAGACGAGATGCTCCTCTTGCTCCCTTCAAACATCCCTGAAACTGACATTGTTTAGTACTGCTACTACGCTGCTGTTGAAATTGTGTTATCCCGGAAGTACAGGTGACTGAGCTTTTTGGTGTTGTAACTATGCTAGAGGAGAGGCATGGAGATGTTTGCTTCATTGGCCCCAATGATTGGTCTAGAAAGCACATGTTTTCCTCATTGCAGGGAGTCTGCAATGGGAAAAACGGACTTCCAGTTGATCCTTCATCTGTATTTAGACCTCCATTGTAAGTAGCCATCTTAGTAGCATTTTTCATCGCTAAGGAACTTGGATGAACAGTTGTAATATGATATACAGCAGGCCGATCCTGACTGGAGAGGCTTAATTGCAGATCGACCTTAGGCCATTTGTTCAATGATTCCAAACGAGAGCTGGCTGGTTTTTCAATGCCTGAAGATTTATCACCACCTAGATTTAGAGTGAAGTCCAGCTCTAGATCCATTGAGGACTCCTCTTCAGTTTCCTTGGCTGAAGACATTAAAGTGCAGGCAGTTGCAGTACTCCCCTTACTGTCTGATGAGCTTGACGAATGACCAAGGTGGAGACATAGCAGAGACTCACCTTGCTGATTTGCCGGATCGTTTACAATACTCCACTTCCGTTTGACCCCTGTCTGAGCAGATGCAACGGGGGTTGCATAACCAGGAGAATCAAGTCGAAGGGTTGTATCCGCACAATACACAACTTTGGCGCCAGTTCCTCTGATTTGGATGGGATTGCACAGATTCTTGAATGCATCCGATTGAGGGTTTGCAGCAGAACCCAGATTGTGCAATCTGGCATCCATGAGCAAATATCTAAAGTTCCAACACTCTTAGTTTAACAAAAACTCAACTCACAAAGAACAGTCTGCCTGACTTCCGGGTTTTAAGAAATTATATACAAAACTAGGGTTAGATGTCTCTGAAAGAGTACACCGCACCCCCACTAACAAATCCTGAAGTATCACGACGATCCATTCTCTTTTAGAAGTTCAAAGTTTCTCTTATTATCAGCACTAACACATGTTAACTGCAGATGAATTTCAAGTCTGAATGTACATAAGGCAGCAGGTCATCCTGTATAAAAAAAAAACACACATTAGTGGACGGACATACAACTATTTGCAGACTGCTATGAAATACATTGAGTTTGGCTGACTTCTTTGGGGAGCTAATATTCTCATTTCACAAACAATGTACAGCTGGTCAAAGTTTGGCACCATCCCTCACACATCTGTAATTACTAATTTAAGAGGTGGAAATAGTTATTTGTTCCAGATACTCATAGTTGAGTCAATACTAATTAACCCAGAGAATCCTCCAAATACTTCCCAAACATGGTAGTTCCCCAGAAGAATTTGTACAATCAGTGACTTAATACATCATCTTATCAGATACTTCCTAAAAGAAAAGAAGTAAACTATTATCATTTATTGTTTTCTACTCAAGGCAGACTTCCAAACTGATTCAAAGAGCCAAAAAGGATTTCTAACTGACAATGATAAAGCCCATGGCTAGAAGAACAGTTTCCTAGACTATTTTGCACTTTTAGACAGATGGATTGAATGTGATGGAAACACACGAGCTTCATTAAAAATCAAGGGCAATGAACTGACAATTTTTCCTTTAAAAGACATAGCACGAGGACATATAAACAAGAGTGGACAAACATATCTCATATCACCTTGCAGTTATCAAGAGAGGCTCCAATTAAGTATTTCATCAACATGCATAAAGATCACCTAAAAGTACAGAAACAATTGTATGTTGTCAACATAGAGCAAAGAACACAATCATGTGACTGTCAGCTTGAGTACAAAGAGCGAACTGAGACCAAAACAAAGTGGCTATTCGCCTATGTCATTTATTCTATCAAGTTTCTTATTTGTCTTCAAACTTTCTTCTTCTTTGTTTTTTTTTTTTTTTTGGGGGAGGTAGCCTAGACTACAAGCAAAGATCTCAGGCAAGCAAAAAACCTACATTCAAACTGGGGCATTGGGGGAATATAATCAAGGTGAAAGATGCAGTATGGTAAGAATTGAACCAGGAGCCGTGTATATTTAAAGTAAAACGGAAATATTTTTTTATCAGGAGAAGAAACAATGCCCAATTTCTTGTACTACAAAACCAATAACGGAAAAGTGTTGTAATATTATTTAATTTACGTTGGATAGATATCAATATGCAACAAAATAAGCAGATCTATTATGAGAAATCCTAAGAACGTAAAAGTGAAGAAAAGCCATCAGAGAACAGAGATCCCCGCTTAGAAAAATCAACTCACCGAAAAAACGCACAAACACACTACAATAACAAATAAATGAATTATCATAAAGTTTCTGCGACATACGCACCGGTAGAAAATTCAGAGGTCAAAGAATTTAGAAAGCACCAAATTCTTGAGCTAAATCAGAAGCGGGGATCGATCAATGATCAGCTTCAAAAGGGACACACACATACACATACACATAAACGCGCAGAAAAAGCATGCATCAAAGCTAGGAACGACAACTCAGAAGTTAATCAGAAGAATCTGTCACAGAGGTACGGTAAAACGTCAGTTGACAGATCGGTCAATTCTTACCTGTTGGATTTAGTCGGTAATTCAGCTGGAGAATAAAAACTCGGGGTAAAGTTACAGAATCCAAATCTATAGAGACAGCGAATGCGTGGGGATGAGAGAGAGGGAGAGTTAGGGCTTGGTGAGCGCCGGCGAGGTAATACAAAAGGGGGAAGGAGAGAGGTGTGATTTTGCTGATTTTCAAGTAAATCTATATATACGAATGAACAGAGTGGGAAAATTAGTAATTCGGAAAATTAATTAACGGGCAGTGATGACCGACGAGGCGGGCGCAGATTACAAATACGCGGCGCAAGTTACCGGTTTACCTAATTAAGCAACAGTTGCTTAAACCTAGAATTCAGAGTCAACATTATGTCACAATATGAAATCAAATAATCAGTCTCTCTTAAAATAGTTTCTGAAATGATATAGGTTTCATTGCATGTCCCATGCTGCAAAACTCGTTTTAGGTTTTCAGATTTGATACATACCTAAAATTCGAAACGTTTTGACTAATTTTATTGATTAATTTCAGGTTAGGGAATAGAAATATCAAGTTGGAGATTGAAGTAGATACAGTTTTCAATTGTATTGACTAAATAAAAACATTAAGATGGTGTTTGAGCTTATAAGCTCCCAAAAAAATTTTATGTTCGCTTTTTTTAAAAAAACGACTTATAAACTGCTTTGAACTTATGTTTTAGCCAAACACCCTCTAAATCCCAATGATTATCGCGCGGCGCATTAAGATAACACAATCGGTAAAATGATATAGTTTATAATTGAGGTGTCTTATATTCGAGTTTTACTAATATCGAGTTGCACAAAATATATTTATATATAGGTAGAGTTTTTTCTAAAATGCACCCAAAATATGGTATGTTCACTAAACACAATCAAATAGGAACCAAATAAAATAAGTATATATATATAGGTGATGAATCATGTAGGAATATAAATAATGATAAGAAATAGGAAAACTGCATTGCATTGAACGTATGAAGTTGTTGCACTAAATGTATAAATTTATTACATCAAATTCAACATATTATAAAGTGTAGCACTGAACATAAAGTTGTTGTATTGAATTTGATGCAACAAATTTATACATTAAGTGCAACAAATTTATACATTTAATCCAATTTTCTTATTCCTTACTAAGATTTGCATTCTTACGTGAACCACTCCCAATATATATTGAATTATAGGTGAGTTACTGTAAAATTTTTGATATCTATAAATATGAAAACAATGCATTCTCCATAAAAATGACTGTATTAAAAAATCAAATTGAATTTTTGCTCGTAATGGAATTCGAACTCAGATGGTGTACAATATATTCATCCCAAAATCATGCATCATTATAAATTATAAATCTTCATAATTTAATGACCGATAATCATTCTCACATTCTTACTTTAAATAAAATATTTAGTTAAACATTCTCCATTTGAATTAGCAAATAATTGTTTTGTCTATACATAGATACAAATGAGAGAAAACGTTCTGAGAGAGAGAGGCAGGTCGTGAAAGTGAGTAGCTACCGTGAAGGTGAGCGGCCGTGAGACCATTCTAAGAAAGAGGGTTACAAACAAGGATACTTTTAAGATTTCTCCACAATTATTACTTTGCCATATTGAAAAATAAGAAAAACAATAGATGGATTGTGGTTAAGAATTAGGTGATAACAGAGTAGGATGGATCCTGGACTTGAGATTCGTAATTTATATTATTTTTTTAGAATTCGGGTTTTAAAAAAATAAGATCTTACTGATCTAGATTTTGTATTTAAATTTCGAATTTGAATCTAGATTCTTATTTTTTAGATTCAAATCCGATCCAGATTCAGTTTGTGGATTCAATTACGAATTATCTATCTATCTATCTATATATATATATATATATATATATTATTTGTAAGTGTAATTAATATTTATAGTTTTACTTTCTAGTCAAAGATGAATAAACTAAATTATACAAAATTGGATTGTAGGTTAATAACAATAGAAAATTATACCATGTATTTAGAAAAAAATTGTATATGAATTAGATATTAATAGTCTATTTGCTAATATATGTGTGTTTATTTTTCTATTCCTATTGCAATATTAGTTCTTGCAGTGAGAACAAAAGTAAATTTGTAGCTAACATTTTCTTATAAATTTTATAAACTCTAAATGATTATTATGGTGTTATTATGATTTTAAATTATTATTATTATGATGTTATTATGAATTTTAGTTGATTTATGATTATTTTAGAATAGAAAACATATGAATTTAGATCTATATTCGTAGACCCTACAAATCTTATGGATTTATGTTTGAATCTCATTGTTTTAGATCCAACAAATCTAGTCTGAATCCAAATTCCAGTAAAAAATTAATTTGAATATGAACCTCACAAAATCCAATCCAATTACGATCCATTAGCATCCTAATAAAGAGTTTCCCTCTACATTTTGTTCTATTTACCCCCCGCCCCTCCCCTCTAACATGTTTACTCTTTATGTCACCAACCATGCACAAAATTAGATTTGGGTAGAGGGACATCCATAGCAGCACATGGTTTTCTTAAATATCCAATCTTAAAAACCTAGACACGCACACATAATCCATACGTGGCCCTCAAAAGCAAAAGGAGAGAGAGGATGAAGCAATGATCCGTGAGAAAAATAAATAAATAAATAAATCATGGAATAGAAAAAAGACGGTTGAGAGCATTGAAAGGTCAGGCTAAAACAACGTTGGGGGTGTTGTGGCGATACGACGTTGGATGAGACCATACGACAAGCGGACTTTTCGTATATTTTCGGCTGTTCCTTTGGCATTTATTTATACTTAAATTAAAGAAAAATACAAGTTTTTGTCTAATAAATTAAATTTATAATAATTTTGTTTAATAAATCAATAATACTTCAATCAAATCCAATAAATTGATTTTTCGACAATTTAGTCCATGGATAATTTTTCGACGTCGAAAAATATAATTGACACTAAAAAATGACATATAAAACACAAATTAAAATATCGTTGGAAAGAACTTATGGATTATATGTTATATCGGATGTCAATTGTGCTTTTCGATATCGAAAAATTATTTATGAATTAAAATTATCATAAAATCAATTCATTAGCTTGATTAAGGTATTATTGAATATTTATGCTAAAATTATCACAAAATCATTTATTAGACTAAAATAGTGTATTTTTCTTAAATTAAATTAAATTTAAATGTTTTTTGGTGGCAGATCGCGATTCAGTCATTTAGTGGGCAGCGGCTCGTCACCGCTCGTGGTGCGTTAGGTAGGCCCCGCCGGCCCTGACTCTAATTAACAGCTTGGATTTGATTCCCCGCCTCTATCCACGCCAATGAGGTGCCTTTCCTGTTTCTTTTTTTCCTTTTATCTTTTTCAATTTATTTTACTGGTTCATTCTGTTCACTCTTATTTGAAATTCAAGAAAATTGGAATTTTATTTTGATTAGTTAATATTTAGTTGATTATTTAATAATAAATGAAATCTCTGGACTCTGGAGAGTTCGATACGTGCAAGATTGGATTTTTAAAAGTAGTCAAGGAATAAGATGTTAATTAATTTTAAATTGTTTCATGTTATCTCGATTAGAAGATTGGTTCTTTCAGAAATATAACATTTATGACGTTTTCCTTACGAAGCACATCATCATATTCCCATTTCCCATTATTTATTATGAGTATATTTTGCATTTTAATATTAATTTTAGGTAGGACTGAGCGGACAAAATGTTTGAATGGATGAAGGTCTCGACTTGGATCAATGTTTGATGTATAGTTGTAGCTCCACAAAATAAAATCCAACATGTCTAAGGAATTAAGTTATGATTGGTTTCAATTAATAGTAGAATTGGGGAAACAATTTTCGATTTTTGATTAATATCGAATCAAAACTGCATCTTGTTCAATTAATTGAACACTACGTATTTGGTATGTGGTGAAATATTTTAATTTTTTCAATTTTTGTTTAACTGTTAATAACCGAAAAATCGAATAATTTATTTCTTCGTTTTCTTTTTACAATTATGTTCTCATTATAAAAGATTAATAAATAAAGTTGAATATTTGTTTGTAGGTAAAATTCAATAGAATTATCATAAAATAATAGGTTTGCATGTTGTGAGCATATGATTTTGTTTTTGTTTTAGAGGCCAGAAAACTTGTAATTAATCGCATTCGTAGAGTGTCAAAATATTAAAGCATGTGCATGATATATTTAGTAATTAATTAATATATGGAAGTAAATAAATTATTTGAAACCAGTTGTATAAAATTAAAAAATAAAGCATTACCTAATTTATCATTAATTTAATTTAATTTAATCGTAATCATTTAGATTGTCGAAAAATAAAAAAATTGTAGGTTCTTTTTCGATTAACCGAAAATCAAACTACACTAACTGATGCAGTTTTCAGTTAATCGAATTTAATAAACGGTTCGTTTTTCAATGATTATTAAGCAAAAAGAAAAAGAAGTTCCCATCTATTTAAATAATTTACAATATAAATAATAAAATAGCAAGAAGCTTTTGCATTCAAGTCTCAACCATTGTCTTCTTTTTTCTCCTTCAATGGCAACACATATTACACGTATAATGATAAAAAAGCATATACCTTTAAGCTCAAAATTATTCTCATCAAACTAGCACTCACAAACAAAATTAAGGTTTGACAAAGTCCCAACTCCCAATAAGATGTGAACGAACATGTCAAAAGATGCCAACACATGACTTTAGACACATAAATACACATGGCACTGTTGTTAATCCCTATATAATATAGGAGAATATGATTTCAATCCTTATACTTTATAAGGTATAGTTTCTAATTTTTGTCCAAATCTGTTAACTTTTAATCAATTGAGCTAAATTTATATAGCAAATAACTCCTAATCTTTAACCAAACATAACTCTAGTAAACGAGAAAAAAGTAGAATGAACCCTCATGGAAAAGAGTGGTGCACTACTAGAGAATCTCACAACAATAAGGTAATACAAAAGATATTTTTGCACCAACAAACAAAGAAGTTGTCATATTATTCATTATTTTTTTGATATTTCCATTAAATGCGACCAAACTTATTTTTTTTATCAACAAATATAGTATTTCTTAAATATTCAGCAGTAAGTGGAACTTACTTTGGGTTATTAGATGGATATGCTACAAATGTGTCTCAAACTTGGTCAATATCCAGATTTATAAATTATTTTACTTTCTTACTCTTGAAGATGATGTTCGGAAGAGATATTATTTATAAAAATAATTTCAATCTATCGGTTGTAGATATATCAATTGCTTAAGCTACTTTTCTGTATATTATTTTATTTAAACCTTTTGTTTTATTGAAATACAAAAGTCTTTGTTAAAACCTGACAGTTTTCTTAGTATTTTCCGAAGAATAATTATTTTTACATATTATGTATATACATGATAGGATACGGCCCAACTACCGGCCCAAGATCGTCCCAATACAAGTACCGACATCAAGCTCGGCACCGACAAGTTCGGCCCATGAAGACTCCTAAAGTCGGAACGCAGAAAGCTCAAACATATCTAAAAGAATCCTAATTCGAGAGGGATAGGATCTCGAATCCAGTTAGAGTAGACTTGGATTCGAGATCTGGTCAATACATTGTGTATAAATAGAGGCTAGATTAGGTGACATAGATTGATTCACTCTCTTTGTAATCGCTTACACCTCAATACACATACTCTCTCTCTCGCCCGTGGACGTAGATCTTATTCACGATCGAACCACGTAAATCTTTGGTGTTCTTGCATTTATTTCCTTACAATTTAAGATCGATCACCGGCGCCGTGCATGGGAAACGAAATTTTGTGTTTTCGATCAACCACCGCTATGGAAATAATCATGACCGGTACACCGAAGCCATGCATCCAGACCGTCGCCGGCAACAACGCCGGCGGCGAAGGGAACGAGCTCGGCTCGGGAAGAGCCCAATCGGAGAAGAAACCCCAGGGGCATATCCAAAGTCTCGACGAGCACGGACACCCGCCTGCGAGGCGAGTTACCATAGCGAAGGCAATCGTAGCAATAATCCGGGGAACATCCGGCTCCATAGTAAACCTCGACGTCGTCGTCGAGGGATTTCGAGAAAAATAAGGAGCTTTCTCGGTACCTCGGTGACGCGTGGTCGCCACGCCCCGAAGAACGGAACACCAAGCCTCATCTAGATACGAGGCATCACAACGAGAGGTCGGGCCCAAACCGACCGCGGAACGAGCAACGGGAGAGGCGTCGTGATCGCCGCGAAGCCGGCCTCGATCGCCAGAATAAATCCATCCAGCGAACTCCTCCCCGATCTCCAGGGGACGAGCAGCGCAGGAAAAGGCATCAGGGCCGCCGCGAAGTCGGTCCGAGTCACCTAAACGAGTTCGATCGTCGAACTCCGTCCCAGTCTCCAGAGGACGGCTTCGATGGATACGGGAAGATAGTCACCCCGTTCTCAAATAGAATACTCAACACTTCTCTCCCGGATAAATACCGGGTACCAAGCATCGCCCCCTACGACGGGCTGAGGGATCCACAGAACTTCCTCTCGCAGTTCCAATACAACATGATCAACCAACGTCTCAGCTCAGTCCATATGTGTAAACTCTTCCCGGAGTTACTCGTCGACAACGCCCGCAGTGGTTCGACGATCACCTACGGAAGCATCGGCTCCTATCGCGACCGATGGCTGCCTTCCACGAAGGTTCTTCCAAAAGCGGAATCAAAACGCCATCGCACACCTCCTCACCATAAGACAAAGCCGTAATGAGTCCATCGACTTCATGACAAGGTTTTGTTGGATTTATATCTTGAAAGCGCTTGGTTGAGCTTGTATACAATGTTTCTGTTACCACTATTACAATCTCCTATCGATTTGAATACTTGATTGCATATATCGTGTCCCTTATCTCATATATAAGTTAGATCATACGGTGTGAAGATCACGAGTCTCGTATGATTGGTCAAGCTTAATGAGATATAAAAGTTTCACACCGAGACGACTTAAGGACGAGTTGTCGGTTTAAGTGCAGTATAGATAAGAAGTGACTTGACTTAGTTGCTTGTCTATGCTTGTACGCTCTCGACGTATTGAAGGATCACGATGAGATGAGTTCTTCTTCGACCGTCGTGAAGAACCAAGATCTCGGTGACTTACGATAATCTAAACCTCGATAAGGTATTAGGTGAGTATGAGTTCTTGACCATCACTTTGACTTGTTATGAGTGAGGTTATATGTTCTAACCCAAGATTCTCCGCATCTTGGGTGGTGGCGATCTTATATGTCTCGCTAGTTATCTCGTATCGAGTAACCGTATCCGTTTAGGATGATGACGTCCCTTAAGGAGCTCAAAGGTTTATTGTACTAAACCCCGCAGTTGAGTTAGCTCAAGTACAATAATAAGGTTGAGTGGTACTACTTAAGGAAATAAGGATATTAATCGTTTAGCGATCGATTGCTAGAAATGATTAATGGACGTTCGATATCTTAAATACGGGATTCGTAATGTCTAAGTGCAAGCCCGACTCAACTTCTGTAATAAAGGGTAAGTCAACATTCTTTCTCTAGTGGCATGATCGAATGTTTATAAATTAATTTATGTTCGGTGAACATAAGATAATTAATTTATTTGAGGCCCATCTTTATTCCTTGCATTTGATCCTGGTTTGGCCCATCCAGGCCGTGAGTTGTAAGAAAATCGGTACTGTGTCCTCTCAAAGGAAAGATTTTATTCTCTTTATCCCACAAGGATATAATTATATTTATGGAATATGCATAGATCCTTTCCATATAAGATTATGGTAATAATCTTGAGAGTATGGAAATAATCCTAAGAGTATGGAAATAATCCTAAGAGTATGGAAATAATCCTAAGTGTATGGTAATATTCCATATAGGATTATGGTAATATTCCATATAGGATTAAGGTAGTGCATTATAAATATAAGGTATGAGATAATGTCTAAGGTATGCTCACATATTGAAAGCTAGAATTTTCGCCTCTCAGTATTAAGAAGAGAATTTTCGAAAGTTGTGAGTAGAGAGCATTGGGTGATTTTCCGAAGCATTCTCCATAGATCGTCCTCACTCGACGTTGGAGATTGGGCAATCGGGATACAGTCCAGAAGGTCAAAGCACGAGTCTCGATCCATTCGATCCGTTCATCCCGTTCGATCCACCTCGACAGATCCAAAGGTAAACACGTGAAAACCCCAACGTGTTGCGATTTAATTATATAGACGCATGCTAGGTTTATAATCAATGTATGGTGAATTAAACACCCAAGATGGATCCTCGGGGCGAGGGTTAACATACGTTTTCCCTACAATTGGTATCAGAGCCTGGGATCAGAATCTTGGCTCTGTTGGATTAATTCACGTTTGATTATTACGTGCGTTATTATAATTGTGGATTTGTCGTTCATCGTGGCTCGTTTGTTTTGTTGGTTTTGTTTTTACACCACGAGAAAATCCGTGGTTAGATTAGATTTTATTATGTAAGTCTTATCTGTAAAAGAAGAACGAAGACGAACGAACGAAGAACGAAACGACGGAAAAAGCAGTAGCTCGGCGGTCTTACGGGTGGTTTCGCGAGTGAGTCTCGCGGTCGCTATAAGCGATCGCGAGGGCTGCGGCGACGGGGCGCTGCGTTCGCGCGAGATCCTGGCGCTTAGCGAGCGAACTCATGATCGCGAGATTACCCGCGGCGCAGCGGCCGTCGCGAAGCTAGCGGGCGGCGGGCGCGTCGCGTTCGCGGAAACCCGGCGCTTGAGCGAACTTCATGATCGCGGTATGGCGGCTGGCGATGTCTCTCGGCAGACGTTCGGCGCTTGGGCGTGGCAGCGCTGCAGCGTGCGGGTCGGCGGGTCGCGGTCGCGTTAGCGACCAGCGGCAGCGCCAGGCCTTGCGGCGGCGGCGGCGTCGGGCGCTGGCTTTGCTTAGCCAGCTGCCCAAAGACATTTTGGGCCGACCCGCCCGCACCCGCTTCAGAGATTCCGCCCGTGCCGTGCACGCGAGGCCGTTTCAAGTTTAAATCTCGTACTTTGTAAATCTATGTAATAGATTAGATTTTATTGTGCAGGGTTTCACGATTGGGCGCGATGAACGCTTTATTTTATTTTTATCGCTCATATGCATGTCGTGGATGTTTAAATTATGCAAGAGCATGCTATGTATGTTTAAATTACGTTGACAAACCTTTAAGTGTTTTACGTAATTGGATGCGCATAGTAAGCATGCTAGGTTTATCGCGTTTATCAAGCATATTTTAGAATTCTGCGAGCATGTTTTACATGTTGAGTTCTATAGAAAAGCATGCTAGATTACGTGATCGCATGGACAAACCTTTTGAATAAAAAGACTAAGCAAGCAACCCGACAAATTAATTTTTCAAATTAAAATGTCAAGACCTCCACTTTTGATCTCTAAACAAAGTGAGGCGACCGTGAGTAAACGCCCACACGCGTGGCTTGCTTGCCTTGCTTATCATAAGTTTGTTAGATGAGATTTCTAAATAAAACTTTTAAATCTATTGAGAAGTGGGAGTTTCATGTGTGGCGCCCACACGCGTGGCTTGCATGTGCGATTTTCATAAGTTCTCTAGTGATAGATATAAAATGAGATAACAAAAGAATTTGAATTGGAAGCGGTATGGTCCGAGTGAGTATACCAATTCTAAGAATTCATCTTCTGTTAAAATTGTGGTCAATGCTAGACATCACCTCAGTACAACTTCCCGAAGTCCCTTCTTGTGATAGTGATGTGGTCTAGTAAGGTCCAATCATTAATTTCATTTGTCATAAGGATAAGTTGACATGGATTGAAATTAAACGACTAAAAGGTATATTTTAGTCAGTCGAGGGGTTCATGTAAACGTCCACACGCTGCGTGGCTTGCATGTGGGATTCCTTGGGCGATTGGAGGTTTCAATTAATATTGTTTTATCAAAAGGTTACAATATTATTATTACGAATTATTTGCGATCGTATGCTTATGTGTTTTACATTATCGTTTCAGATATGTCTCTTACGCGATTATCAATATGCTCGCACAAAATCCGTTATCCGGTCCAAATTTTATCGAGTGGAAGCGAAACATGGAATATGTTCTTATCATTTGAAGAACACATGTTTGTTCTCACTACTCCTAAACCCGATGCCCTATCGACGCGTCGACTAATGAGCAATGAGAGTCAGCGGACTTTGGAATAAGTCAAACAATATGGCTAAATGCTATATGATGACTACGATGTCCAAAGGCTTGCATGCAAACATCGATCGATGGTAGACGCGATCGATATTTGGTCAAGTCTCGAGAGTAAGTTTGGGCGGTCGGATCGGACGATCCGCTTCCACACAATGAGAGATCTTGGCGTGTAAGATGGAAGAAGGAAGTTCGGTCCATGAACATGTCTCCCATGACTCATCTCATGGATAGTCTTGATCGGTTGGGAGGAGGTATTGACGGCGAGCCAAGGTCGATATCATCCTCAATACACCGCCAAGTCTTTTGAGAACTTCGTGAATGCGATCATGAGCAAGACCGAGTTTACACTTAGTCGGTTGCTTAATGATCTCGTTCTTTGCGGAAGGAGTTATGGGAAAAGGAGCACATGCTCTTGCTAGCACATCTAAGGGCCCAAAATTTCCGTTGCAAAATGGAAATAGAAAAGGGTGCCAAAGGTGGTAAAGGCAGGAAATAGTGGGAGTAATGGGAGCAAGAACATGGTTGCCACGGAGGCTTAAAGCGAAGGAGAAGGCAAGTGCTTCAGTCTGGCAAGATCGGGCATTGGAAGGCCAGTGCCCTATGCTCGAGGCTCAAGTCACGCCGTTTGCTTTAGTAACTAAACATGTTTAGCGACTTGTTCTACCCATTCTTGGGTAGTAGATCTGGCAATCGATCATGTTTGTTACACCTGCGGGGGTTCCTGCGGACAAGGAGTGTTTGATGGCGAGATAACGATCTCCATGGGCAACGCGCGAAAGTCAAGCTTGCAGTTGGAGATGTTTTTTATGTTTTGGGACAACAGTTTTAGTTTTGAAAGACGTTTTATATGTGCGGATTTTCGTGGAACCTTGTTCTGTTTGAAATTATTTACTCATGGATATTCTGTTATTTTTGATAGTGGTGTTTCTATCATAAGAAATGACGAAGTTATCCGTGTTGGCACCTTATATAATTAACTTTATACTATTTCGCAAAACATAATACCTATAACTATGTTGCATCTTCATCAAACCCTAAAAGAGAAAGTTTTCTTGCAAGATGACTCTACTTTTCTCTGGCATCTTAGATTAGGTCACATCAATCTAAATAGGATCCAAAGACGGCTAAGAATGGGCGTTGGGTAATCTCACAGCCACTCGTTCCCGATCTGCGAATCTGTATAGAAGGTAAGATGTCGACAGACCTTCAAAGCGAAGGGTTATAGAGCCACGAAATGTTGGAGTTAGTCCATTCGGACTGTGTGGACCAATGTCCACACAAGCTCGTGGAGAATGCAGTATTTTGTCACTTTCATTGACGATTACTCAAGTGCGGATATCGTATACCGCTTCACCGCGCAAGTCCGAATGCTTTGAGAAATTCAAAGAGTTTAAGGCGGAAGTGGAGACGGCTAGGTAAAGTATCAAGTCATCATGGTCTGATCGCGGTGGCGAATACCTCAGCAACGAGTTTATGGACTATCTAGTGAAGTGTGGGATTACATCCCAGCGCACTTCACCGGGCACACCACAGCAAAATGGTGTGTCAGAGCGAAGAAATAGGACTCTTTTGGAAATGGTTAGATCTATGATGAGTTATGCTACATTGCCTATTTAGTTACGGGGTATGCCTTAGAGACAGCGGCATACTTGCTAAATCTAGTACCGTCCAAGTCAGTCGAAAAGACCCCTTTCGAGTTGTGGTTTGGGCGCAAGCCCAGTTTAAGCCACATAAGGATATGGGGCAGTCCAGCACACGTGCTGAACAAGAAGGCTGACAAGTTGGAGGCTAGATCTGACGCAAGGCTGTTTATTGGCTATCCTAGAGGAACGAAAGGTGGTTTATTCTATAGTCCTAAGGATCAGAAGGTCATTATTAGAACTAATGCCCGATTCTTAGAAGAGGATTATATGAAAAATCAAAAGTCCAAAGTTGAAATCATTCTTCAAGAATTAGAAGATGATCATTTTTCACCACCGATTAGGCCAAAGGTACGAGATGTCGAGTCTAGTGGGAGGGATCGACACCAGATACTTCAAGAAATTGAAGTGGGTCGAGTTCCGCTGAAGATACCGACCGTACAAGTGGTACCTACACAGCAAGTTGTGCAAGATAGAGAACCACAAGTTACTGCACCCACCGTTGTCATTATGTCTATAGCACCTCATCGTAGTGGGAGGGTTGTTCGTCAACCCGAGCGATTTATGTTCGTGGGTGAATCGTCGGATTTAGTCCCAGAAAACGAACAGGCAATAATCGACCCATGGACGTCAATGAGGCGATACAAGACAATGATGCAAGATCATGAAACTTACGTTTGGAGGTGGTAAAGTCCTATGGATTTACCCGGTTGCTAGCGAGAGTTGTGTGTATCGGTTAGATGTCAACGGTAATGTGGTATTTCTTGCACTTTACGTAGATGACATTCTTCTATTTGGCAACAATGTGAAGTCATTATCGGGGCGTAAAGAGTTGGCTATCCGATCGGTTTCAAATGAAAGACTTAGGAGATGGCGTACATTCTTGGGATCAAGGTTTACCGAGATCGCGAGAGAAAATGTTGAGCTTATCTCGAGCGCCTTACATTGATCTTGTGATTACTCGTTTAGTATGCGCACCGCCAAGAAAGGATTGCTACCTTTCGGACATGGCGTTCCTTTATCTAAAGGCGATCACCTATGACCGCAGCGAGATAGAGGAAATGAGACAAGTTCCTACGTTTCCGCCGTGGAAGTCTCATGTATGCAATGCTACGCACGAGGCCCGATATCTTGTGCATTAAGCATAGTAGCTAGATATCGTCTAACCTCGACAAGCACAATGGATCGATAAGCATATACTCAAGTACCTGAAAAGGACTCGAGATTATAGGCTAGTTTACCATGCAGATAGTCTAATGCCTTTGGGTTATACAGACTCGGATTTCCAAGCTGACCGTGATAAGAATAAGTCTACCTCAGACTATGTGTTTACCTTGGGAGGTGGAGCCGTATCCTGGCGGAGTGCAAAGCAGCGATGCATTGCGGACTCTACCATGGAAGCCGAATATGTAGCCGCTTCGGAGGCTTCTAAGGAGGCTGTATGGTTCAAGAACTACCTCATGGATCTAGATGTGGTACCTGGTTTGCCCAAAGAGTATCATAGTTTACTGTGATAACTCAGGTGCAATGGCAAACTCGAAGGAACCACAGACCCACAAGGCAACCTAACACATAGAGAGAAAGTACCATGTCATACGAGAAATCGTTAGACGAGGGGACGTGCTGATTGCAAAGATTGATACGACGGATAACCTAGCGGATCCATTCACTAAAGCCTGCCGCAATAAGTCTACGTCGGGGACGTTAGAGGACTTGGATTATGCTGATGGCACCCACTTAGAAAGGAAACTTTTGTATAAGTGGGAGAAGCAAAGTGATGGTTGTTTGTAATTGCTAGTAGAAAGACACATTGTATACTAAAAGTTTGCTTTAGTATAAGTGGGAGATTGTTGGATTTGTATCTTGAAAGCGTTTGGTTGAGCTTGTATACAATGTTTCCTGTTACCACTATTACAATCTCTATCCGATTTGAATACTTGATTGCATATATCGTGTCCCCTTATCTCATATATAAGTTAGATCATACAGGTGTGAAGATCACGAAGTCCGTATGATTGGTCAAGCTTAATGAGATATAAAAAGTTTCACACCGAGACGACTTAAGGACGAGTTGTCGGTTTAGGCTGCGGTATAGATAAGTGACTTGACTTAGTTGCTTGTCTATCTTTGGTGCGTCTCGACGTATTGAAGGATCACGGTGAGATGAGTTCTTCTTTCGACCGTCGTGAAGAACCAAGATCTCGGTGACTTACGATAATCTAAACCTCGATAAGGTATTAGGTGAGTATGAGTTCTTGACCATCACTTTGACTTGTTATGAGTGAGGGTTATATGTTCTAACCCAAGATTCTCGCATCTTGGGTGGTGGCGATCTTATATGTCACGCTAGTTATCATGTCGAGTAACCGTATCCGTTTAGGATGATGGCGCCCCTTAAGGAGCTCAAAGGTTTATTGTACTAAACCCCGCAGTTGAGTTAGCTCAAGTACAATAATAAGGTTGAGTGGTACTACTTAAGGAAATAAGGATATGTCGTTTAAGCGGTCGATTGCTAGAAATGATTAATGGACGTTCGATATCTTAAATCGAGGATTCGTAATGTCTAAGTGCAAGCCCGACTCAACTTCGTAATAAAGGGTAAGTCAACATTCTTTCTCTAGTGGCATGATCGAATGTTTATAAATTAATTTATGTTCATTTGAACATAAGATAATTAATTTATTTGAGGCCCATCTTTATTCCTTGCATTTGATCCACAGGCTAGCCCATCCAGGCCCGTAGTTGTAAGAAAATCGGCGCCTGTGTCCTCTCAAAGGAAAGATTTTATTCTCTTTATCCCACAAGGATATAATTATATTTATGGAATATGCATAGATCCTTTCCATATAAGATTATGGTAATAATCTTGAGAGTATGGAAATAATCCTGAGAGTATGGAAATAATCCCAAGAGTATGGAAATAATCCTAAGTGTATGGTAATATTCCATATAGGATTAAGGTAGTGCATTATAAATATAAGGTATGAGATAATGTCTAAGGTATGCTCACATATTGAAAGCTAGAATTTTCGGCCCTCTCTAGTATTAAGAAGAGAATTTTCGAAAGTTGTGAGTAGAGAGCATTGGGTGATTTTCCGAAGCATTCTCCATAGATCGTCCTCACTCGACGTTGGAGATTGGGCAATCGGGATACAGTCCAGAAGGTCAAAGCACGAGTCTCGATCCATTCGATCCGTTCATCCCGTTCGATCCACCTCGACAGATCCAAAGGTAAACACGTGAAAACCCCAACGTGTTGCGATTTAATTATATAGACGCATGCTAGGTTTATAATCAATGTATGGTGAATTAAACACCCAAGATGGATCCTCGGGGCGAGGGTTAACATACGTTTTCCTACGTGTTTAACAAGGAGTGTTTAAAGGTCGAAGACGTGAACGACTGTTAGTCATCTCGCCTTCCAAAACGGCATCTTCCGGGGCCTTATACCGAGAGATCGCTCAATCGAACCCGTCTCGCAACAGTAGTGGGCGATAGCCAACCGGTTCGCCAAAGCGGACGAGGCGACAAGAGAAAGCGCCGGCGGACAAGGCAGACCTCGGAAAAAGGAAGAAGAGGCGAAGGAAGGAAGATCGGAACCAAGGCGGGAAGTGCCCGGATGATTACATCGCCCGATAAAGTCCAGGCTCGGTCCATGCGACACCTGAACGACCTCGGTACACCCCGTTGACGGCCGAGAGCGTAAATCTATGCACTCCATATGAACCTCGTTCGAAGCCTCGACCGATGACGGGAGGAAGAGGTGCCGACCTATGGATAAATCGCTCATTCCATGATGATTACGGCACGACATCAAGAGTGCAAAGAGCTCATGGGTGAAATAGAGCTTCTAGTTCGTGACGGATCCTCAAGAAATACTATGACAGTCGCCAAGCCGACCAAAGTCGAAAAGAAGAAAAAGCAGTAGGAAGAGGGAAATTGTGCCCCTACAAAAACAAAACGCAAGACCGACGAGGAAGGAGATGACGAGCCCCAATATGACGGGGTGGTCTCCACTATTACGGGCTCCCTGGAGTCACGTCTCCTCAAGGCCGATGCCCGAAGTCCTAGAACCGGCGAACCTACCAATAAGAGGTTCAGAAAGGACGAGGCGATCACCTTCTCCGAGGACGACCCCGTACCTGCGACAGTACCCCACCAGGATGCGTTGGTGATCCAGGTAGTAGTCGCAAATAAATTGGTAAAACGCGTTTACATTGACAGCGGCGCGTCGGTGAGCATCCTCTTCAAGGATTGCTTTGACAAGCTAGGAGTAGAAGAAGCACACTCGCGACACCACTGCCACTCCGAAGCTTCGTCCAGGAAGAGACGCGCCCAGAAGGAATAATCGAGCTACCCGTCACGGTGGGGAAAGCACCAACGACCTCGACCAAGGTGGTGCAGTTCTTCGTAGTGAAGGCCCACTCGCCGTATAACATCATACTAGGGCGAGATTGGCTGAACGCTGTAAGGGCGGTATGCTCAACGTACCACCTGACGATAAAAATACCCACCACGAGGGGAACAGCCGTGATCCGGGTGATCGGCAGTCGAGGAATGTATGCAGGTTGCCTTACGAGGTGCCGGACCTCGCCCAAGACCCACGTGCATAGCAATTAAGGAAACCCAAGAGTTGGGTCGGAAGACATCGCCACTCCCGGCGGTACCGGATGGAAGAGGTCGCATTGTACAAAGATGAGCCATTGAAGGTCGTCGGTGTTGGTTTCACCACGGCACCGAAGTGAAGGATCGATCATCCAACTCCTAAGGGAATTCGGGACGTGTTCGCTGGTCTCCCTCGACATGACCGGAGTCTCGCCGAGTACCATCACTCACCGCTCAACATCGACCGAACATAAAGCCGCTTCGATGTAAGCAAAAAATTTTGCAACGAACGGAATCAAGTCATTCATGACGAGGTGAACCAAATTGTTAAAAGCACGCATCTGCTCGAGGTCAAATATCCGACCGGATAGCCAACCCGTGATGGTGAAGAAAGGAGGAGGGATGGCGAATGTGTATTGACTACACCGACCTCAACAAGCATTGCCCAAAGGATTGCTATCCCCTTCCCAACATTGACAAGAAGGTCGACGCGTTGGTCGGATACGAAGTCTTCAGTTTCTTGGACTTATACAAAGGGTATCACCAAGTCCTGATGGACGACGAAGACGCGGCCAAGACAGCCTTCATTACCGACTTCGGGGTCTTTGCATATAAAAAGATGTCATTCGGCCTTAAAAATGCAGGGGCTACCTATCAAAGGATGGTGGACAAAATATTTCAGCCCTACATAGGTCGGAATGTGGAGGTATATGTAGACGACATCGTCGTCAAAAGCAAGGAAGAAGCCGCATGTGTTTCCGACCTCCGGATCGTCCTCGGCCTTCTTCGGAAAATCAACCTAAAACTAAATCCCCAGAAGTGCACGTTTGCGGTCCGGTGCGAAAGTTCTTAGGGTGTTGGGTTTCACTGAAGAAGGGCTAAAGCAAACCCGTCCAAGGTCCAAACCATTTTGGAAATGAAGATGCCAAGACCATCCATGACGTACACAAGTCGACAGTGTGCATAGCCGCGACTAAGCCGCTTTCTTTCAAAAGCATGGATAAGCGACTACCCTTCTTCAAGATACTCAAAAGGCCCCAAATTCTCATGGGATGAGGTGCACAGTCCGCCAAGACCTCAAGAGCTACCTCGCCAAGCTCCCCACTCTATCCGTCCCAAAAGAGGAGAGGTCCTTTTCCTCTACCTCGCCGCCTCGGACGAATCCATAAGTGCGCCTGATGCGAGAAGAAGGACGTCGGCTCGGTGTATTTCATCACCGAGCACTAAAGGCCTTAAACGAGGTATCGCCCTTGGAGAGCTTGCCTTAGCATTAATAAACGCCGCGAGGAGACTACGTCCATACTTCCATGCACATCCCATACAAGTCCTCATCGACTACCCACTTGGCAAGTATTGACGAAGCCAAGCATCGTGGAGAATCGCGAAATGGGCAATCGAACCGGGCGAGCACGATATATCCTTCGCCCGCCAGCCATCAAAGGTCAAGCCTAGCGGATTTCCTTGCCGAGGCTAACTTCGCCGAAAACCAAGCCCACCGAGTCCGTGACGATTTATGCCAAGCCGAACCCATGGTTGAAACACCGGGGAGGCGGCAACTCTACGCTGACGGGCCGGGAAAAAAGGTAGGAGCGGTATCTTACTCTAGGCCGGACGACCAAGAGATCGCCTACTCACTTCGGTTCACATTCAAAAATACGAACAACGGTGGAGTATGAAGCATCGATCGCGGGACTTCGCCGCTCAAAGCCTCGAGATACGAGCCGTGCGAGTTCACAAATGACTCAAGTCGTCAGAAGCCAAATGTTGGGAAAATACGAGGCAAAAGCGAGAATGAAGAAGTATCTTGAAAAAGCAAAAGCTTGCAACGGACTTTCTCACACTTCGGATAGTTCGCATCCCAAGGGAGCAAAATAGCCGAATGACATCTTAAGTAAATTGGCCTCGCCATCAACGAGCCCGCCAAGAGAAAGTCCAAAGCGGAGCATAAACGATGCCAAGACGGGCCGAGGTCAACATAGTCTCGGATGAAGAACCCAATTGGATGACTCCCATTCGAGAGTACACGGAGAAGGCGAATCGCCTACGGCAAGTTGGAGGCTAGGAGGATCCTAAACAAATCTGCGATATACAATTGAGCGAGGGAGTCCTATACTGAAAGTCATATCTCCAACCTCTCTTAAGGTGCTTGGGTCCGAACCGAGCTAATTACGTTCTTTAGAAATGCAAGGTTCGTGCGGAAGCCACATCGGACCCCGAGCCTTGTCAAAGAAAGTCATGCGATGGGGATACTATCACAACAATGTTCCAAGACTCAATGGACCTCGTAAAAAGTGTCCAAGTGTCAAATCCATGGAATGTACCAAGGCTACCCTGCACCGACCTCACCTCCGTGCAGAGCCCTTGGCCGCTTATGCAATGGGGATCGACATTGTGGGCCCCTTTGTAAAGCACCGTGACGCCCAATTTTAATTGTTGCGATCGACTACTTCACGAAGTGGGTGGAAGTCGAGCCTCGCGAAAATCACAAGCAAGAACACCCTCAACTTCGTATGGAAGAACATAGTGTCGCTCAGGCATCCCCATATCCTCCTTTCGGATAACGGACACAATTCACGGATAAGACATTCAAAGATTGGTGTCAAGAGCTTCGATCCAACAAAGTTCACCTCGGTGGCCCATCCTCAAGCAAATGGTCGACCGGTTACCAACAGGACCATCGTAAAGGGTCTAAAGACTGCGTCTCGACCGAGCTAAAGGCCTCCGGGTGGAAAATTTACCACAGGTCTTATGGTCGTACCGAACAACGCCTCGGACCTCGAACGGAGAAACACCATACAGTTTGGTGTATGGAACCGAAGCAGTGATCCCTGCAGAGATCGGAGTACCGAGTCCTCGTACCATTAACTTCTCGTCAAGCAAATGGGGAAAATCTACGAGCTGATCTAGACTTACTCGAAGAAGAGAGACCTCGCCACATCAAGGAAGCTCGGCATAAGCAACAAGTAGCTCGGTATTACAACCGCCGTTAAAACCCGACAATTCCAAGTGGGCGACCTCGTACTCAAAATAATGAAGTCGAGCAAGCCGCAGCAGCTCGGCAAGCTGAAGCCACATGGGAAGGACCTTACGGTCGACGAAGTCCTCGGCAAAGGGCCTATAAGCTCGCTTCAATTGTCCGGTGAGCAATTACCCAACGATGGCACATCATCCATCCAAGAAATATTATGCATAAGTGTCAAGGGTCGGGTCTTGTTCGTCATATTTTTAAAGTCCTGCTTAGAGTCCGAGTCTTATTTGGTGGTCGCGTCATCTTTTATCAATAAAATATTTATTTTACGAGTTCTACTTGTCACTAATGCATAATTAATCTTCACATTATTTACCCTCTACGGAGGACAAATTCCTCGACGGAGGTCGACATTCGTTTCATACGAATGTAAATCTAAACGCTGCATGCCCACATACGAGATCGACTACCTTCGCTTATTTCAAGTTGCCTTCTATGTAGACGAAGGGACCACCCTCCCGATGACCTCGGCAAAAACAGAACCATGCCTACATACGAGATCGTACTACCTTCGCTTATTTCGCGTTCTCTATGTGAGACGAGGGACCACCCTCCCGACGACCTCGACAAAAATGCAGAACCATGCCTACATACGAGATCGCACTACCTTCGCTTATCCCAAGCGTTCTTCTATGTAGATGAAGGACCACCCTCCCGACGACCTCGGCAAAAAACAGAACCCTACCTTCAGACGAGAACAATTTCTTTCGAAGCGGAATTCTCTACGAGGACGAACTACTTTCGCATATTACTCTTGTTCAAATACAAAGTCAACAAGAAACCATTCTTATTAAATAAAAGATGTACAGTTACATTTTACGAGGACGGAGCGGATCGGGAAAAGCTGAGCCAATCCCTAGAAAAATCGGAATTCAGCAGCTCATCTATACTAATCCTACCTCTACCTCGTCCTCGGTCTATATTACGGGCCCGGCCAGCGCGACCTCGGTCACTTGACGATGCAGCTCTGCGAGCTCGGCCTCGACCACTTGATGACGCCCGGTCTCGACGCCTGGAGGGTCCACGACGTTCAAGGGCAATAGCACGCCTCTCTTGTGCGCGCCACTCCGGATCGTCATAATTTGGTTCATTTATTCTAGACTGAGAAGCTCCGGCAGAAGAAGAGGCCTCTGCATCCCGTCGAAGTATTTCGTCGAGCTGTGGTTGTCGAGCGATGACAGTTTTGTATATGCTCCCGAGCCTTTTTAATTCAGCGTACTGCTCCGTGAATTGCCAGGAGGTCCGACCATATTCGCTACCGCATTTGAACAACGGGCAGCACCTCGACAACCTTGGCTTCAACTTCGGGATCGCCATCCCACCATTTCGTGGATAACCTCCTCGTACTCATGCTCTCGCCATCACCTTGGCCTTCTCCTTGGCGACCTCGAACGCCTCCTCCAATTCCAAAAGGCGAGCCTGGAGCTCGTCACAGCTCTCCTGAGCGGCTCTATGCTTGACATCAGACTCCGCCTGTACGTGACCAAGCTGTCCCTTTATATGGAGGAGTTCGACCTCTTTCAACTCAAGAGCCCGCGATAAGTCTTCGATTCGGTTCAACCAAGGAGAAGCATCAAGCATTTCAGGAGACAACTGAATAAAAAAAGATAAGTTTCTTAACATAAACTTGTGATTTTATTAACATGCCCTTAGGCAAAAATCAATGTACATTTACATTCAAAAAACAAAAAGTGAAAAAGATGGGGATCAATCGACCCTCCTAAGCTTCGCCATGTCCACATTCGCCCAAGCCTCGATAGCTGCACCTCTTCCGCCTATTTCCGGCCCGCATGCCTTGCCTCTGAACCACCGAGTCTCGATGCCCTTTGAAGCATCACCGCACCCCGACCCCTTTGCATAATCGATAGTAAAGCTCGGTCGGGATCCCGATCCACGGACAAAGCGAACGACTCATGGACAAAAGAACCGAGGAGGAGGCAAGGTTCTGAAGACGGAAGCTCCTTCAGCCGCGGACGAGCACATCAAAATAGGCCTGCCTCAGACATTATCCTCGGTCTCTCGCACCCATACTTGGCCTTGTCCAGTGTCCGTAGTCCTCAGCGACATCTTCGATTGCATCCGAGACGGCGCGCTTATTAAGCACCTCGCCGATCTCGAGACCATCCCGGGCTCGCCGACATGAACGACCTCTCCGCAGCGCACGGCGCCTCCCGCGAGCTCGCCATGTCCGCCTCCCGACGGCGAACCTGTTCCACCTCGCCTTCATCAAGGCAACCTCGATTCGCCGCCGCCCTTGCCGCCTCCGCCACAAATGCCTCCGCCGACTGCCCTTGCCGCCACGCCTCAATTGCCATCGTATCGCCCGCTTTACTTAACGAGGTCCCGACCTTAGCCTCGGCCTTGGATATTTCTTGAGTAAGGAGGGTATTCTCCGCCCACCTCCCGAGCATACCGAGCCACCCACAAACCGCGTGAACGGCGCCTTCAAGTAATCCGATATAAGATCGATATTTTGACACCTCGGCCGCCACGCCCTCGACCCCCATACATTATATACATTAGGTCGAAACACGCTTTTATACTATAACACAAAGTATAAGGACAGTACAAAACCTCGGGAAAGGGACGGTACCGACTTGGAACCAACGATCTCAGACTCACCTCGGCAACAACCGAGACTCGTGGATTACATCCTTCCGCCTCTTCAAGCGCTTGAGTGGGCTGCGGCGAAGGGATCTCAAGGCCCCACAGTCATTTCTGGCATGTCCTCGAAATCCTTCAAGGTCGGAGACCTCGGCTCGACCACGAGATCGGTTCGCCACGAGATCGGCTCCTTCCTTTCTTCTTTCTTTCCCTCGTAAGGTTCACTACCAAGAAATGCATAGGTCAAGATCAACACGTATAATCATGCAATAAAGAAAAAAGAGGGCCTCACCTTCACCGACTCCACCGGAGGTAGGATCATAAGGGCTAAGCCCACCGCAAGCTCACCTTGAGAAGACCTCGTCAACAAGGCCAATTTTGTCCAGCGCCTCCTCCAGGTCACCGAAGCCCTTGTCGACAAACACATCGGCGATCTTATCAGATCGCCATGGAAACTCCAATTGTCCCTGAAACCGACAGAAGAAGAACTTCTTCTGCCAGTTGGAGATCTTCGATTTAATCTTGGCTTTGAATTTCCTACGGGGTGATAGATAATACCATCCCGAGCCGCCCTTCAGTTGCAAAAAGCGAAGGACAAGCCCTAAGGTCAAAGGAAAATTATGCCTATAGGCATAGACACCTAGGGCGCCTATATGCGGAATGAGTTCGGGAGATTTGGGCAAGAGATAGCCAAACATCTCTTGAACTCAACGTATACATAGGGGTAAGGCAGACGAAGACCAGCCTTGAGGCTGTCCTCATACACGGTAATAAAACCATCCTGAGGCACAGCCCTGTCCTCCTGACGGGGCAACGAGCTCAATATTAGAGGAATACTATATTGAAAGCGATATCCCTAATATCGAAATACCTAAGATTGAAGAAAAGAAGACACTTTACCGCAATCCCCACCGAGGGGAATCGCAGACTACACTCGAGAGAGGTATGTGAATACGGTAAAACAAAGTGAGACACTAACGAACTAGACGGGGAACAGACACGATTTGGCGCCGAGCGACTCGTTATGAGAAGAAGTAGCCATTACTTACTTTTGTTTATCGATGAAGAAGGCAAGCTTCAAGTCGTCAATGGCGCAGTAATAACCGCTTTCAGGCGAGCGCGCTTTTGAAAACCGAGAAATGCGTAGGCAAAGTGATAAGAGATATTGCGTATCAAGGAAGACATTCCCCTAATATGCACTTTATCGGGAATCCAAACGCCAATTAAATGCGCGTTAAATGCGATCCCCAGCGTCCCGACTCAAGAACGGCGAGAAAATCCCGTCTTCGGCCTCGGCATAACGCCTCGTCAGGTGAAGCCAGTAAGAAGACCTCGGCCTAACGCCTCGACAGGTGAAGCCATTCACAAGACCTCGGCTTAGCGCCTCGACAGGTCAAGCCATCCCAAAGACATCAACTTAACGCCCGACAGTGAAGCTGTCGAAGACCTCGCATAACGCCTGCGTCGGGTGAACGGTCGAAGACCTCGGCATAACGCCTCGTCGGCGAAGCCGGCCAGAGACCTCGGCTTAACGCCTCGTTAGGTGACCAGTCGAAGACCTCGCATAACGCCTCGTTAGGTGAAGCGGTCGAGAAGACCTCGGCATGACGCCCGTTGCGGCCGGATACCTCGCCGAGATACAAACAACAAAAGACCTCGGCGGACGCCTCTGCGAAGATCGTGATACGATATACGACGTCGAAGCATTGAGTCGACAAATGAAAAGTATGTAAGATCGTCCAAACCCCGCTCACAACAACCCCAATCCAAGATGACCTCGTTTTCTGCGTCTTTTGTGGGGGGGTTGTGATAGGATACGCCCAACTACGAGCCCAAGCATCGTGCCCAATACAAGTAAACCCGACATCAAGCTCGGCTGGACAAGTTCGCCCATGAAGACTCTAAAGTCGGTGGGAACGCAGAAGCTCAAACATATCTAAAAGAATCCTAATTCAAGAGGGATAGGATCTCGAATCCTAGTTAGAGTAGACTTGGGATTCGAGATCTGGTCAATCAATCATTGTGTATAAATAGAGGCTAGATTAGGTGACATAGATTGATTCACTCTCTTTGTAATCGCTTCTTACACTCTCAATACATACTCTCTCTCTTGCCCAGTGGACGAGATCTTATTCACGATCGAACCACGAAATCTTTAAGTGTTCTTGCGATTTATTTCCTTACGAATTTAAGATCGATCAATACATAATACCCTTGAATTTTAAATTGAATCAATTCAGTTTTCTAATCGGTTTTAAATTATTGAATTACTAAAATACCCTTTATATATTTTCGCAATTATTTTCTACTAAACTACACACGCTTTTTAGTAAAACATATCTTAACAAAATTCTAAAAATTTGCCACTATATTTAACAGATTTGTATCAATTTTTGGTTGTATTTTATTTTTTCGTTTTTTTTAATTCTTAACAATCTATCATAATTTTTGTACACGATTTTCACAACTTAAGTGCATAACTTTTGGTCGCATTATGTTTCATGTGTTTTTTATATATAATTATTAACAATCTATCTACATGCATAATTTGTTGTACACAACTTTTACTTCTTTTATTCTTTATTATTTCGTCTTATAATGTGGAAAGTTTATATATATTTATAATAGATGTTTTTTAATCTTAGTTAAAATATGAACTATATAATATATAATTGCTCATCATATAAATATGATAAGCATTTATCTACTCTTTATACACGTTTTTTCAAAACATATCATAACAAATTTCCTTAAAATTTGGCACTATAAAGAACAGATTTGCATCAAATTTGGGATGAATTAATCATGTATAATTTTTACCATACATATAATTTACACTAATACACATAATAATGCACAAGGATTCGTTTGTCCCCAACAATTAATTTTTCAATAAGTCATGGTTGCAACTAAATTAAGTCATTACAATATTTTACAAACAACTTTATGTTGAAGTGGGATTTCTATGAAAAAAGAAAAATTGATTTGTTCGATAATTTAGAATCTTGGATAGATTTTTAATTCTAAAATCTGTTTGTTCAGAAAATGTGTAAAATGATTCTCTCAATTTTGTAATTTAATTTTCAGCCTTGCTTCGACAAGCATAGAGCAAAATATCAGTGATTAAATATTTTTTGTGGCAAAACAATTTTTTTTTTATTTTTAATTTGAATTCTATAATAGCTTATATCTATTTATAATAAATGAATGATCTATTGTAGTTATATTATAAACTAAGTAACATAATTGTTTATTGTTACTTATTCTTTGATTAATTTTGCATATTTTTATGTGACTTTTTATGCAATATAGATTTTAATTTTAGCTATAATTTTACAATAGACAATAACTAAGAAACATGATAATGTAATATAATGTTATTAGAATTTACTATGTAGTTTGGGAAAAAAATTGTATGAATCTAAACGTGAAACTAAAATTTGGGTTTGAAATGAATTTTATTTCAATTATATATATTAAGAAAATATATATTGATAGGGCTTGCACCTATAACCCAACGTCCAATGCCCGAACGATGTGTCGGGTGCACAACCCCAACAAGGGACGCATACACCGACACTCGACTCCATGCATCTAGCCCATGACACCCGACAAGGGCGCCCGACGTCCGACACCGACAAATGGCGTACAATGTACGATTCGCAGCACTATGAGCCTATAAAATCATAAATTATTGGCAACTAGTCTAAATTAAAACTAAGATTTATCGAATGAATCACTATAGTTGTGAGAATAATATCACGTGTTGACCACATTGGTCTATTATTTCATAAAAATATATTATAGTATTGTAATTGATCCTTAAAATAAAAAAATTGAATGAAACAACTGTAATTATGAGATTAATATCACACGTTGATCATATTGTTCGATTATTTTATCGTAGATCAATACAAAAAGTCTTGACAATTAGTTTAAAATAATAATTGATGATTCACTTAAAAGGTTTAGATAAATTATATAATAATTGAAATTAGAATAAAGAATTAAAAACCCCTAAACTCTTACACCCTTGAGCCCATGAACGCCTTAAACCCCTAAATCCCTTTAACCCTAAACCCCTAACCCTTTAACATCATAATCCTAAATCCCTAAACCCTAAATCACCATAATCGTGTGAATGCATCATACGTGGAAAATCCTAAACCCTTAAACCGCTTTACCCTAAGCCAACCCCTTTTACCCTAAACCCATATACCATAAACCTCTATAAACCCTAAATCACCATGATCATGTGAATATAATGTACTATAGTATATTTTTATATGATAATTAAAGAATTTTATTTAATATTTCCTTTTATTTCATCTTTTTTCTTTCTGTTTTATAATTTTTACTTCAATTTTCACTTAAAGCTGATTATATTAAGCATTATAATATAAGTTTGTGAAATAATCAAAGAATGTAATCATTGTATGATATTATTCTCATAATTATAGTAATCTCTTTCTATTTTATAATTTTTATTCAATTTCATTAATTTCTCATAATATAATGTATTATAGTATAACTTTTAATTTTATGAGAATAATCGATTGATGTAGTTAATGTATGACATTAGTCCACAATTATAGTCATTCATTTATATTTTATAATTTTTTATTTCAAGTTCACTAATTTCTTGAAACATAATGTAATATAGTATAATTTATAGAATAATCAATCGATGTGGTCAATGTATGATAATTTTCTCATAATTATAGTGGTATTATTCAATGCAATTGACAAAGTAGTTCATAATTCTATACTATAGTATAAATATAATTATATACTATAGTATAAAAAAGTTACAAGATATTAGAGAATTCATAAAAACATTATAAGGTTATAGATTTACATTCAAAACTTTAGACACATACAATAATAATAATAATAATAATAATAATAATAATAATAATATTATTATTATTATTATTATTATTATTATTATTATTATTATTATTATTATTATTATTATTATTATTATTATTATTATTATTATTATTATTATTATTATTATATAAAGAAACACAATGTCACACTAAAAATTATATCTCCATCTATATAATTATGACAATATGTCACACAATAACAATAATAATCATCTTCATATTCAAATATATCAACTAAAAATTTGCTTATTTTAAAATTTTGCTAAGATTGTACTTATTTCAATCATGTGATTACTTAATAATATAATTGTATTTCTAATTAATTTTATTGATTAATCAGTTTTCTTTTATTGATTAATTCTATATTCAATTATCAACAAGATACATATGATATAAGAGACACAAACACGCACAAAAAGATATAAAATTAATTGTCTTCAATATCTTAAGGTAATTGATATTGCTAGATCAGTTGGTAAAGAACTAAGACTTTGAAAGCAAGGTCTTAAGTTCAAATCCTTTTGAGACCAACCTTATTTTGTGATTTGAATATATCACTTCCTTATTTTCGAAAATTAAAATTAAAAATAAAATCTTATTGCTTATTTTCGAAAATAAAAATCTAAAATAAAATTTTATATTATTATGAAAATATTTCCGAAAATTATGTGATTTGTACATATCTCTTCCTTAAATTCCGGAAGGTTAATGATGTAAAATACAAATTCAATTAAAATGGATTAATTAATTATTTTCGAATATATTGTAAATTGACAAAAATATCATCATTATGTACATACATATTATGTAACATACATATTATGTAAATTTATCAACACCCTTTTCCGAATATGATAATAAATATGCTATGAAACAACTTTACTTTCCTATATACCAAATGGGCTCTTATTGTTATGTGATGTCTGAAAAGTCTTAAATATTTAGTGACAATCAATTATGTATTTGCATGCATTTAGCACTTATCTGATTATTATTCTAACCTCGATGTAGAATATATCAAAGAAGAGAGAATTGCATCATCATAATTGAAGAATCTACACATTTGGAAATAATTCTGTAGATTGTTGAAATGATGATGTGATTGAAAGATAAATTAAGAAGGAGATTATGGAAGCATGATTGAGGAGATCCATTTCAGAAAAAATTAAATGATCGACAATCAAAGGGCTACACTACAACTATGGAATGTCAACTAAGGAAATTTGATTACATCCATTAATTATTGAATGAGATTCTGATCCTAATAAAGATTGCAACATGATGGGATATGGCCCAACCGACTAGGCCCACTAACAGGCCCAAGCGAGCTGGGCCTAACATTGGTAGCAGCCCATGCGGTCGAGCCCAAGCGAGCCCTAATCATTGCCCAAAACCCAGCCTCCAACCGCCACCGGCCAATGGAGGGACGCCCAGAACCAGGTCGGCGCCACCTCCACGTGGCGCACGTAAGACGAAAGGTCCCGCTCCGCCAATGGAGGGCATGCTGGAGGAAGAGTCACACCACGACCAATGGAGAGGTCGGGCGCCGTGGCGCGTAGTCGGTCGTATAAATAGAAGGAAAACGATGTTAGAAGGGTTGGCAATTTCATCGAATGCAAAAGGCTTGTAACCAACACTCTCTGTATTAAAAGCTCTAGTGAAAGTATTGAGGAATCATTCCTCCGTGGACGTAGATCTCATTAACGATCGAACCACGTAAAAAGCCTGGGTGTTCTTTATCGCTTTACATAAATCTCGCACGCCACGTAGCTAGATCCATCATTGGCGCCGTCTGTGGAAACTCGAACAAAAAGCTTCGCTTTTCTACATTTTAATGGCGAGAACACGCACAACCGCCAACGCCGGCAACAACCGTCCGAGGACGACCGGTGGTCACCGGCGTCGCGGGAAGGAGGTCGCAGACGCCACGGCGCCACACTCACGAGGGCAACATGGAAAACGTCTCCATACACCTCGGACCGCGCCCCAACGTGGGGAGATGCCGGCCTCAACGAGGACGAACAAACAACTCACTCGTCCCACGAGGTCCTCGGCCGGGCCGTGACCGAGTTCCTCCACGCCAATCTTGCCAATTCCAAAGCTTCTCAACCAGGACCAAAGGAGCGGGCCTCGAGGGCTCCTGATCAACACCACGGCCGCCGAGGCCGCCCCCATCCGGCAGCCACCACCTCGGCGTGATAGCCGATAACGCGCATCGCGCCCGACGCGAGCCGCCACCGCGGCCGAGTCGCCGACCTCATTCGCGGAGCCGCCACCGCGGGCGAGCCGCCACCACCGCCGCCTCGCCATTCGCGAGCCGCTCCACCTCGTCATGCCGACCAGAGAGTCGAGCGAAACAGGAGGGAAGAAAGACGAGTCGAACTCCCCTGAGGGACGATAGCGCCGCTATCGATCCCCACCCTCCGTAAAGAGATGGCAACGATCTCCCGGGGTTCGACCGGTGCGGAGAATCATCTCCCTTTCTCCGTGGAGATTCTAGACACGCCCGCCTCAGATGCACGGGCACCCAATATAGCGGCCTACGATGGCCTCGGAGACCCTCCGACTTCCTTTTCGCCACACCACCAACATGGCGATCAAGGAATGGAAGATTTTCACATGTGCAAAATCTTCCCGAGGTGTTGATCTACAACGCACGGCGTTGGTTCACCCGCCCGCCGTAACAAAGATACACTGCTTCCGTGACCTCATGGATCGCCTCAGTGGCGCTTATCGTAAGATGCCGCCCAGCAGCCTTCCTCCGACCTACTCACAATCCGCCAGGCGGACGAGACGATGTCAAACTTCGTCTCGAGGTTCATCAAAGAGTCGCTCAAAATTGACGACAGCAACGACCTCTACATCATCAACGCGTTCAAAAACGGGATCCGACCCGGCGCGCTGAACAAAGAAATCACCAGGGAGAAACCAAAGATGGCGAGTAAGCTTTGGAACCTGGTGGACAACTTTGTCAAGGGAGACGAGTCGGATCGGAAGAAGCGGAAATGGGACGAGCGGTCCGAGAGAAAAAGCCGGACGATCAAGTCGAGGCGCAGATCGTGGAGCGCCGACCGAATCAAGAGAGGCGGCTGGAGTTCAGGCTCGGACCTCGGTCCAACCCTGGCGGCAGAGCGCCTCCCCTGCTCAAATCAAGGGCGGAAATATTCGAGCTCCACGAGCTCTTCCCGCTCCCGCCCTATGAAGGGGATCCAAGAAGAGGTCCACAGCAGTATTGCGACTATCACCAAGGGTATGGTCATGATACCGAGGACTGCAGAAACACGGGCTCATGATCGACGAACTCGTTAAGGTGGGGCCTCAAGAAATACCTCGGACGAGCTGGTCCAAAGAGCGAAGCGCAGAAGGAATGGAGGCGGCAATCAATCGGGCCGACCCAGTGGCGACCCAACCTCAAGACGACGAGGACGAAGGTCCCAACGCTATGGAGCAGTCTATGTTGTTACCGGATCGCCTCGGGGGACGACGAGGTCGCCCCACAAGAACGACGCCGAGGCCGCCCCAAGAGCCAAGAACAAGCGACTCGGGATGGTGAGAACATAACGTTCTCCAGGAGGACCCGTGCCCAAGATCATACCGCACTCAGACGCCATCACTATACAGTGCGGTGGGCAACAAAACGTCCACCGGTCTATATCAACATCGGAGCCTCCGGCACAAGATCATCTTCCGTAGTCTGGATAAGCTTGAGGTCGGAGGCATTGTGTACTTCCCGCGCCCCCGCCTACGGAGCTTCACTCAAGAGCGGTCCCACCGAGGGGTCATTACCCTTCCGGTCACCGTAGGCGGGCTCCTGTGTCGGTCACCAAGGCCATCCGATTCTTCCCGGTCCGGCTCCTCTCCGTACAACATCATCCTCTGGAGAGATTGGTCAGACGCCACCAGGCCGTCTGTTCGGTCTACCACCACCATCAAGATTCCCACCCCGTGGGAGTGCTCAAGATCCAAGGGACCAAACGGCAGCAAAGAATGCCTACGACTCTCAACTCAAGATGCGGCCTCGCCCAGTGCATAGCAATTACCGAGCCCTGAGGTCCGACACCCCGGATGACCGACCGGGGCCTCCAACTATACGACGACGATCCATCGAGGTCATCCGTCGGCACCTGTGGCCCGCGGATGTCCGCGACACGTCATACGACTTCGAAAGAATATAGGACGTGTTTGCTTGGTCCCCGCCGATATGACCGGAGTGTCACCCGAGCTCATAACTCACCGCCTCAACATCGACCCGGCTACCAAGCCATCCGTGTAAGAAAGGATATTCGCGCGGAGCGCACCAGGTCATAAGGGACGAGGTGGCTCAACTTCAAGGCCAAGATCTTGTTCGAGGTCAACACCCGACCGGATGGCTAATCCAACGTGGTCCGAAGTCTGAGAGGGTGGCACATGTCGCCGATTATACCGACCTCAACAAGCCTCGCCTAAAAGATTGCTACCCTCCCCGATATCGACAAGAAGGTGGAGGCATTGGTGGGCCACGAGATGTTCAACTTCTTGGATCTATCTGAGGTACCACCAAATCGATGAGCTTGAGGACGCACCAAAGACCGTTCATCACCGACTTCGCGTCTTTACGTCGGAAGATGCCCTTCGCCTCAAAACGCCGGGCTACTTACCGAGGATGGTGGATGCAACATTCAAAGACCACATCGGTGAGATCGCCGAGGTCTCGTCGACGACATAGTTGTCAAAAGTCGAAAACGGGAGTCTGCGCCGACGACCTCGGCACCATCCTCCAACTCCTCGTGTCGGCCAACCTCAAGCTCAACCCCGTAAATGTACATTTATGGTGAAGACCGCAAGTTTTGGGATGCTGGTTTTCGGAGGGCTCAAGGCCAATCCCACCAGGTGAAGGCGGTGCTCGACATGCAGTGCAAGGACCATCCGTGAGATCCACAAACTCACCGGTGCCTAGCCGCCTCAACAGATTGCCTCGAGCCACGAGAAACAGCCCCATTCTTCAAGATCCCGAGGAGAGCTCCGGACTTCGCTGGCGGAAGAACACTGTGCCGCCAGACACCGGTGAGAGTACTAGCCGACCTGCCGACCCCGTCCGCCCAAGCAAGCGAGAATCCTCTCAGATTTGGCCGCCTCGGACGAGGCCATCACATGATCTTTATGCGAGATGAGACGGGACGACAACTCCCATCTATTTTATCAGCCGAGCTCTCAAAGGACCAGAGACAAGGTACTCCGGCCTCGAAAAAGTAGCACTGGCCCTGGTGAACGCCAAGCGACGCCTCCGACCCTACTTCCAAGCTCACTCCGTCCAGGTGCTAACTGACTTACCCTTGAGACAAGTCTTGTTGAAACCTGAGTCGTCCGGACGTATAGCTAAGTGAGCACTGGAGCTCGGCGAGCACGACATTTCGTACTCACCTGCACCGCCATAAAAGTGGCAAGCTCGCCGACTTCCGGTGGAGGCCAATTCACCGAGGTAGGCTCTACCAATGAGTAACTCCAGCTCCGCCCCCACGGCGGAGGAAGCCACCCTAACACCACCGGATGGTTCTTTGGCAGATGTCGTGGACGGAGCCTCGTGCAAGACAGCAATGGGGCTGCATCCTCCTCCTCGGCCCGAGATAAGCAAGAAGTCACCCACGACCGGTTTACCTTCCCGACCACCAACAACGAGGTGGAGTATGAGGCCCTAATCTCCGGACTCACCGCCAAGAGTCGAGGGTGGATAAGATCCAAATCTTCGCGATTCCTGTGTCGTCGTGAACCGGTGTTAGGCAAATACGAGGCGAGGAGGACCGAATGAAACAATACCGAGAAGGCAAAGAAGATGTTGACCTCGCTCGGTACTTCAAGATCCACCGAATCCCCGAGGAAAAATACCGGTGGACGTCCTCAAAGAAGCTAGTGCGTCGTCAACAAGTCCACCGGATGAGAGATTCGCCCGTAAGCATAGTGGAGTCCCACGTCGGCATCATCACCGAGATAGAGCCGAATTGGATGTCTCCCCTGAAGGCCTACCTGGAACACGGCGCACTACCTTCAGATCGGCTCGAAGCCAAAAAATGATGGCAAAATCCCAGAAGTATCTCATGCATGAGGGCGCTCTCTACCGGAAGTCTTACCTTCAACCTCCCGAGATGCCTCGCCGTAAGGTTCGACCACGTGCTCAACGAAATTCACCGAGGGTCTTGTGGAAGCCACATCGGGTCACGAGCACTTTCAAAGAAGACGCGAGGTCGGGATATTACCGCCCACCGCATAAGATTCGCCGAGCTCGTCAAGAAGTGCCCAGTGCGATTCACTCCACGCCAAAAAGCCGCCTCGGATCGATTTGAGCACCGCAGAGTCCGTGGCCTTTCATGCAGCGGGATCGACATCGTTGGCCTGCTCGACCGAGCACCGTGTCGCTTCGATATTTAGTCGTAGCCATAGACTACTTCACAAACGGGTCGGGCCGAGCCACTTTCGAGCCTCACGAGCGTAAGATTCAAACCTTTGTGTGGAAAATATAATCGCCGCCGCGTATACCGCACATCCCGGTCTCGGACAACGGCACCCAATTCGCCGATAAAAACTTCAAGGAGTGGTGCGAAGAGCTTCAGATCGATCAACGCTTCACCTCGGTCGCACACCCGCAAGCGAATGGTCGACCGAGGTGACGAACCGCACGATCGCAAGCGATTGAAGAAGAGGCCGGATCGAGCTAAAGGCGATCGGGCTAAAATCTCCTCAAGTCCTCCGTCCCACAGACCACACCTCGGACGGCGCACGGGAAACCCCTTTAGCTCGGTTCACGGTACCGAGGCCGCCATACCGATCGAGATCGGTCGCCGAGCCCTCGCACTCTCCACTCGACCGTGCCGAACGAGGAAGACTCATGCCAACCTTGACGCCTCGAGGAGAAGCGCGAGCTCGCTTCATAAACGGCCAATCACAAGGCCCGTGTCGCACGGTACCACAACAACGGTCAAAGCCTCCGCGCCCATGTGGGCGACCTCGTCCTAAGAAATAATGAAGCAAGAGAGCCGAGCGCCTTAACAAGTCGGATCCGACATGGAAGGCCCGCACGCGCTCACGAGGACCTCGCAAAGGGGCTTACAAGTCGGCTCACTTGTCCTGCACTTGTCCCCTAACTTGGCACATTATGCATTTAAGGAGGTATTTTACATAGCTTCGATTTAAAGTCGGCATCATGTTAGTTCCTTAATTGCTTTGCCAAAGTACGATGTTGATTACATGTTCAATAAAACACTGCTTTTATAATGAATATTTCACTTCGCCTCATACATATGTGAACATCTGTTTGATACACCACATTTAAACCTTCACAGGGACGCCTACGAAGATGAAAATCCCACCAAGTAGGGTGTTTACAGATTACCCATTAAGTTGGACGCCCACACGCAGCGCGTGACACCCATTAAGTTGGACGCCTACACGCAGCATACAGACACCCATTAAGTTGGACGCCTACATGCAAGCGACATCCGCACCGATCTCGCCATCTCATACCCCTTTATTTGGGAAGATATGCACTCCGGTACAAAGTCTAAATGCATTAACGACTACAAACAAAGTACCAAGCCATATACAAGACAACCGGGCTTCAGAGCTCGTTTATACCCCTTTATTTGGGAAAATACACACCTCATGATCAAGATAAATACATTTACGACCAAAACGAAGTCCTAAGCTATGTTTGTACCTCTCAAGGGGGAAAATATACACTTCGAAACGAGTCTAAATATATTTATATCTACATACAAGGTCCTATACTATACACGACCTCATTCGGGCTCCGGGCCCGCCTGCCAGACTTGTCAAGCCGCACCACCCTCACAAAATCTCCAGCCGACGGTATGCCTCGAACGAACTCGGTGCCTTCGACCCGGTCCGATAAGGCCGGAATCACCACGGCCTGCCTCGGCGCGGCGCGGGCTCGAGGCAGCCCGAATGTAAGGCGACTGTGGTCATCTTCACCCGCCTCGACACTTCAAGTGGCGGGCGCCAAGACGGGCATTCCGGGAGTGGGGACGCACCCGAGGTCACACCTCGACCCCGATCGGACACCGGCCGGGAGTACGACCGCCCCCTACCCGCCGCCTCCTCGCCGACTGAGGTCCTCGGTCGCCGTCCGCCCCTGCAGGATCGCCTCGGACGATCCGCCCGCCGCTCCATCAACCTCAGCACTTCGGCATGATCGAGTAGCCGCCTCCGCGGGTTCTTCTATGATCGGGTCGGCAGAGCCAGCTGTTGCCTCGCCGCTCGCCGGGCATGCGACGCTTTCGGACGATATCATACATCTCCATCAACTTCACCACGGAGTTCACGCAGCTTTGAACTTCTTGCCGCTGGGCCCTCCTCATCCCTCGCCACCATGCCCTCCGCCAAAGAAGCTCGACTCGTCGTCGCCTTCGGATATGGTAGTCCCACCACTCATGGATCGCCTCTCAGACTCGTGATGCTCCTCGACAACCGAGCGAGCCTCTCGCAGCCAACTCAGCCGCCTCGTGACCGCATCAAACGCCTGATAGCGCCGGCAGATAAGTCCGCCTCCCGGACTCGCCCCTGGCGATCCTCGACTTGGACCTCGCTCACCACGAGGCGGCCACCTCCCGATCAGCCTCGGTCAACTTCTTCTTTCGGAAGAAGACGCCGAGCTCGCATCCATGGCGACCAAAACTGGGTCACCGGCACCGACTCCTCCAAAATTGCACCTCCTCGTCCTTCTCGCGGGCACCTCGGACCCCTTTCACCTGCCAAGAATTCATGGTCGAGTCCCAAGTATTGAGATGCAGAATGCTATAAATAAAAGACAACACAAGTCTCGTATGATAAATATTTTTATCAGATACGGAAGAATTTGTTACAGGGCTCGAGGTCCCACCGACCCCAGCGGTTCAGACTATTACAACAGCCCACTAACCTCGGCCTCTCTCCGAACTCGCCGGCCTCCTCTTCCTCCTCGCTGCTCCTCCGCCGCTCCTGCCGCTGCCGCTGGTCGACTGAGCCGAACTCGGCTCCTCCTCCTCACCGAGCCCGACTCGCCGGCGAGCTCCTCAAGCTCGGGATCTTCATCCACCTTGATTGGGACACGGCCTCGGCCGTCGAGAGCGACGAAGGAGGCTAAAGCCTCCACCACGGAAGGCGGCGGCCGGCAAGCACACAGGTATACCGTGTTCACCGCCTCGATCAATCTCGCCCAACCGTGCTTCGCCTTTGTCAAAATCGTGCATCGTGGCGTCAACCTCCAGTGGGTAGATATCACCGCGCCTCATAACGGTGGCGGATCGAGATAAAGACGGAGAAGGACTCGACTGATAAGTTTGTGGCGAAGGCCTTCAAGATGGGTCCTCGCCCGCCAAAGAAAGCACTTGTCCGATCAGCCGCCTCTTCTCCGCGATCGGCCACCTCCTCCCGAGCGCACTCCACCTCGCTGGCCTCCCGCACAAAGACGGCCCTTCTCCTCGTGGCGGCCTCAAGGCCCGCCTTGCAACCTCCACCTCCTTCCTCGCACCACCAATGAGGACTCACGCGCGCTTTCTCTCCACCTCCTCGTGCGGGATGCAACAACATCGGCCATGCGGCGCATCTCGCCGCGATCAAGGCGGTCCCGCAAATCAAACGCTTAAAAAAAAAAAAACAACATGACTAGACAAGGCGTAAGATCGTGGAGATCGGTACTGGCAAGATCACGGGCACGAGCCTCACATCAAGGCCCGAGCTCGAGATCGGTGTGGGCCTTCACAGATCGCCGGTGTTCCACCACCACGGTGCGGGGAGGCCCACCACCTTGCCTCTTTTTAGAAGGCTCCGTCGTCCACCGGTACAGTGCAGGCGGGACGAGGCGGTGCTGACCTCCTTTGTGTGCTTAAGCTTCACTGCAATACAGAAGAAAATCGCGTTAGTCAAAGAGAGGTCGAACCTATAAGAATGAGAAGAGAGGGTGCCCTCACCCAGCTCGGACCCCGTCCCCGGAGCCTGCGACCTGTGCACACTCAGCCCGGCATCATTAAGGCTGTCCTCGGTGAATTCTAGAGAAACTTCACCGAGCGTGTTGAGCTGATCCTCTACCCAGCCGAGGGGCTTAAGTTTTATATCCGTCACTTTACCCATCCCCCAACCGTAGATCGGATGCCCATCGGCCCTCAAAAAGAAAAACTTCTTTTGCCACCCCGACACTTTCGAGGGTTGACTCACCCTAAACGTCTGAGGCAAAGATAGTACTGCCTCTTGAGTACTGACGCTAAAATCGCATCAAGAGCTCAAAGGAGAACTCCTCACTATATTATAGCATGTTAACCCCATCTCAACCACCGACCTAATGGAGTTTGGGGTGAATTGGCGATGGGATTCGGAAATACTCCGAGGCTCAAAAGATGGGGCTAGCGGGAACCCAAGACCGCCCTCAGGCGTCTATGTACATAGTTATGAAACCTCCGGAGGGCTAATGCTCTATCGATGGTCATGAACACACCACCGTGCGGCCAATCGATGTGACATTTCCTTCCTATTTTATCACATCGTCAAGATTACGACGATCCGACGTCCCTCACCTTAACCCCATCCCACGCAGATGATATTGTTGGGACCCTAGCGCCAATCTTCCTACACCTACCCGATAAGGTATAGCAGGAATAATCCCTAACCTCGATTTCACTATCAGGGGGGGAGGATGAGCGGTTCGAACCAGAAACTCCCGCGGGAGATGATCGGGCGGACCCGGAAACAGGTGCGAGGGCGTACTCAGAAACAGAGGAAGAAGACATACTTACTTTTTTACTCGAAAATAATCGTAAGATGATCGAAAGCTTCTCCAAATCGGGAAATTCTCTCTGAGTATAGAGGAGATGAACAGTTTTTTTAGTGAAGGGAATGAACAGTTTCCCCAGCCTCTGGCGCATTTAAAGCACAAACTGGCGCCCGAAGCTTTCCACGTGCCGACACGCGATTGGAAGTGGAGTACACGCGCGCACGCAGTTCGAGTGCACAACTACCGCCTGGCGCGTATGACGTACGCCCGGATAAGATGGACCGCCAGTCTGACCTACCAATCATCATACGGACCCCGGCATCCTCCAGATGGCTGCGCCTCAGATCGCACCCCGCCCTTCCCACAAATACCAAGGAAATCCACGTCGGACCCGCGTCCGTCATCAAGCCGCCGCTACGGAAAGCCTACATCCAGATCGGACCTCGTATAACCAGGCCGCACCACGGCATCCCCGAAAAGGTCGGTCTATAAGGTCGGACATCGGCACCCACCACAGGAGTAACGCCACTTCGCATCGTACCACGCGTAACCAACGCAGAGCACGATATCTCGTGTCGACATCGACTTCCCTCGATGCCACATCTTTTTCCAGCGACGTATAATAAACAAACCAACTCAGATCGGCACCAGGAGACCCTCACATTAAAAAGACAACAACTCCAGGAAACAACTTCAGCCAAGCCACAACTCACTTCGGCGAAGCGCTTTCTTTCACTCCACCTCGGCCTCTCGTCCGCCCGCTAACGGGGCTATGATGGGATATGGCCCAACCGACTAGGCCCACTAACAGGCCCAAGCGAGCTGGGCCTAACATGGGTAGCAGGCCCACGCGGTCGAGCCCAAGGCGAGCCCCAATCATTGCCCAAAACCCTAGCCTCCAGAACCGCTACCCTCGGCCAATGGAGAGGACGCCTGTAACTGGTCGCGCCACCTCCACGTGGCGCACGAAGACGAAAGGTCCGGCTCCGGCCAATGGAGGGCATGCGGAGGAAGAGTCACACCACGACCAATGGAGAGGTCGGGCGCGCCGAGGTAGTCAAGTCGATAAATAGAAGGAAACTCGATGTTAGAAGGGTTGACAATTTCATCGAATGCAAAAGGCTTGTAACCAACACTCTATGTATTAAAAGCTCTAGTGAAAGTATTGAGGAATCATTCCTCCGTGGACGTAGATCTTATTAACGATCGAACCACGTAAAAAGCCTGGGTGTTCTTTATCGCTTTACATAAATCTCGCACGCTCACGTAGCTAGATCCATCACAACATTTTGAAGAATAGGAGTATGGTATTCACAAGATTTTTCTACGCATTTCTTTATTTTGTGACGGTTATTAGATTTTTTCAATTTTATTATTTTAAGTTAGGTTAATATCGAGACAATTCGCCATTCCAAGAACAATTGGGTTTCAACTTTCAAGTTTTATTTATTTATTTTTGAACTATGGAAGGGGAACCGTAAAATTGAACGTTAATTTTTTTTATTGATATAGAGAAGGTTCACCACTTAAATATCCTCGAAGGGATAATGGGCTTCAAGTTATTCGTAAGTCCACTTGGTATTAAAATTTTGTTTTATAATTGTTCCTTATTTTATGTTTAATATGAATAGTTAAATCTTTCTAGTATTGAATTGTAATAAAGTTTGGAGGCCTTATATCTTTCCACACACCACAAGATCGGGACATGTGTGTTGCGAAAAACACACACCACAATCACGACAGAAAATAAAGAACACGAGAATTGTTAACCCAGTTCGTCTTGCGACTACGTCTGGGGGCGATGCCAAGCCAGTGATTTCAATATGAATTTTGGATGCTGATTACAATGAGGAGCAGCTATTTAAATAGAGAAATAACATAACCCTAATCCTAAACCTATTAGGATTCTGTAATCCTAATCCCATTAGGATTCTGCATGGGCCCAAAAATATAAGCCCAAAAATTCGTGCTCCATACTCCAACAATCTCCCACTGGAGACCGAATCCCAAGTAACTGCATTCTTCGCTTTCATTCATGTATCCGCTTAGCATCGCTCGGCCTCATCTTCATGGCCAATTGAAGCTATGCATAGCTTCAATTTCTCCAATGTTGTTTAACAGGATCACCCATGAACTGACTCACTACTCCCACTGCTTGAGCAATATCTGGTCTTGTACACACCATGGCAAGCTCTCACTTGCTGGCATCTGCAGTCTGACATGCTTCATCAAAGCATTCAGGTTCTCCTCCATCTGTTAACAACAAATACTACAAATATTTTCGATTCGGTATATGAGGTCGAGTAGACCTTCTTACAGGATCTAGCGCAGAAGGCTGTGGTGTGTCGGTTGATTCCTCCATCTGAGGACTCTCTACTATTGGATTCTCCGATCGTTCTGGGACATCATCCACCTTCGCAAACACCGCCCACTCGCTCGAGTTGCCGCACCTCTGCGACATCGCCCACTTTGTTTTGAGTCACTGGCACATCTGCAGACACTGGTCCACTCTGTTCTGAGTCGCTGACATTTCTGCAAATACTGACCCACTCTATTCTGAGTTGCTGGCACCTCTGCAGACACTGGCCCACTCTGTTATGAGTCGCTGGAAACTGTGTCGTGCTTATCCTTGTATATCACTCGATACTCGACGCTCTCACCCTCGCATGTCCATGCGCGCATCGCTCGGACACTTTGGCGTGAGGCGCTCATCGCCCGCACATTCTCGCTCGCACGCCTCGACCTCGCTCGTCTCGACACTTGCTCGCATCGATGCTTGCACGCTTCTCGGCCATCTCTCGCTCGATGCCCGACGCCCGACGCGTCCCGACGTGTGGCACTCGGTGTCCACCGTGAGACCCGAACCCACGACCACCATGAGGCTCAACCCTAAAAGGCCTCATACTAGTGGAGTGGAACTCTTCACGTATATACTAGACCATCTTGGTCTAATCTTTCGATGTGGGACTTAGGTTGAATTCCCAACAAACCTCCCTCAAACCAAGGACCACACAACCTGTGTCCTTTCAAACACTCAGACCATCTTGCAACGCCGCATCAACTAACACGCCACCTAACACCCCGGTTAGGAAGACTTTCGACACAAGTCCAGTCACACCGAGGCATCCCTACATCGAGCAAGTCACGTGTCCACCTCCGAGTCACGTCGAATCACCTAGGACTGAAGTGACTCGACACCATCGTGCCAAGATATGCCGACGCCCCGGCACATCTCGGCGCCAAGTCTCAAGGAGCTAACAAACCATCCCCACGAAAGCCTGACTACGTCCTCGTCGTTGGTGAGTCACCTCCCGTCTTAGACTTCGTTCTTTCCCTGTTCTTCCTTCCCTTTGATCTGCCTTTGTCTTCCGTGTTCAGTGCTGACCCTGAGGTAGATCCAGATTCTTTCCTGCGAACCTCTTCGCTAATCATCAGATCTCGCACCTCGTCAAAGCACAACACGGTCTTTTCCGATGACGCACTTACAGCTGTCACTGTTCCGGCCCAACTTTCTGGCAGAGAAGATAGCATAATTAGGGCACGCACCTCATCATCGAAACTGATCTTAACCGAGCTCAACTGCGAAGTGATCATGTTGAACTCGTTTAGATGTTGCTACACCGACGTACCCTCTGACATCTTTAGTTTGAATAACCGTCTCATCAGATGAACCTTGTTCGCAGTTGATGGCTTCTGGTACATATGTTCCAAAATCGCCAGCATCTCCCTTGCCGACTTGGCTTCAATCGTGTGATAGGCTACGTTCCTGGACAACGATAAACGTATCGCACTCATCGCTCGTCCAATAGCTCCCACCATCCGGATCCATCTTTTCGGTTTTTCCTTCAAGGGCGATATGCATCTTTACCGTAGAGGTAATCCTCGATCTGCATCTTCCAGAATCCGAAATCTGATCCATCAAACTTCTCGATTGAAATCTTCCCATCCATCGTTGTGATTGCTCCCTCCGAACCTGAATCTCTGATACCAATTGTTGCGAAAAACACATACCACAATCACGACATAAAATAAAGAATACGAGAATTGTTAACTTAGTTCGTGTTCATGATATTAATCAATGAATTGTGCACTGCACAATATGCAATTAGTCAGTTAATTAAGGTCTAAAAATAATCAGATTTGATAGATCTATAATTGTCTAATTGAATTTATAAGTGGTAAAACTTATTTTTATTGTAAACATGCATAAGGGGATATATAGGCATATGGGCCGGGGTCCCTATAAATGTGGCCGCATAATTTTCTTTGATCAGTTCAATCTTATAAGGGGTTATATATTGTTGATTAATTGAATGTATGACTTGATACAATTGATTTTATCAACAATTGAATGTATGACTTGATACAATTGATTTCAAAATATTAATACATGACCTTTTTGCGTTGGAGAATGAAAGAATTGAGATTCGTACTCAGGTTATTCATCCTTATAAAAGATATGAATATCACCAAATCATTTTTTTAGTTGGACAATAGAGAGATTAAGATTCATGCTCTAATCAATCATCGTTATAAAAAGAAAGAATACCTTGAGCCACTAAGCCAACTATCCTAACTAGTGCCTTTGCCTGAAAGAACATATTATAACAATTTAGGACTAAAATTTTATTACATATTAGGACATGCATGAACGATATGTGGGAATGTAATGAAAATAAAATCACCATTCCCCACATCCGTTGTTAATCTTACGATTAACATTTTTATTATTACGTTTGTTTTTCCTGTGAGAATGAAATTATCGATTTCTTCCTTTCCCATTAGTTTTAACTATTCCAAATTGTATCAGAAATGTTTTTTCCTTCTATCGACATTATCACCTTTATTTAGAATATATTTTGATCATTTAAACCTTCTAAAATAACCTAATTTAAACTTTCTGACATTGTGAGTGGGAGTAGTAGAAGAGATAATTGATTCAAATCTCACCTCTAGGTTGTAGTTTCATTTTATATGGATATTTGGAATAAATTCGTACTATTTTGATTGTTTGTATATTGGGGTTACGATAAACCTCATTTCTACCTGGTTTATGAGGTTGTTTCCGTTCTTTTTATAATAGTTAAGTGGTCATATGAGCTTTCGTTTGATATGTTTATGTTTACCTTGAAAGATATTATGCCGTGTATATTTCGTGTCATTTTTTTGCACAAATTTGGATGTCAAAAAGGTGGATCACGAGAAAGAGGTATTTTTGTCCAGTGAGAGCCCGTGACTTTATTGCGAGAAGAAGTATCGCGAGCTATGACGAAAATCAGGCAAGTTACGCCTTGCGACATTTGCTCACGACGAAGTCTCGCGAGGAAAGGCGGACTACGCTTCGCAAGGATGCCTTGCGACGAAGTATCACGAGGAAGAGAAAGATCGCGAGGAAGGACGGGCATTTGTTCGACTTTAGCTCGCGAGCTGTTCTCGCGAGGAGGGGTCGCGAGGAAGAGCGGACCTAGGGCTACAATTAGCTTGCGTTGGCGAGAATTTTAGTTGGACCTTTTAACATTGATTTTAGAGCCGAGCACGATTTTCTTTAGCTTTTGATAATTCTTTTCCATTCAGTTTCGTATTTTATTTTCTTCAGGAGTTCAGAATTATTGTGGATTCAAGTTGCTACGTTATTCATTGTGGATCTTCACGGTTTTATTCAATTAATTATTTTCATATTTTCTTTATTTAATTCTTGTTTTGGTATTTTAATTATGAGTAGCTAAATCTTGTATTGATCATAGAGTTTGTATGTCTCACTAGATTCTTGTGATTTATCTGTTGATTCTGTTTTGTCTTCCCATTCATGATTTATGATTCTTGGCTTTAATTTTCATGTGTTGGTATCTGATAAATATTGATGCATGTTAGTTATGTGGTTGATGTCTTGACTCTTGACGAAATTAATTGTGTAATCAATTTCTTGAATATATAATACATACCTTACTTTGAGACCTGGCGGAGATAAGTAAACCGTAGGATGTTAATCTTTGTGTGCTTTTGGTAATTAGTCTACTTCTCTTGAGTCCTAGCGAAAAATAGAGTTTAGGCTAACCCACTACTATAGGCTGTCCTGGCGGAAGACTGTAGTTACATTAGCGATCCTTCATATGAATGTGGATTAAATTGGTAAACAAGTTAATAGATTAATTGTGTGAATCTGGTTAGGTTAAGTACATCCCCTAGGGTCAGTCTTTTATTCTTGAGTTTATTCCTTATTTAATTAGAGTCTAGTTTAATCATCACCCTCTTAATATTGTTGCCTACATAATAATCAAAATTCTGTGTGAATTACTCACTGTGTTTTCGAGTATCAGTCCATGTGGATACGTAATATTCTTGCTGTTTTACTATCATTTATTTGTTATGAAATTAAGCGATCAATTTTTGGCGCCGTCAACAGGGACTGTTTAGAATATATTTTAATCATTTAAACCTTCTAAAAATAAAATAATTTAAACTTTATGACATTGTGAGTGGGAGTAGTAGAAGAGATAATTGATTCAAATCTCACCTCTAGGTTGTAGTTTCATTTTATATCGATATTTGGAATAAAATCGTACTATTTTGATTGTTTTTTTGTATATTGGGGTTATTATTATAAATTCTTTATAATATTTAAATTGAACTTCTTGCTAGAGATGGATATATTCACATTTTTTTTGTAAATTATATTTTTATGCAATGCAAGTACATTTTTTTGTAAATGATATTTTTACTCAGTCTAAGTGTAATGGTAATTTCTTATTATATTATAAAAAGTTAAAACTAAAAAAAGCTCTTAGTTAGATATTTCTCGAATGCATTTTGATTTCCCACGAGAAAAAATCCACTGATTCACTCTATATATTATTTATTGAAGCACACTCGTCTATCCTAATCAAATTTTAATTGTAATTGATAAATTTTAATTGAAAATTAGCTAGTACACAAAATTGTCTTAGTTATTATTATAATTAATTATTATTATTTTATTTTATTTTATTTTATTTTTGAGGTAAGTTATTACCTTAATTATTATATATTGTAGTTGGAATCATGATACTCATTTTCAAATTTACATCTACATAGTTAATACCTTGTTCATAAAATGGGCCAAATCATTTCATATATAGAAACTAACGCAAACATATAAATTAAAAACAAAAAGCATATGCACTGGAAAAGAAAAACTAACATGAAAATAAAAGGTACATCTAAGTCGTGTTAGAAAAATTCCTAAGTATCGAGAATATTTAAATCTTAATTGTATATCTTGATTTGATCTCAAAATTTATGATGACTGTCTTGCTAGGGTAACAGTTACTGTTAAATTATTTTCGAATTGAAAATTTATGTTTCAGGTTTCAGTAGAACTACCAGCTTGGACAAGCCTAAGACTGATAGAGTTCAAAGCAGTACAAGATCAAGCCTTACTGATAAGTACCAGTACCGGCGCAAACTGAAATAGAAACTGACTGAAGGATCGTGTGTTGTAGTCGGAAGACTAATGGAAGACTAACAGAAGTCTGAAGACCAAAAGAAATGATCTACAAATGGAAGACCAACAGAAGTCTGAAGACCAACAGAAGTCTGAAGACCAAAAGAAATGATCTACAAAAATATATAGATTGATGATTAATAATCTTATAGTATATAAAACTATTTTGAATCATTGATCTTAAATGTATACTGTATAAATAATTTATTTTTTCTATTACTTTAGGCTTATAAGTTGGATTGACGTTTAATAATATTATTGATCTTTGATTTGTAATTATTAATTTTTTCTTCTTAAATTAAAGAATTAAAATTATACAGGATTTCAATACCATCACATGAATATATAAATAAATCAAGATATACAATAAACATTACCATAAAAATAAGTAAACTCAAAATGTTTTTATTACTGATTATTTATTTAAGTTAAGGACTTACGAAATTTTAATTAAGTATTTTTTCTAATTTAAATATTAATTTTATATATTAAAAAATTAAAAAATAATCTAAAATAATATGTCCACCCAAATGCCGTCCTGGGGTTTGCTTGGACTTTATATTTTTAGGCTCGAAAAATTTCGGATGGATCCAACCCAACTCGAAAAATATAAAAACCCGACGGATCCGAGATCGGACTGACCCGCAACTTTGCCAACTCTACCCCATACACCAGATCATATCCAACCGATACTTCAAGTCGAAATTAAAAATAAAAAAAAAATTCAATGGGCAAATCAATAATATTTAAATTATGAGAACTCATACGGATTCATTTTTGTGTTTTAATTTGAAATAGTATGGCTCAATAATGAAAACACTACACAAGTTCAACAAAATTCAGAATAAACACATTTCCAAACTGATGAGCAAATACTCCTCCATCATCATTAAAACCGGATATTAAATCAACTCCGATGTGAAACGATTTTGAGATTCAGTATCTCCTTTAAGAGCTGCAACGACAATTAATCGTCGAATCGGCATCTGCAACACAAAAACGTTATCAAGATCTACAACCAAACAATTGAGTGAATAGATTCCCATCATAACTGGATTCAAATCTGTGATGATATCTGATTTAGCCCATTAAATGATAAGGTTGATTCCCAATAGTCGGAATGGGAGGCATAGGTAAGACAACTCAGATCTGAATTAATATACTAAGACTAGAGTAGTCTTACACATGACTCCCATCTTGGCGATTGAGAAAAAATGAAAACTCAAACATGGTGAAAGTTAGAACATAATTTGGGACGAAGGGGCGGAATATATAAAGCAGTTGATGCGGCGGAGGCATTGATGCTTTGATGGGTAGGGTTTAATTTAGTGCTATCTACCAAAGCCCAATGCTCCATCTGATCAAAACTATGAAGTTTGTAAGGAGCCCAAGCTTACAAATGGGCTCCATGAATAAGACCGATTTTTATTTTTTGTGAAATATTGAAATCTATCTACCTATATCTATAATTCTATATACACAATATGATCACAAATTGGAGACACCATCTTAATTCATATGTGAACATGACATCTTCAACATTTTATATTCATATTTATCTTATATTCTTCTGTTGTGTATTCTTAAGTCATATATTTTAATTTTTATTTATTTAATATTCACAAAAAGTAGGAAATTTCCTTGATTATTCTATGTCCCTTTTTTCTAAAGTTTGAAACTCTATATTGTTTTTTTTAGATTTCACCATTCAAGTACCTAAATAAAAAAATTCTAAGATATATGCTATCATACCAAAATTCATATTTAATTGGTACACTATAGGGCCGCTTTCCCACCCCCAGTACCCGCCTCAGAAATCCCACCCTAGCCTCGATCCCATACTCGTTTAAATTAGGGCAGGGGTGGGGATTATCTGAAAGGTTACCGCCGAACAATTTTTACTTAAAAGATTTTTTATAAGAAAATGAAATAATACTAAAATAATAATAATAAAATATACAAGAGTGTGTACATGTTTGTAAATTTGAAAAGTTCCACACTTATAATAATAAAATATATTATTTATATTCATATATATCAGGGATCTATCCTCTCGAACCCGATGCGTATATAATTTCTTATCCGCAACCTTAAACTTGAAATTCTGACACCGTGCCCGCCCCATTAGGGTGGGTAAAGCGTAGGTATCCCAATCCGCATGTATAAGTATAATTTGTCACCCCTAAATATATGAAATCTGTAATTAAAATTCAAGATCTAGGAATATATTTGTTATACAAGCTGAGTGATCGACATATTCATCAAGGCTTGTAATCTATTCTATATGATAGCCTAAAAGTTTGTTTTGTATGGCCAACTAAGTGTAAACCTACAACTTTATTTTATAATTTACAATTTTGCACAAAATTTATTATCGCTACACCATGATTAATGTGTTGTCCATTATTGAAGTTAATGTAAAGGATGAAAATTCCAATGATGTAGAATAATATATATTTTCTTGTTGAGACACATTCATATAATCCGGGTGCGTCCAACATTTTCCTAATTAAAATTTAATTGTAATCAATATATTTTAACCAATGATTAATAAATTATAATTGAACATTAATTAATCCAAATTGGAGATTGGTAAAACATAATTAGAATTGATGCATCATACATCTAAAAGTGTACAAGTATTTGCTTTTTATGTTAGGATTTGGGCTTGGCTTTTAGTGTTGCAAAGGAACTTGTTTGGTCAAGTCCAATATGATAAATCTGATTTACATGAATTTCTTTAGAGATGTTTAATGGCAAACTCTAGGTTGTGATCGTGTGATATCGTGTCATCAACAAGATTCATGTTCCTATACAAAAACATTAATAATTTTCTCGAAGATTTGGATCTGTGACATGTATGTACCGGCTGCAGGCTCTATCCCTCTTTCTGGCATTTTCTCAAGCACCTACCGTTCCATCATAGTAGTTTACCTAATTTAATGGCCAAAATGAAACACAACAGTATAGCCTACAAAATTCAGAATAACACATTTGCAAATTGAATCTTACATCAAATAAACTACAAACTTAATCCGATTCCAGATTTCAGCAAACAAGGCAGTAAATCTTATCAACCCACATGTAAAACGATTTTGAGCTTCAAGATCCCCTTTTATAGCTGCAGTAAAAATTAATCGTCGGACACTGGATCTGCAAAACAAAAAAAACGTTATCAATATTTACAACCAAACTGCCTGAACTGATTCTAATCATAACTGGATTCAATATGTGATGATTGATATCTGAACAAGAAGTTATTCAGCCCATTAAATGCAAACTAAGCTTGGTTCCCAATAATCGGAATGGGCGGGATTGGTAAGACAACTCAATCATAAATAATCAAAACTTCTTGATAATATATTCGACGAGAGTAGTCTTACGAATCCCACCTATACCGACGATTGAGAAAACATAACATCTGAAACATGGTGAAAGTTAAGACATAACATAAATTGGGGATGAAGGGGTGGAATATATAGGGCAGGGTACGTTGATGCGGCGGAGGCATCGATGTCTAGGGTTACATTTAGTGACTACTACGAAAGCCCAATGCTCCATCTTAAGTCAAACTCATCAATGGGCTTCATGGATACTAAATGACCCAACAATTCGTAATTAATTTGAGACCAGTAAGACCGATATCGATTATTTATGAATTTATCAATAAACAATTTAAACTTTATATTTCTTGGTTCTTGTGAATCTGCATTAAACCACATTTGCATATGGAACGTGTAAACAACATTTGAAAAATTAAATATTATAGACTCAAAATTATAATGGTGTTGATGAGATTTGAATATGAGATCTTTAATCTCGATATTTAAAAATCAAGTATTTCTAATTAGAGGCATAAACCCTTAAGGTAGGATCCGAAAAATATATATCTTATTACAATGTTGATTTATTTTTAAATATAACGAGTCATTAATAGGAACCATGATTTTTTACAATTATATAGAGTTTATTCCAATATATAGTATTCTTATAGGGGATTTATACTGTATAGTTGAATCACTATCAATTGATTAATTAACCAAAGTCTGCCTCCACAAGAACTTCACCAAAGCCAACATCACATTCACATGTTCCCAAGTCCACTATTTCAACAGATTTTCAAAGACCATATTACAAAAATGGTTGGTCAGTGAATATAATGTTTGTTTGCAACTTCATATATAGAATAGAATAAACTTACAACTACACTATAATTAATTAATAGTTTAGGTTATGCTTCCACTCATTTACATACATAATTAACAAATATAAAAAATATAAGAAATATTGAATGAGCTTGGAAAAGGCCCCTAAAATTGATTCCCTAAACTCGGAAGATCTTCTCAGGTTTCGTATTTCATCCAATTACGCTACGAATTTTTGAGAATCTGAAATACTTTCTGCACATAACATATCACAATCCCCTGCACGTTCCGATCTCCCACTCACATGTTATTTTAATTTTAATATTTTTTGCCCTTTCTTTCTTGTACGTATATATGGATGTGAGTGCTGTGTGAATGAATATGGACTTGTACGTATGTATCATATCTTTAACTTGTTTTCCTTGAGATCGCCTTTAGGTGCAGGGTCTCTTTCATAATAGAAAAGCTAGCTGTATTTCCGTGGTAATATATATTCATCCTCAAACTTGAGCTATCACGTATCCTTACTGAATTTCTTAAATAGCTCTTACTCTTACAGAGTTTCAGCACCTATATCTATGGCTGCAGTTTCTGGGAAGAAACCTCATGTGTTGGCTGTTGCACCCCGGCTCAAGGCCATGTAAAGCCGCTGATGAGTCTGTGCCGCCAAATAGCCAAACACGGCATTAAAGTCACCTTTGTTAATGCCCAAACTATACATGACAAAATAGTTTCTGCATCCGTTGAAGAAGATGATTCCGACTACAACATTGTGATGGCAACAGTCCCCGATTGCCTAAGACCTGACGACGATCCAAACGATCCCTTTGTGCTGTTCGAAACTCTTCCAATAGCAATGCCGGAAATCTTACCAGATTTGATCGAGAGGATCAACACTGACAATCCAAATGAGAAAATCAGTTGCGTGATCGCTGATCTTTCGTTTGGGTGGGTTTTGGACATAGCAGAAAAAATGGGAGCTGAAACTGTAGGCTTTTCACCGCCTTCCTTTGCGTCCTTCGCCTTACTTGTTCACATTCCAAACCTCATTCAACAAGGAAATCTTGACACAAACGGTACAATCTGTCCTACCTTTTTGGTTCATTTATTTCAAAACAAAACAGAAGTGATTAAATACAAGTTTTTCATTTCGAGACAAAATTAAATAAAAGTTTTGGATCATTTGGGATCACTTACCTTCGTACTTTTAGTAAAAAAAATATTAATTGGGTATAATAACCTTATTATAGAAACTGAAATGGTTAATTTTCATTATTAACCCTATTTTTTACTATTAATAATACTTCCTTTGTCTCCAATATATGTTCCTAATAATCTTCCGTTTAGGTTTTAATAAAAATTGTTGAGTGTTTTGTGAGTGGAGTAAAGTACCCATATTAGTGTAATGTTAAATTAATTAGTGATGGATCATGAGTGGTAAATTATGTAAATATATAGTGTTGTAATAAGTAGAAATAGTGGTTGACCATGAGATGATAAAAGATGTAAATAAAAGACGTCGTTGAGTGTAATAATTAGGAAGTATTTTATCGATAGTTTCCATAAATGAAAAGAAAACAAATCTTGGGCTGCATACCAAAAACGAGTAAATTAATTTTAGAGACGGAGGAAATAAGATAATGAAATGAATAATGTGACACTGTGGGACGTAGAAAACTATGGGAACAGACATTACGGTCACCTTAATTCAACTTCCACATCGTATTCTTGTGATAAAAAAGACAACGGGAATGATACATAAATTTTTTCTGATATTTTAGTAGTATTTAAATTTAGATCTTGACCCGTAAAATATTCTGATACAAACAAGACTTCATGTATTTTATATTTTAAACTCTACATATTGGAATAAGTTCAATTGTCACATTAATTTTGCGCCTTATTTTGTTTCGTTGTATGAATTGTGTGCAACTACAGGATCACTCGAGAAAACGGATCTGATCAGGCTCTCCGACGAAATACCGGGCTGGAGAAAAGATAAGTTTCCTTGGAGCTTTTCCAGCAACCGTAAAGTTCAAAAGATTATCTTCGACTGTGCGCAATCATACAAAGCTGCTAGTAAAGCCAAGTGGTTGCTATCCAATGCTTGTTATGAACTCGAACATGCAGCTTGTGATTTGCACCCAAATTTCCTCCCCGTCGGTCCGCTGCATTTATTCGAGACGAAGAAGACGGAGAAATCTTGTTCCGATTCCAACAACTTTTACCCCGAAGACGCATCTTGCTTAACTTGGCTGGATAGCAAACCGCCTGGATCAGTGGTTTACGTTTCTTTCGGGAGCTTCGCAGTTTACTCTCAGCAACAGCTGGATGAACTGGCTCTCGGGCTCGAGCTTTCGGGCCGGGCTTTTCTGTGGGTCGTTAGAGGGGACCTTGCAAACGGGCTAGGGGCCGTGTTCCCGGATGGGTTTCTGAAGAGGGTGGCCGGGCTTGGGAAGATTGTTGAATGGGCGCCGCAGGATGAAGTTCTTTCTCATACTGCTATTGCGTGTTTTGTGTCGCATTGTGGATGGAACTCGACTCTAGAAGGCGTTAGCAGAGGGGTGCCGTTTCTGTGCTGGCCGTATTTTGCGGATCAAGTCCATGATGAGAGTTACGTTTGTGATACGTGGGAGATTGGGTTGAGAATTGATTGTGATGAAAATGGGATTAGATCCAGACATGAAATTAAGAATAAAATCGACATGCTGTTATGTGATAGTAAGTTTAAGGAAAATGTTTTGAAACTCAAGGAAAAGTGTGTCAAGAGCGTTGGCGAAGGGGGCTCATCTTATAAGAATCTCGAGGCATTTATCGATCATCTTAGAAAGTGCACCATATAATTGCCTATATATTTACATTTTTCATTGCTTCAGTTTAATAAATATTTAGCGTAATGTTTCTCTCATGATTTTTCTTCGTGATTACTTACCTTTTGATGAATACTTTTGGTCATATACATTACATTTGTTTCCCATTTTTGTGAGCGAAATTAGTCGCAAATGATTTCAATGTTCTCCAAATCAATGTTTTAAAACCGAATCGGACATCGAACCGGTCATTTGATTGGATCGGTGGTTCGACCGATCGAACCATTTTGAAAAAATCGGATGACCACTAAATATTTGATTTTTATATGAATATATAATAAATCCTAATTTTGAATTATAAATCCTAATTTTGAATTAATAAATCCTAACTATAAATTAATAAACCATAATTATGAATTAATAAATTATAATTAAAAATTTAAAAAATCTAATTATACTTATTCACTATAATTAATATATAATATATAATTAATATATATTTGGATGAGCGCATGGTGAGACACTGCGCTCACCTCTTTAATTGAGATTATTCATGTATATTTAAAAATGTTAGTTCTAATATTTATGGAATACAAAATCTATCGTAAAACACCATCAATATGCATTACTGGTAGACCAATATGAGAAACAAATACACAAGATTTTCTCATAAGAAACTCTACGTATATCCTATGACAGCATCTCCTCCAGAATCAATGTGAATAAGCAAATATCCTATGAGATACAAAAACTAAGAAAAATAATTCCAACAGAACAATTCGAGGCGTATTCGCCTAACAACCGATTAAATGGTTCGCAAATCTGCTACAAATATTAAATACATTCTATTTTCACGACTACATTCGGCGACACAAAGATAGTGCTTAGATTAGACTAAAAAAAACAAATGGTTTAGATACGAAAATATTGAAAGGTATTGTCATCGAATTTACTCACTTTTCGGCCGCCGTCGAATTGCGAATTTACTCCCTTTCTGCCACCGTTGAATTCGATAGCTCTGGTTTCCTAGAGCTCTGCAAGTCCTTTTAACTTATGCACTACAACTAGGGATGTCAACGGCGGTTTTTACCGGACCGGTCCGGAACTGCTCAAAGCCCATTAAATTTTAAAGCAACGGTTCGGTTCGGTTCGGTTCTAGAACCGCTTGGACCCGACCGATTCAGACCCGGCCCATTTTGTCCGGTTCGGTCCGAACCGTCACTTTTATTTTTATTTTTTAAAAAATTTGAGCATTACATATCCACTTTTTTTTCGAGAAATATATGGATTTTATTTATACACATCATTTATATTACCCATTATCTAAAATAAACATATATTTTATTTATACACATCATTTATATTACCCATTATCTTTCTAACCATGGGGGCTGATCCATTTTATTTTCGAGAAATATATGGATTTTCCGAAACTGTTTAAAACTAGGAATATTTTGTTAGTTTTGTTTGGTTTGAGCTAGTGTTAATTTTATTTTTTTGAGAAAAATCAGAACCATAAACGGGGAAGCTGTGATAGATTTGATTTTGTCGTATAGTTCCATCACCATTCAGCTGCTTGTCCCCCATTTCTCGGAAATAAGTAATTCTCATAATCTACTCAAAAGATAACAAAAAAAGTTATCATAAGAGAATTCCATTCAGCTGCGGCCCAACGAATACCCAGTTAGCAATGAGTAATACCCATTCGGGAACCATAATTTGATGGTCCGGATTCGGTCCGGATCCGGTGTTTACTGGGCCGGTTCCAGAACCAGAACCAATACTAATTTATTGGTTCTGGTCCGGGTAAAGCCCGAACTACAAATGAAAAGTGTTAGGGTGTAGAGGTGAAGGGCAAAATTGAAGGGTTTATTGGTAATTTCATAAGTAACTATTTCTCTTGATATCTCTAATCCCACCTATTTCAACATGATTAAAGTCAATGAGAAATATAACAAGGGCTAAAAATAATCAAGGGCTTTGAGTTATCCCACAATATTAATCCTTCAAAATAAATACTAGATAATTTATCCAGCCTAATCCTTAAAAGTAAACCGGCCCTGAGGTGATTCATGTGAGAAGATTTAGATGAATCTAGAACACATTAGAAGGAATAATTGTCCAATCAATAAGTATCTGCTCATGATGTGAACTGTTTTATCCTTATAGATGCACAATGTACTTCCTTGCAGCGTATTAGTTTTGTGTTCCATGTCCGAGTTATGCCAGGCTTTCAGAGTAAATATGTTTAATGACTATTGTAATCACTTGTTTCTTAGCATTACCTTTTGCTCTACTGTTATTTCTCTTTTATAGTGGTTTAAGTGTATTTGGACATGTATAATACAAGCGATCTTGGTTCATGGCGAACTAGATTGTGTGTCCATCCATGATGGAGGTCAATGCAAAGAATACGGCAAGGTCTTCAAGTCGGAAAAAGGTGGCTTGTTCGTCAATGCTATCCAGTGGAATTTTACCAAGTTTTCGGTAAACAAAGAAGGAAAAGTTTTGGAGAGATACATCACCACTTGCAGTTGAGGTAGAGAACTTAGCAAGAAACATGCTGAATGTTAATTATTCTCTCTTTCCAGGCGTAATCAGAAATTTAAAAGTCATCCCATCAACTAATGAGCTAGAGAAGCTACAAATCTGAGTCAAATGCTAGTTTTTAATTTCAATCATCCCATCAACTCATTTTTGTTTTATGTTTTGTACGTGCAGGAAGACATACAAAATATTAGTATACTAGATAGATACTAGATATTACCTCCACCATAGATTTGCAAATACACACATGATGGGGTGCATGTAATTTCAGCCAAGAGATCCTTCGTTATAGACGTACAGGGCTACAACTCCTACTGTTATATGTTGAGTTATTATTGACTTATGGACTAACCTTTATCTCTATCGTTATTTTATGGTCTGATTTTTAAAAAAATTACATAAATGGCACGACCTTTACTCCGTAATACACTTACGACCCACTAATTTGACGTCATTAAAAAAAGTGTGACTAATACTAATGGATTTGTGCATGGACGGCTAATTTTGCCACGTAACACCAATTGAATTAAAGTTCATTCTCTGTGTTTTTTAATAAAAAAGTCTGACAAATCTGGATTTTTTTTTTTGAAATACTGAACCTTGGGGTTTGGGTGTTTCAGCCGTTTTTGGGCCAAATGGGTAGTTATTTTCGACAATCGGTTGAGGGGAAACGTCAACCTTGTGATGGGGATTGTTAATTTAAAACCCAATTAATAATTCTCCAAGTTAGGCACTCATTAAAATCGACCTAATTAGTAAAGTTTCAAGGTCTATAAAATGCATACTTATTAAAAGATGATTTGTAAAATCTAGCTTATATATTTGGATTTGGATCACACTTTTACCCTTAAAATAAATATGCAATTGATATATAATAGGTATTAATCTATATTATGTAAATAAAGCACTTCTTTATATTAGTATAACACAACACTTTTTGTAGTGTTTAAACTTGACTTTATTAACCTAGATGATTGATTATATATCCATTTACTAAAAAGTTAAACATGAATTATCAATTACATAAAGTTCACATTATCAACATATATAAGGTATATTATATAGAGTATGTAGATGGCTGCAATATTTTAAGAGTTGATAAATAACATTAGCTTAGCCATCAGCATTAGCGTTTGTGGAGTTAATTTAATTGTAGCATTAGCATTAGCATTAGCATTAGCTTAGGCATTAGCATTGGAAGATAGATGGAGATTCAGATAAAGGAAATGAAGAAAATAAAATCATTCGATTACATAGCGAGCGAGATATGTTGTTGTCAAAATAAAATTTATTTACTAAGCATACACAAATCACTTTCTAATTCGAGTGAGAGTTCATCATAAAGCAACAAACTGCCGATACTCTTTGTAACTCTCCGATTTAGATTTTTCGATACTCAATTTAGCTACCATACAACAAGCATAACTGGGCCGGCCCTTATGTAAAATGAGCTAGCAAATTGATGTATTGAAAATGAGTAATCGGTATTAAAGAAATTTTATCTTGAAGATATTATTGCACTTCATAGTTCATAGTTGATAAAGATATGTAGTTACGCAAGCAAGCATGGAATACTATTATCTCTAGTTGGTAAAAAAAATGAAGCTTCATCCATAATTAGGAGCCTATTTTTTCCTTTTCGCCTAGGATCCCAAAATATCATGACCGACCTTGTAACATATAACGAAAAATTCCAATTCATTATGTGTCACTAATGGCTCCACGCCTCTGCAGGCTTTAGTATTTTTAACCTGTTCATATCGATCATACGATAATGTCATCTCCAAGCAATTCGAGTACGTAGTATTTTATGGCATTGCTTCTAGCATTTAGTCACTTTCACTACAAACATAGTGTGAATTAACCAAAGTGATCAATGTAACAAGACATTAAAAATCTATAAATATCGATGTAGTAAGTCATATAGAATCACTGAAAATAAAACGACCATGGCTGTAATCACAGGCAAGAAGCCTCATGTTATGGCGGTGCCGTTCCCGGTTCAAGGCCACGTGAAGCCGCTCATGAAATTGGCTCGCCAAATAGCCAAACATGGGATTAAGGTCACATTCGTCAACATCGAATGTGTTCATGAGAAAATAATTTCTTCCGCCAAGATGTATGAAGACGAGGACGAGGACAACTTGGTGCTGACCTCAGTGGGCGACGGGCGACGTGAGGACTACGACCAGCACCACAATGATGAGTTTAAGCTGTTGGACACTTTGAGAAGCTCAATGCCTCAATCTTTAACGGATTTGATTCAGACGATCAACACTTCCAATCCTGATGAGAGAATCGTCTGCGTGATTGCTGATATCACAATGGCGTATGTTTCTGAGACTGCTCAAAAGATGGGAGCGGAATTTGTCGTTTTCTCACCACCTTCCGCAGCGGCTGTAGCCTTAATCTGTCGGATTCCTAAGCTCCTCGAAGAAGGATTTCTTGATCAAGATGGTAAAATTTCCCGCCAAAATCTTGATTTAATAAATGATTTTTTTTTTATCTTTTATATTTTTGTGTTAATTGCAAATTGATGCGCTAACTTTCATCTGTTTTGTAATTTAAGACAATCTTTTGAGCGTTGCAATAATGTATCACTTTTCAATTTATTGCAAACTTAACACCAAAATTTTATTGGTCACCAAAATATTGATATGTCCAGCATAATACTGATCAAATCGAAAATATCGAAGTCATGCAACCACGGTTTGGTGATTATGACTCTCGTGAAGCATGCTACCTCAACTTTCCTATTATCGAAAAAATTAGGGATATAAATTTTGTGATAAAAGTAGAAAATAGTGACATTATTTCAAATTTTTAAAGGTCGTGCTGAATGGGTAAAAGTTCGTGCATTATTTAGCCGTTAATCCTTTTTTTTTTCTGCATTGGGCAATGGAAATTTATTTCTAGACGTGCGTCGCCATATGGACTTATTTTTGACAGAATGTACACATTTTAACTAGTTTGAAAATTGCAGGAAATGTAACAAATGGACAGATTACAAGCCTGTCCAATGATATACCCGTGTGGAGGAAAGATGAGTTTTCATGGAGTTTCGCAATCGACCTAAGAACGCAGAAGATCTTCTTCGAATGTTCCCGAAGGATCGTGAGAGAAGTAGCTGAAGCGAAGTTAGTGATAAGCAATACTTGCTACGAGCTTGAGCCCGCAGCTTGTGATCTGACCTCCAACATCCTGCCGGTCGGGCCGCTGACATTAGTTGACACGAACGGCCCGAAATCCGGCACCAATTCCTGCAACTTCCACCCTGAAGATTTGTCTTGTTTGAGCTGGTTGGATAGTAAAGCAGCAGGATCAGTTATTTATGTTTCTTTCGGCAGCTTGGCGGTTTTCTCTCAGCAGCAGTTGGATGAGTTGGCGCTCGGGCTCGAGATGTCGGGCCGGGCTTTTCTTTGGGTGGTGAGGAAGGATCTTGCGAACGGGTCGCGAGCTGTGTTCCCGGATGGCTTCATGGAGAGAATGGGTGAGCTCGGGAAGTTTGTTGAATGGGCGCCTCAGGAGGAGGTTCTCTCTCATCCTTCCATTGCGTGTTTTCTGTCCCATTGCGGGTGGAATTCGACTCTCGAAGGTTTGGGTAGGGGTTTGCCTTTTCTGTGTTGGCCGTATTTTACGGACCAGTTCCATAACCAGAAATATATATGTGATAAATGGGAGATTGGATTGAGAATTGATCCTGATGAGAATGGAATTAGGTTGAGGCATGAAATTAAGAAAAAAATTGATGTGCTCTTTTGTGATGATCATTTTAGGAAAAATGCATCGAGGCTGAAGGAAATTACTGCAGAGAGTGTGAGTGAAGGGGGTTCTTCTTACAAAAATCTGAACAACTTCATTGAGCATCTTAGGAGAATATGTTGATTGTGCAAGTTGCCTCTCGAAGTCTATGATTCTCAATTTCTATGCTTTAATTCAATCATGCATGTTGTTTCGTGTGCTGCTTATCGATAATTTTCTTGTAATGTTCACTTTATGCTAGAGTTTATATATCCTCTTCGTTAGTTTCTAAGAAGTACTTTGTTTACATTATACTATTACTTTTTCGTTTTATTTTTTTGGGTCAATTTTAAATATAGAAATTTAAAAATCGCATCACGGTGGACTTGAACCCCAAACCTTTTGCCTCGGATATTAACCACTCTACCACTAAGCCAACACACACACACAACTTTTTCGTTTTATTACTGTCAATACATGCCAAGTAAGATAGGGTTGGATTTCGATAGTACCATGTCCCTAAGTAGTATGTAATACTCAATCTGAATCATACATTTTGAACACGTGAACGCACAAGAATTTGACACGTGGCAGTCCATTCTTCGTGCAGGGGCAAAGTGGGAAGGGTGTCCGCGGGTGCGGGTAAGGGGCAAAATGATTCATCAACTTTCAAAGGGAATTCATCATTATTTGGTTCTCACGATAAAAATAGTTTTTACGTTAACTCTCCCCTATGTAGATTTTATAGAGTAAGGTTTCAAATAAGAACCATTTTTAACGTGAGAACTAAGAACCATCAAATTTCGTTATGAATAAAATGAATTCACTATGAAAGTTTATGCATCCGCTGGGAAAGTTACTGAATCCAAATAAATTAGTAATTTTTCTCCCTGGTTCGTATCCTTTGGGTGGCGAAAATTCCATTTCTACGGATCCAGTAATTTTTTCGACGGATTTACAAACTTTTACAACGAATTTATCATATTTTGATTCTCATGTTCTCACAATAAAAATGAATTTTACGTTAACTCTCTCATATATAAAGGGTCGACCCTTATGCATTACTAATGGGGCAAAGACTTAGGGCCCCAAATTTGAGGGGCACCAAATTTTAAAAGTAATTCTATTATCCATGGTTTATTAATTTTAAATTTATTTGAGGAAAAATAAAAATTATTTCTTTTCCAACACCATCATGTTATGCTCTTCCAAATGGGTTTACCATTAGAAATAAAGTCGATTTATGAAGTTCTTGAGTTTGCTAAATCTCTAAACATTTTTTAATATTTCTATTGTATATTATTAACTAAATTGGTTACCGTAACTTTAGTAGAAAGAAGTTTTTTAAAACTAAAATTGATGAAATTATATTTGCATTCTACTATATATATCTCAAAAAGATTAAATAGGTTAGCAATTTTATGCATTGGAAATGAAATATTAAAAAGACTTGATCTTGAAGAAGTTATTGATGATTTTACTTATCAAATGCTATAAGATCTAAATTATTTGAATAATTATTTGATTCAATTCGTTGAACTTTATATTTAATATTAAAGTTATCAAGTCACATAAGTATGAAAGACCATCATGTGACTATCTATAACAAGTAACGAGATTCTCAAAACTTCATTTCCCAGTGGACCATTTTTTCTTTTTGTCTAAGGTCCCTGAAATATCAGAGTTGGCCCTGCCTAATCTATATATATACTTGAATTAAATGATAGCATAATAATCAGGTTTCGTCCATGTTTAGATACTTGAAAAATACAGGTATACATCACACTTAATAAACTTCTCTTCAAATGATATAATCGTTAAACTTAGGACTGACAATTTTTGACACGACACGAGAACACGACATGAATACGCACGAAATTAACGGGTTAGTGTTCAGCCTTATCATGCTCGTGTCCGTATCGTGTCGACACGATAAGGACACGATAATTTCGTGTCATGTTCGTGTCGGATCCGTGTCGTGTTCGTGTAATACGATAATTTTCGTGTTGCATTCGTGTTCGTGTCGGATCGTGTCGTTTTCGTATAATTCGATAATATTTATAAATATTTAATATTAATTTAATTTAATTTTATATATTTTTATTTCTTTAATTAATTTATTTTCTAATTTTAATTGAATTTATCGTGTCGTGTCGTATCGTTATCGTGTCGTCTCGTGTCATATTCGTGTTCGTGTCGTGTCCGTGTCAGTACATTTCGTATCGTGTTCGTGTTGGACATATCCTTAACGGGTCGTGTTCGTGTTTGGCCTTATCGTATTTGGCTTTATCGTGTCGACCCGATAACGATCCGACACGCACGAATTGTCAGCCCTAGTTAAACTTCGATTAATTAAGAATCTAAAACTCTAATTTGCTTTTGTTATTATCAACTATTTTGCCAACTGAATCACATCAAAGTAGATCATAGTCCCTGTATTTATAAATCTAATTCTTTCAATAAAGGGTCTATTTGCATTTGATCGTAACATGCAAGATGTAGTTCAATCTACGTTTGAGACTGATGAGATATTATTACATCATAACTAGAGATGGAAATAGGATAGGCTAATAGGGGTAAAGACGCTACGATGAGACTTATATTTAATATACATATTTACACATATATTTATTACATTTCTGTACTTGGGCGAATATTTCTACAAAAAGTTAGGCGGTGTTGGGCCCGGTGGCTATAGATGGGGTACTATTTTTCCGTGGCTTTTTCAAGTTGTGGACGACAACGACAAGAGCAAAATGTCTAATAATATAATATTTATATTTTAATTAATTTTATGGACTACATAAAGACGAAAGGGGGCGTGGTAGGGTCATCATGTAGTGGGATAAATACTCGAGAAAGTTAAAATGAAACTTTGTTTGAAGATGAAATGTTGGTTGCATAATCAAAGTTCTAGATCGGAATCATCAGATAAATAATTGGATAATTAATCTATAACTTATTAGTATGGACTGTGGACAATAGCTCTAGTAGTAAGAGGCACTACAACAAAACAGACCTATTGCGACAGGTGCACATGCGACATTACGTGTATGTGTCGTAAAATTACAACACTTATGCTTCTAGTGTCGTATATTTACGTCATTTAAATATTGTGTTGTAGTTAAGTGACACATATGCAACACTCATTTTTTAGTCTCAAAATTGCAACAATTTATTTGCGGCACTTCATTCAAATGTTATAATTATACCACATATTTAAAATAATGTTGCATCCAGTGTCGTATATTTACCTCAATTGTGTATCATTTAAATATTGTGTCGTAGTTTAGTGACACATATGAAACACTTATTTTTATGTCTCAAAAATTACGACTATTTGTTTGCGATACTTCAATAAAATGTCATAATTATACCACATATTTAAAACAGTGTTGCATCTAGTGTCATATATTTATATCAATTGTGCATCATCTACGTATTGTGTCGTAGATTAGTTATACAAATGCGAAACTCATTTTCATGTCTCGAAATTATGACGATTTATTTGTGACACCTCTATAAAATTTTATAACTATACCACATATTTAGAGTAATGTTGCATTAAATATCATATATTTACGTCAATTGTGCATCATCTTTATATTCTGTCGTAGTTTAGCAACACAAATGCGACACTCATTTTTTATATCTCAAAATTGTGCCAATTTATTTGCGACACCTCAATAAATGTCATAATTATACCACATATTTAGAATAATATTGCATTCAATATAGTATATTTGTGTTAATTGTTTGTCATCTATATATAGTGTAGTAAGTTAGTGATATAGATGCGACAATAAACTATAAATATTTTAATCTCATTTCGTTCCAAAAGAAAGCATTGTAAATAATAATTTATCATTTTCATTTTATCCTTGAGGAGAAAGTCCACCTTGCTAGAACAAAGCATAAAGAATTGAACGTGGTACTCATCAGGGGAAAGCAATGTTAATTCTTCTGTTTGAGAAATTCTAAGGCTACTAAATTCTTTATTCTCTATGCCTGAATTTTTAAAATTAAACTTAAATTTTGAAAATCAAAATTCTTGACTAAGAGAACCAAAAATACTATTACTCGACTTTTACTTAATAGCTTACCTTAATTAGGAAATTCATTTGATAATTACTTTTATTTCAAAAGCATAATTTATATCATAATTAATGTATTCCAAATGGACTGTTTTCATACTATAATCACATAATCAAGTATTTTATACTTAATATATACACATAATAATTAAAAAAATCTTGAATCATTCGCATTCATAAGTCAAGTAAGTAATAGTCTAAATTAATTATCCCAACCAAACTAAATCGATTATTATCGTTCACAATCAATTAATATTTTAATCATAATTTTCAAATTGTTACATAGCATAATTATATTATTATGCAAATCAAAGGATAAAAATTAAATTTAAAGCATTTAGAATTAATTAATCAAATAACTTAATTTAACTAGACAACTTAAGTTTAAATCTTGGCCCAAATAAACAAGGGATGGTCTCCTGTGCGCGCGGCGCGCACAGTGAGACCACCCCATAATTAATTAACTTCAATTAATTAATTCATTCTTAATCCTAATTAATTAATTCTAATTAATTAATTAATTAATTCTAATTAATTAATTAATTAATTAATTCTAACTAATTAATTAATTCGTTCTAATTAATTAATTATAATTTAACTAGTTTAATAAAATTTAATTGTAAATTAATAAAGAATAATTTTGAATTAATATATTTTAATTTAAATTAGTAAACTCTAATTGTGAAATAATAAATCCTAATCATGAATTAATAAATCCTAATTTTGAATTAATAAACCCTATTTGGAATTAATAAACCCTAATTTTGAATTAATAAATCCTAATTGAAAATAATAAACCCTAACTTTGAATTAATAAACCCTAACTTTGAATTAATAAACCCTAATCGAAAATAATAAACCCTAATTTTGAATAATAAACCCTAATTATGAATTAATAAACCCTAACTTTGAATTAATAAACCCTACTTGTGAATTAAAAAACATTAATTATGAATTAATAAACCATGATTATGAATTAAAAATTCTAAATTTGAATTAAAATTATAATTAAAAATTAATAAATTTAATTATATATCAACAAAATCTAATTATCCTTACTAACCATAATTAATATATAATTATTTTAATAAAAAACAAGGGTGAGCTCACGGTGAGGCGGAGCTCACCCAAGTTTTAATCAATAAACAATTACGAACCATCACGCAAGTCCCTCTCTTTTATTTTATTACTTAGGACAAAATTAATTAATTTAGGAACCCATAAACTTCAGCCCAATTTCAAAAACCCTCTGCGTACTCTCAAGAATGTCTATCTCTCTCTTCTCACTCTCAATTTCTCTCGTTCTATGATACAACCAAAATCCCCAAAATCCCCAAAATCATAAACTCTCCTTTATCCCTTTCTTCTTTGTTGCCGCCGACCTCGCTGGCGGCCGGCCGCCTCTGCCTCGCCCCCTCTCTTCTCAATCCCCCTCGTCTGATCCTCTCCGAAGATCTCTGCTTGATCCTCTTATTTCTTATCTCTCTAATTCTCTCTTTCTTCATCTCCATTATGACACTCCGGTGAATATCAAAAGCACACAGGCCATTGCTGCCGCCATGGACCTGCTCAGCCCCCACTTATCTCTCGAACTCTCTCGGCGAGGAGCAGTAGTAGCCAACAGGCCACGTCCGGTGCTGCTCTCTCACAAAACTCCGGCTAACAACTATAGTTGCCGCCATAGCTATGCCTTGCATCGTCTTCACACTCCACCGATAGCAGCAACGCCTCCCTCCATTCCTGGTGAGAAACTCATCTGACCACCCTGCCGCTGCCAAGGCATTGCAGACAGTGACATTCCTTTACTGTTGATCTAGTTCTTTTATCCGAACTTGTCTATATTTTGCATTTGCTAATTTTTTGCTATAGTACATGTAAGATATCTTTATTTCTTCAATCTCCCTTGGCGGTTAGTAGCTAGATTCTTTTTGAAGTTGCTATAGTAATTCCTTTTCTATTATGATATATATGAATAAAATAGTTAACGAAAATATGCATGATCTCTTGTAGTTTTGTTTTTCCCAAGTTGCAATATGTCCAATTAAAAACAATAAAGCGATAAATTATTGCTTTATGTCATCTAGTTGAAATGGTCCCAAATACTTATTTTCCTTACAATTGATGTCTCTCATTTTTTGAAAAATAACTTAGTGATATTAACACATAGGGATGGCAACGGATCCAGGACCGGTCAGATTCGTGGATCAGATCCATTTTAAGGATCCGGATCCTCAAAATCTGGGCCGACGGATCCTGGACATATATCAATATTTTGGATCCTGATCCGGGTGGGCACAATTATATATATATATATATATATATATATATATATATATATATTATTTTATTATAATTAAATACATAACCCCAACTTAAAACTCTTCAATTTTCTTTTCAAATTATTCTAAAACAAATATGTTCCAAATTTCATTTCAAATACTCCCAATTATGTATCTATCTAAGATTCACGGTGGGTCGCACACTTACACCACCGACGATCGAGTTGTTTGTTGCTTCCTACTTTATAGTAAATTTGTAACTAACGTGTTCCAATATAGTGATAATTGTAGAAATTCTAAATAATTATTATAGTATTATTATGCATTTAGATTATTATGGTGTTCTTGGAATTATAGTTGATTAGAATTTATTTTAGAAGCGAAAACATATGGATCCGGTTCAGACCTTGGACCTGTGAATCTTATGGATCCGGATCGGATTTAATTTTTGGACCCAATGGATCCGGATCGGATCCCACCAAAGAAAAAAATCGGATCCGGATGCGGACTCAGCGATTCGGTCCAGATCCGACCCATTGCCATCCCTATTAACACATACTACGCCTTAAATTCATCATCTTAAGTCTTTGTGAAAATTAAGTCTAGAAGTAATTAACCTTGGATATTTGTGAAATTAGTTTCTGATTTGTAATATTTTTGCAGATGACATACAGTGTTCCATATGCATTGGTATCTACACGAATTGAAGCTTTAGGCCTTGGCCAAGGTAGGTTTATTGTGCCTTGATCTTACAGTATGCAGTTGATTATCACATAGTTGGTTCTCTTATCTGATAACTCTATGTGATGTTTGTTGGCCTTTAATTTTTATTTGATTGATTTAGTTGCCTCAGTATTATGCTGCAATATACTAGTTCTTGTAAGTACTTGTATTTTCACTTTAGATTAGGTTATTGGTTATTTATTTTCATGCAATTTTAATTTTGATTTTGTGAGTCTTTTGAGGATAAATCCTATTTTAATGTCTATATGAGATTTTTTGTATTTAAAGATAATATTTATTTTAGTGATAAGTTTCTTTTCTCGATGTCAGATTCGTAAATTGTGGTACTCATTTGTTGCGAATATTTGGACACATTTGACTTTTCATATCTTATTAGAGCAATCATGAACATTAGTAATTGATTGTTTTTCTTTTATTTCATGTTTTTTAATTAGGTTTGATTGAAAGAGTTGAAGCAAAAGTTGCTTGAGGAATTGGTGAATGATATTGATGCTAATGATGCAAATTTTTGAAGAAGTGATTGACAACGAAGTGCTGGAATGTCTACGTAGAAATATTGTTGCTTCAAAGAGTAAGAATTAATTTTCACATCTCGAGAAGAACTTGATTGGGCTATCCAAGAAAAATTCAATGAAAAAGTGCAAAGGAAAATTGCAAGGACCGGCATGAGGAAGGAGAAATGTTAATGAGTGTCACATTGTCATCATGGAATTTGTGTACTTACAATTATATTTTAGAGTTTAGAATAATTCTATATGATAAGTTTAAGTTTTAAGTTTTAATATTTTCACTTTTTACATTTAGTAATATTTTTTAATTTGTATTGAATTTTATACATAGTTGAATTACTATGACTTTCTTTTTATATTATAAGTTTAATATACAATATATTTGTCACAAAAAATATGAGATTTAACCATTTAATTAAAATGTGTAGTAAAAAGAAATACAACGATAAAATTAATCACGTAAATTGTGTCGTGTAATGTGACGAAATCAACATGTGCCACTATGACTAGTGACGTGTAATATGTCGTGAATTTCATACGATAATTAATTTAATGATGCATAAAGTGTCATATATGTTGCGACACTAATGGAAAGTGTCGTATAAAATATACGTCAAATTTGTTATAATGTTGTAAGCTAGTGTCGCAAATCAGAATGTGTCATTTCAGCTAATGTTGTGTAATGTGATGCAAACTAACATGCGTCACTACGACTAATGCCACGTAATATGTCACAAATTTTATACGACAATTAATTTAACGATGTACAAAGTGTCGTATATGATGTGACACAATTAAAAATAAGTGTCATAAAAATGTTACACGATCTTTTGCTACACAAGCTAAAATGACACAGAAAATGTCGCAAGTTATCTGTTGCGACATTAAAACAAATGTTGACGACACATTTTTCGTGTCGCAAAAAGTCAACTTTCTTGTAGTGAGGCCTCTTTTTTCGAAAAAAGAAGAAGCAAAACTGTGCAAATGCAAGTTTATAATAGATAATATCGTGCTATTGTGATGATGTAGGACCTTTTCATTTTGGACTGAGAACTTCTAATGATATTGCAATCATGATTATGACATTTATTTTTTGCATTGACCAACTAATTAGACGAAACAAATAATAATATTAGTATGAAGTTGTAATGAGCAACACTTTATTTTGTTTGTTTATAAAAATCAAAAATAAAAAAACACTTTAGTAATTTGTATGGAGGCGAAACATTCATCATAAAGTAGATCTAACAACCAATGAAGAAAAGGTTCTTCAACATTAGTGGACGTTGCGGATCCCTTTACACATGGGTGGGAGACGATTAGTTGCCGTCTAATTGAATAAAGGTGGTAATTAAGCCTAAATGACAATCAGAAGATAATAGTGTGACTTAATAGGTTTGGTAGGTTAGTGCAATAAGGTCAATACTGCCGCCCTGAGAATAAGTAGAACTCAGATGCTAGTCCCTTAAGGACCGTTCAATGATTAAGATGAGTTCCTGTGGCCAAGAGGTCATAAGTTCGAACCCCACCAAACGCTTTTATAGGTTTGAGTGTGTCACACCTGGTTTTTCAAGTGTAGTTTACCTGTCATGTGTGATTTGCAGACTATTACACATGAACGTGGGGTTTACCTAGTGCGCACCTAAGATAACGGCTACGGGTTCCCAATTATACCAAAAAAAAGAAATCAGATGCTTCCGCCTCCCATAATAGGGACAGGACATATGGAGCCTGGGATTCTTCCATTTTCACAAAATAGAAAATGTGAAATATAGTTTTTTCTGGCACTATATTACATTTCATTTCTGTCGGTGATTTTATAGTTAATAAATAAAAATTCATAAAACTATGAATGCTTAAGCTTATTTTGTAATTCTTCGTGACGCCTTGGAACTTTTATCGCATCGAGAGTTATTTGTCTCATGGGCTGTTTGCTGTGAGGAAGGAGAAGCGATATGTGTCTATGAAATGCTTTCGTAGTTCACGTAGTTAGAGCATCTCTAAAGGCACTTTATTTAGAGATGATAATGAAGACATTTCGTACAACTGTCGCATCGTTTATTTAGAGTTAAATTAATTAAGTTGACAAAGCAAAGAGAATTTTTTGTGGCAGCTAGCTATTGGTACATATTTTAGTTTATGTGTTTTAAGTAATCACCAACTTGTTTATGTGGATTATATTTTATGTAAGTGTGGTACGATTATTACACTTACAAAGACAATAATGTAAATTAGCTTTTATATATATATATATATATATCATAATTACATTATTGCTACCTTATATGAATTATTTTATTATATTTAGAAACAAAAGATTCTTATTTTATATCAAATAAATAAATCATATATGCATATCAATATCAAAAATTACTAAATTATCTTCAAAAGTTAAAAAAAAAAACATAACAATACTCCCTCCTATTCATTTTAAAATCGTTTTGAACTTTTCGATTCTTTTATTTTTAATTGATCAAACCAATATTACCCTTATCAATTCAACTAATCATTAATTCCCTAGGTAATGATTGTATAAATGAGGGTAAATTATCTTTAATTAAGATGAATTTGCATAATTTTTACGTATTAATACGTGTGTCAACAATTTAAACAAGAGGGAATAATATAGATATATCAAATTTGTAGGAACGCATACTTTCATAATAAATGGTAACAAAAGCTTTCGAAAATCCAGTCAAAAGCATCCAAGTCAAGACACAATAATTAAGTAGCACACCGGCCGTGACAAAAACCAACATAGAAAAAAGCAAAACGATAACAAAAGAAACCAAAGTATACATAGAAAACCTTAATAATTCCTTGGTGAAATTAATAAAAAGAAGACCAACTTGTAACATTACCCATGTGCATGTCCAATCGTAACAACTTCGACAAAAAGAAAAAAGATACTAAAAGGCGAAAACCATAATTAATAATTCTTTTAGCCATATATCGAGCATGACTAATTAAATCCTTACATGAAAAACAGCTCAATTTACCAGCATTCATACAAATTGATTTCAACACGAAGCCTAAAGTAAACATCTCCCTCAAATGAATCCGTGGACACAGTAGCGACACCTCGAGCCATGAAGAAATCGCCTGTGCCTCCGATGACCGAAATGTCCCTAGTCTTGTTCATCAAGGGGTCGGCCCCGGCGAAATTCAACGT